>CM044431.1:230304140-230335930 GCA_024363595.1 Xenopus borealis | reverse complement strand
AAAAAGGGGGGACTGATCAACATTCCCTGGTCCCCTGTATCATAAGTAATCCATTATCTATGTAAGAGCATGTATTTACAAAAACAACGGTTTTCAGTTACACAGTTATGACCATAACATTGGTAAGTCACCATACCGACATCAAAGTAAACCCCTTATGGTGGTCCCTTTCTAGTGGTGGAGAACTAAGCCTGTGAAACCAATGCTGTGGTCTTGTTAATCTCTCTATTTAAAAGCTAATAATGGGGAAGACCAATGCCCAGCTGCCAAAGAAATGCCCCACATGGAGGGAGGTGCCAGCCTAGGTAAATAATTAGGGCCCACCATATGAGGTTTACCTTGATGTGGTATGGTGGCTTACCAATTATATGATCATAATTTTGTAAATAAAAAAACCTCATCTTTGTAAATAAATGCATGTGCATAGATTACTTATGTGACAAGAACTTCTGCTAATGAAGGGTGGGGACCCTTAATGTCTGCTCAGACCCTGAAGCAAGTACTGGACTGGGTGCATTGTGTCTCCCTTCTGAACCTTTCCATGGTGTATCCCTCAGCTTTATACTGTACTTCTATTGTCTATACACAATCCCACCCACCCGCAATAATCTGTATATTAGAGTGTCCCTCGCTATTTATTTCTGTGTCAGACTCTGCTGTAAATTCTCTTTATTGGGACATTCCTTCAATACATTCTTTAATTGTGTCTGTCAGATCAAATCTCTCAGTTGCCCTTTCACAGATCCACCGACGCTGCTCCTCGCAGTCAGTGACTCTCAGTCTTGCAGCCATTGTAGCACAGAGTCCAGCCTCAGCCTCAGCCAAAGACATCCTGAGAATCAAGAAGATGGTCATTATTATTATTAACATGTATTTCTATAGCGCCACTTCTTATCAGCTTTCACTTGTAGAGAACATGGAAAAGAAGATACAAAAACATACAGGCAGATTCATTGGCTCCTCATACAAATGGGCCAAAGTGTGTGTGAATGTGATTGTAATATTGTACTGAGGCAGGGACTGATGAGTCTAAGAGACTTTAGATTGGAAGCTCACTGGGGCAGAGACTGATAGAAATGATCTCTGTACAGTGCTGTGGACTATATACATAAAGAGTAATAATAAAAAAAAGTTAATTAAACAAAGTTGAGTCTCTTCTCTGGGGGGGGTGTTTTGTCAGGTGGAAATGTTTCAGTGAGAAACTGCCTTCCCTTTCCTCTCAAGTATTGTATGGGCAGCTCTCCATAGGCCCCACTTTATGATCTAGTGCCAGACAGGGAGAAAGCAACTCACTCTATTGTGCCATCGTTCCAGTACCAGGCCGGGCTTCGGTTACGTCCTTCTGTTCTACGAGTCAGTCCGATCCAATATTCTGAATAACGGCTTTTTACCGACTGCTGAAATGTAGAGAAGATATTTTATTTTCGATCAACTTGATTTCTACAAATCTACTCGTCCTTTATTGTTTATTTTTATGATGCATGAATGATAGAAAAATAGAGGGATGCAATACAATAATGAATCCATGAGTGTAAGGGGCAAATTTACTATTATTCCCAGAAAATAGCTCGACCAAATTCGAAATTCGATAAGCATTCGATAAGCTTATTGAATAGTTTTAGGCTATCATTTCGCTTGATATTCGATTTCTCGATGAATTCGGATACCGATCGGAAAACATTGTAAAATTTCATTAGAGCATCCGAAAAATTCTTACGATTCGAACGATCGAAGGCTTCGATCGTACGTAATGGTATTCGAGCAGGACTTAGTCTCTGAAGCCTATGGGAAGCTTCCCATAGGCTTCTATTACAATTCGGTAGGTTCAATCTGGTGAAGTAGGCAGTCGAATAACTTTAAAATTTTTATTCCTTCGATCATCGAATGATCGAATATCCGATCATTCTATTCGCTATTCGATGATCGAAGAGGCCAAAATTCACTTTACGATTTCACGAAAAATTCATACGAAAATGCACTTCGATCATTTCACGTGAATTTCATAAATCGGCCCCTAAGTTATGCTGAATATTAACTGGAAAATGTTACCCCAAATCACAATAAATCTGAATAAAACCATGCAGAGCAATTACAGACGGTCCCATGTGATCCAGACTTAACTCTACTAAAAGGTACTGTTCACTACATCTTTGGATATTCTGTACAATAGAACGTGTAGCTATATACTGGATACTAGATCCAGTGAACTGACAGACCATGTACAGAGGGGCAAAGTGTGTGGCCCCCAGACAATATACTGTATATGATCAGCACTTACACCTTTAATATAAAGTGAGGCCAAACCTATGTTGGTTCCGAAGTTCTGCCAAGTACCAGTTCAGTTCTGACCAGTATCAGTTTCACCCTGAGAAATGTATTCATGTAATTACCTGTAATGTTGTATCACACGGTTTCACAGTCGCCAGCTGCGCTTTCTTCTTGTGACAGAAACTGTCACTTTCCCCTCGCGTTTTCGTCTCATCAGAAAAGAAATAACATTTTCCATGAATTAAAGTCCATCCCGGGGGGCATTTGTCTGTAAATTTCAGGGTGGAAAATGGAAAACCAGTTTAAGGCACCAGTAAACATTTGTTTTGTTATATTAAAAATGTGTATTTATTTTATACGATAAAGGTTTTCATGGGTTTAGTCCAATGGCGGAGTCATGATCTGCAGTTGTAGGGGCAAATTTACTATTATTCCCCGAAATTCCTACGATTTTCCTCAATATTCGATAAGCATTCGATATTCGAATTCTTATAGAATAGTTCTGGGCTACCTTTTTGCTCGATACCTCGAGGCTCGAATACCGATCGTTCGTTTTCTCGAAATAATCGTACTTTTTCCTCTGAAAAATTAGTACAATTCGAACGATCGAGCGCTCCGATCGTACGAATGGTATTTGAGCAGGACTTAGTCTAAAAAGCCTATGGGAAGGTTCACATAGGCTTCTATTGGTATTCGGTAGGTTCAATCTGCCGAAGTAGGCATTCAAATACTTTTAAAATTTTTATTCCTTCGATGATCGAATGATCGAATATTCGATCATTCTAATCTATTCGAGTGCATTCGATCATTCGATCATTCGGTATTCGATGATCGAAGAGGCCAAATTTGGCTTCTTCGATCCTATGAAAAAATCGTACGATCGAACTTCGATCTCTTCACGTGAATTTAATAAATGGGCCCCGTAGTGTTCTAAAACAAACGCACACTCAGTACCAGGTCCGTGTAGCTGTACATTTATATTTAAATGCCCAGAAATCACTTTCATTGAGTGGGGCTACTGCTTCATTAACTATAAACACTGATACACTGAAGAAACTTAATAGACTCGGATACACTGAGATACACTAATTTATTTAAGGTTCGAATGGTAAATTCAAATTCAAATTTTCAAATTGAATTTTTGGTCAAAACTCAAAAACCCAAACTGAATCTAAGATTTATCATACCTCGACCCTGGAAGTAACTCCACCTAAAACCTGCCAATCTCACGTAGAAGTCAGCGACAGAGGTCTGATGACCCATTTGAAGATGTTAGCCTTCCTGACTCAATTTGAATTGCGTTCGAATTGAATTCAAAATCGATTTGCGTTTTCAGGTTGATAATATTTGTTTGAAATTCAAACATTCAAGTTTTTTTCTTAAATTTTTGGCTCATTCGAGGTAACAAAAACGCTTTTGGTAAGTCTGCTTTCAAGTTTTTTTCTTTTTCTCATATTTGTGCACATTAAGGACCCAAAGAGCTAGTTTACTCCACTGCTCACAGAGTTCAGGGTCTTGGGAGGAATGTTCCCCAACTGGCCCAGGGGTAGTGTGAGCAGTTCCTGTCCCTGGATTAAATAAAGTGAGGAATCACATTGCTCCCTCTTTGTTCTCCAGGTACCAGGGCTAAATATACTGGGTTATGATAAGTTGAACATTTGTCATAGCTCACTCATAGGAGCTGTATGTATGTATGTATGTATATATTTATTTGTATGACAGAGCCTAGCCTGTAGAGCTTACAGTCTAAATAGGAGGGTAACTTTCAGACACCATTCAGAGGGGTATTAAAGTGCTATAGATTACAGTTTGTTATATAAGTGCCAGTTCCCAGTTCGGCTGTTATCCAGGTGCTGTGAGATACACAGGGCAGGGCAGCTAAGCAAGGTAGTCCACTCAAATGAGGAGAAGTAATGGGGTTAGTATTTCCCAGGCAACAATCAATTAGGGGCAGATTTACTAAATTCACATGTATTCACATGAAGGATTCGAATATTCGGTCAAATTTTCAAAAAGATTTGAATTTCAAATATGCAAATTAGGCAAATTCGACCAAATTCGACCATCAAATATTTGAATTTGAATGATTGGAATATTCGAATTTAATTTTATTTGAATATTCAAAAATTCGATGGTCGAATGCTTCCCTTTTAAATTTAAATTCGATCACCTACTTCGCCAGATTAAACCTACCAAAATGGGGATCATTCCCTAAGATCGAATAGGAAAAATTTGATCGATCGTTTAAAAATCGAATCGATCGAATTCGAATCGAATTTCCCTATTCGATCATTCGATTGATCGAATTGCGCTAAAAAAATTAGAATTTTTTTAATTCCCCCCTATTCCCCCACTATTCCCTGGTAGAATTTCGAATTTTTTTTGCCATTCGAAATTCGGCCCTTAGTAAATCTGCCCCCTAGTGTCGAAAGGGACTACAGATAGAGTCACTTGGATTTGTAAGTTAAATGCGTCGTGACTCAGGGCTAATTGAAGAAACTGTGTTATCTAAAGTTATCTTAAAGGGGTGGTTCACCTTCAAGTTAACTTTTAGTATATTGTAGAAGGGCCAATTCTAAGAAACTTTTCAATTGGTCTTCATTATTTATTTTTCATAGTTTTTTAATGATTTGCAATTTTCTTCTGTTTCTTTGCAGCTTTCAAATGGGGGTCACTGACCCCATCTAAAACAAATGCTCTGTAAGGCTACACATGTATTGTTATTGTTACTTTTTATTACTTATCATTCTATTCAGTCCCTCTCCTATTCATAGGCCAGTCTCTTATTCAAATCAATGCAGGGTTGCTAGGGTAATTTGTACCCTAGAAACCAAATTGCTGACACTGCAAACTAGAGAGCTGCTGAATCAAAAGTTAAATAACTCAAAAACCACAAACAATAAAAAATTAAAACCAATTGCAAATTGTCTCAGAATATCCCTCTCTATATTATACTAAAAGTTAACTCAAAGGTGAACAACCCCTTTAACTCATTTAATGCATTTAACCTTTTCATTAGCATACCAAAGCCCCATTGTTTTCAATGGGGAACTCCTTAATTGGATGGGATGCTGTGACACAATATTCTGTGCTAAGTGGGATAAATGAGTTAAGTCACGACGCATTTAACTCACAATCCAAAGTGACTGCATCTGTATGTCTCATCCCAGAGAGCTTTCCACTGGATGGGAACCATTCCACTAAGATGTTGATGAGCCTCTCCAGTCATTTTCTACTATTTCCTACAGATAATGGCGCATGAGCCTTTGTGAAACTGCTTATTCTTTCCAAAACTAAAGATTCAATTGACCTACTATTGCTGCACCTGGGGGGGAAGTAAATTAACTTCTTTAAATTTCATCTGGTTAAACCCCACTTAATTCCTATGGTTTATCTTAACTAAGAAAAGTCGTGCAATGCCTTTTAGAATGGAAACCTACCTCTGCTAGGGTTCAGGTAAAACATGAGGATAAATTCACTAAAGTGACTAAGTGACTAACACTAGTGACTATTCGCCAATGTTGCCACCCGCTGGGACATCGCCAATTCACTAACAGGAGCAAGCGCCAATTCTGTACTGAAAGAGACCGTCGCTAGCATTCGTTGGCACTCTATCGTCAGGAAACTTTTCGCTCTGGCGAAAGGTCGGTACTCCACAAATTCAGTAAAGTGCGGATGAACGTTAAAGTGCTAAAAAGAAGCTAGATCTTCCTTTATATTCTGTCACTCACATAATATCCTCTTTGCCAAAAATACATTCAAGTTCCAAAAATACTGGAGAATTTTCCTTTTTTGAAGTGGGATTTAGTGATGGGCGACTTTATTCGGCAGGCACGAATTTGTGGCGAATTCCCGCAATTCGCCGCCAGAGAATAAATTAGCGAAACGCCAGCGAAAATTCGCCTGCCGAAACTTGCTGGCGTTATAAAAATAACTGAGTTGCGCACCGAAAATGACACGACGCACGTCGAAAACGATCCGACACGCGCCGTAAACGACGCGACGCATCAAAGACGCCGCGACACGCGACGAAACCGACGCACGACGAAACCGACACGACTCTTTTCGCCAATTTTTTGCCGAAGCAAACTAGGATAGATTCGCCCGTCACTAGTGGGATTGCCTGCAAAAGTCCTAACAAACTTTTTTAGGGATAACCAGTTTTTTCATTTCATAACATATGGAACATTCATTTTACAGTGGGCTCGTGTCTAGGGCATTATAGTAACTCTCTTGTCTTTATTAAGGTCCCCTGGACATTTGTTAAAAAGTGGAAACTTTGCACCAACATTTATAATAAAGAACTCCATACAACTTCCTTCTATCTGGTTTAATGTGCACATTCTGATTTATTTCCTTTCCCATTATGCCTCTCTTTAACCCTAAATGTATCTTTTACCCCATGTAATGTTTGGGCTGTGCCCCTGCCAGAGCCTTCTGCTCAAGAGCTACACAATGCACTTTCTACATCAATACTGAGCTGTTGACAGCTGGAAATTCAGCCATAAAGTAGGGTAGGACGGCTGCTTAAAATGGGGATAAGATCTGTGCAGCCACTGGGAAATAGAGAGAATATAAAGAGTTACAATTTACAGACCGGTATCTTTGATGTGTTGTTTCAGACATTGGAGAATCTGGGTGGTTGGCCTGTGGGTCAGGTTCTGCTCCGAATTCTGGCTCTGTGACAAGCTCAGGTTTAGGGAACGTATCTGGCTGGAACACAGGTCCAAATCCTGTCTGAGATCTTCAGTGTTATTCACTGTAATGACAGAACAATGGGAAATAAAGAGGGAATGTGAGATCCAACAGAGGCAA
Organism: Xenopus borealis; assembly: GCA_024363595.1. Taxonomy (NCBI): domain Eukaryota; kingdom Metazoa; phylum Chordata; class Amphibia; order Anura; family Pipidae; genus Xenopus; species Xenopus borealis. Next base: position 230,328,847 of record CM044431.1, on the reverse strand, counting down.
CATCTCATGACAAGACAGGTAAGGGCTTATGAGTAGGAGCAGCAGAACTGACCCTTTACTGCAGTGAGAAACACCATGGGTAGCCCCCAATCTGCAGCACTCCCCCCAGAAAAGGAATTTAAATGTATCCCTACCCTAAGCCTAATCATAGCCCTAGGAAATTGTACCTTAAATTAGAAGGCTGCTACAGTTCTCTTCCTCTTTAGACTCAATCTTTAGGCAGGGAATGGATGCACTGGAGGGCTAGAACAAGGAGATCCCAGGGGATAAGAGCCAAGTTATGGAATGGACCTTAGCAGAGGTTGGGGAAAGGGACCTCCTAAATGAGGACTTGTATTGAGTGATAGGATAATTATAGTACAGTGTAGAAGGGTGGGAGGTTCAGGATAGCTAGAATGAGCAGTCCTATACGCAGCCAAGGTTAGACAGTTTAGGGTTAGCTACCGAGCCAATACCTGCACTAGTAGGGACATCCGTGTGTAGCAATTCAGGGTGAGATACAGTAGATTCCCTTTAAGACTAGACTTATATCTGCCTGGAGACCACTTACCATCAATATCTATCAAGGGCCCAGCTGAGAGTCACATGTAGTGGTGCTTTACTTTAGATAAGCAGGATTTAATTTGACCCCCCCTTCCAAGATTCTACTCTTATTCTATCCATTGTATCCTGCAGCTGCAACATTTACCCTTAGATTGCCCTTATCTTACATTACTTAATAACTGTAATACAGATACTCACTCATTATTCCCAATGATACGGAGCTGATCAGGAGAATGAGACTGGTCACTGAGAGACCAATAATCAGACACTTGTATTTCCAGGGACATGAAACTGGGGAGAAACCACAAAGAGATTATTGGGATTGGGAAGGACATTGGGCACCTTTCTGCAAGTAAATTTACTGGTCTCCTCCCTGTTACAGCAATATGACATATAGTAAAACAACTGCCAGATGGCGCTGTGTCTGTATTTCTAACACTGAGCCTCTAACTACACACACCTAGAGGGTCCCTTCATTGTTTTGTTATTATCTACTGCCATTAGATTGATGTCTAACAACTCACTCCATGACTTCGGACCAGTTCTACTAACAATGAAAACTCTGACAACCCCCATCTCTGAGTTTATTCCAGACGCCCCTGTTTCCTCTTGCAGAATCTAGTGGTTTCCCAAAATCCATCAGAATGGTTATTAGAATTGTTACCTGAGTCTTGCCTGACTCCTTGTAATGTTTCAAATGGTTCTTCCCTCTGGGCCCTGGTACTGAATTCTCTTCTCCCTGTAGAGAATATTATAAGAAACCCACAAGAGAAATGCAATGGAGGTTGAAGAACATGAGAATCCAGTATTTTGCTCCTAATGGGGATCTGAGCAAAGAGACAATCTGAGGGCAGTGTGGTGTTTATACAAATGGCATGTGAGTGTCACTGTGCGCAGAAATTGTACTGTGAATACACTGGACTTTCTGAAAGTAAAAGTAAGAAGTTGCTGTTGTTGTGTGAGGCCTGTATGAGCCTGTTATTAAAGCACTGTTATACTCTCCTCATCCTCGGCTACCAAACATAACAGGTGGAAGATCCCAATAATCTCACATTATGAATATGATTTGGCATTCTTTATTGTATGTACATGTAAGGGATCTATTATATGGAAGCCTATAATCCAGAAAACTCCAAATTATGGCAATTTCATAAACCATAACATTTCTGCATTTTTCATAAACCCATGTAAATGCTAACAGAATTCTTTTATTTAATGTTTTAAAGATTTTAATGCTTAATAAATGAAAACTTACCCACGTTCTATTTATTCCTTTGGGATTTTTAGAACCTTATGTGGAGACCCATAGGTTATATGTTCCTATAGCAGGCCCTACACTTTTCCTTAGTTAGTAGGCAAAAGACTATTGGGTAGATTCATCAAAGAGTGAGGTTCCGCCACTAGAGGGAAATTCCGCAGCTCTCAATTCATTTCTATGGGATTTTGCAAGGCTTATTCATCAATGGGTGAAGTGAAAGTTCACCCTTTGATGAATATGCAAAATCCCATAGAAATGAATGGAGAGTGGCGGAATTTCACTCTAGTGGCGGAACTTCACTCTTAACTTTACTCTTTGATGAATCTACCCCTATGTATCTAGTTTGTATTTACATAACCATTATCATTGGCCAAGAGGTGTAATGACCACTTCCTGCCACACTTCAATATAGTGTGTGGAAAGGAGTGGTCTCTTCCTCTTTGGCAGCTGGTGTCCTAACCATCTGTATCTGCCATTGGCCCAGTAAAGCCATTACCCTAAAGGGACCTGAACCTTTAGAGATCATGTCAGGGACTTTCTAGGACAGTGCGATAGAGAGCTTATATAGAAAGAGCAGTTGTGTGCTCCATCAAGGACAATAGCAGGGAGTAGCTCCCCCCAAGGCTTCCTTGCCTTTAGTGAAGGGACAACAGCAGATAGGGTGTTAGGCTAGACGTATTCCCCCTAACCACTCCACTGAATGGGATCCAGACCACTTAAAGGTGTATCTACCTGAGGGAATTGATGAACGCTTGATTATTTGCCTTATGGGAGTCACATCTGTAATTGCTGTATCATCCTACTCTATCTACCCTCATCTGTGATATGTTACACCTCCTCATACGTGAGTAAACCTGTGGTGAATTTCCTCTGTACAATAAACGATTGCATCCATGGCTATTGCACTACACCTTAATGGGAAGCTTCCACTTAGCGAAGGCCCTGATCCTGAATTGTGACACTTAAATATTTGCGGTCTGCCTAGCCCAAATTAGCGTTACACTTATTTATCAAATGGTGAGTTCTAACTTATTCTAAAACTCCTGTATAAATTAATAGAACATGGTTAAGTTTTTATTCATTAAACACACATTTTCATAAATCTACCCCATTATGTCTGTTCATTAATTCTGAAGGGAAACTTTAAGGCAGCCTAAATATCCCAATTTATGAATCCAATATACAGTAAGTTGCAAATATATCATTCGCTAGCCTTCTACACTAACAATGAATTTCAGAAGCTGCCTGTCTGGCAAGTTTGTTAGATAAAAATTGTTTTTAAAAAACAAATTTTTAGAAGGAAAAAAAAACTAATTTTTTTTTATTTATTATGCTACAAACCAGCAAAAAATCAGAATCCGAAAATACTCCAACTCAAACCTGTTAAATTCAAGTAAAAGTCAATGGTAGGTGGTTCCTTAAGTCTTTGGAACATGTTTTATGCCTCCATGGATGTTGCTTGAAAACGCAGATTTCTGGCATCAAAACCAATTAATGTTTGTCAGGCGACAATCCGAAAACGTTGCACAATTCAACTCTTTTCTCGATCTGATTGTTTTTTGTAAAATTTTTCGTAAATAAGTGAAACCCGTTATTCTGTATTACAGAAAGGCATGTCCCATTGAGTAAATTTTAGGCAAATAATTCACTTTTAAACAATTTTTTTTTTGTATTTAATAATACAGTACAGTACCTTGTATTAGATCCCAACTGAGCTGCATGAATCCATTGGGGCAAAGGGATCCCATTGACACTCACTTACTAGAAGACCACCTAGTTCCCTGGTTATGCACATTATCCATAACACATTCCTGGCAATCTGTGGTCTGGCAAATGCCAGAGTGGCTGCTGTAAGTTGCCATATACAGTCACTATATATTAGGCTGGTGGGGGGCTTTTTTGGCTGTTGTGTGTCCTGTCTGGGTCTCTGTGTACCTGAAATGCCAGGGCCTGTTTTGAATCTCAGTCTGGGCCTGGACAAAACTATTTGTGGTTCATACAGAAGGAGAAGAAAAAATCCCTTCCTTATTCAAAAATGCGAATCAGGCGAATCCATTAAAATGTGAATAATTTGATGTTTCTATTGACATGAGGATCTTTCTGATCTTGTTATTTTGCATTGCCTGAATTCTGCATGTGAAGATATTTCCAAAGAAAAGAGAAAAATTTCAGATCAGGGTTTTGCATTGTACAGACGCTTGGGAATGTCCACACAGATACAGATGTTTGTATATTTATGAATAAGAATTTAAATCCCTCACACAGATTCCTGTTGTATTCGAATCTCTGAAGGAACTAAGATATTTGTGTCTCTTTAAGAGTTTCTTTTATATTTCCGATGTGCATTTTTCCTTTTGGCTTCTGACACACGAGGCAGATACAGAGTAAGAGAGACAAGTTTGTGTTGCTGAATTACACGGCTGATATTATAGCCCCCTGACATGGGAGGGGGCTAATAATGATTGTACTAATGAAGCAATAAAGTACATAGCGCCCAACAGCTCCATTAAACTCCTTCAAGAAGATAGAGACACTGTGAGAGCCCATTGGGTTTTAGAGTCCCAACAGTGGATGGCGATTATTCAGCTGAGCATACGAGAATGGATTGTTATCCAGCTCAGCACATTGGTCAGTACTGTATGAAAGTGAGAGCCACTTACCTGCAGGTTTATTGTTGCCTGTGACTCGGGATGACTCTGGATCCTGCAGATTCAGTGTGGTATAAATCACTTGTTCAGCCATGGCTCGCACCAGCTCATCTCACACCAACACTGGCTGCTTCTTTCTAATGACCTGAAATTTGAAAATCTGGGAGGGGCAGCAGAACTAAACATTCTGTGGGTGGAACAAATGCAAAACCTAACACTGTCTAATGTCCCAACAGGTATTTTAGATCTCCAGTGTTTAATTTATGCAGCTGAAAAACAAAATTGCTGAATTTGTGAATCATCCTAAAAAAATAAAATTGTTCCTTGAACTTTCTGTATTTTTCTTCATTTAATCACAGGTTTCACTGAAATTTTCTCCTTTTACCACTGTCTTTGCCCAACCTTCATTCTTGGAGGAGTTGACCTACAGTAAAAGGGGGGCCAGGGGGGCTTGGAGCAGTGGGGTTCAGACCAAAGTCCAGTTAGGGTAAGAACTGGGGGAGAAGGACCATTTGATCTCCTATATAAACATGAAAAGTTGGGCTGGGATTTGAGTGAATATAAATTTGATATTCTTGAAACAATGAATAATATACTGATATACTGATATTTTCCTTACTAGCATTTGAGGTTATAGGAGCCAACATGCATCAGTCAGTTATTAATGCTGATCAGTCTGATGCATGTTAGAAACTGAAAACAAATGTCTTACTGGTCGCTATGGGTAACTGCCATGGTACAATGTAATACAGTATGTTAGTAAATCAGTATGTCCTAAACCCATTGAGTGCCTGATTTTCCCCAGTTGAGTTTACAGTTTGCCAAGCTACTGTATTTTGTTACATCTAGTGCTCTATGACTTTAGGGACATTTAACCAGCACAAGAGTAACAATTACAGCCCTCATCTCATGTGATCGTAGGTACAAAGGCAAATTCAAATTTAGGGAAAGTCTGAATAAATGTTTTTACTGCATATTCATTGGGTGTCAAAAATATGTGTCTGCAGAGACTTTAGCCCCTGCAAAAAACAGTTTTTCATGTATGATAGAAGACCCTTAAAGAAAACCATATAAACATTCTGTTGAGTTCCAGATAAGTAATAAGGTCTTTGGAGTTTTTTATGTAATCATAAATGGGCCTTAAAAAAGTGAAAAAGACTCAAACGTTGTATTTTGCAGCATATCATCTCCACTTAGCTCTTGAGTACAAAGACAAAGGGGGGAATTTACAAAAGTGCCTGGAATGAAAAAATTTCTTTCAAATGTTGTAGAAAGTGTCGTAGCAACAGCTGACAATTCACAGAGCATTTTCTGACATGTACAACACTTTTGAAATAGTGTCGTGAAAGGTGGGCGTGGTTTTTTTCAGCGCCACTTTCCCCCACATTTATATGAATTACTTGTAAACTAATTTTTTTGCCGACAATTTTTCCGACACATTAGGCTCTCCAAAATGAAAAAGTCGGTCAAATTGTCTATTAGAAAGTCTTGTAAAATGTCGTCTGTACAATGAAAAGATAAGACATTTTAGAAAAAGTTGTGATACATTCAGCGATGGTGACATCTGCCTTTGTTAATTTGCCATTTGAACGACATTTTACAAATTTGTTGACCGCCACTTCTGGGTCACTTATTTTACCAACACTTTTGTGAATTCCCCCCAAAATGTTCTAAGTTTAAATTTCAGATAAACACCCTTTATTTATAGACTTACATAGGTGTGTGGTTTCTAGAGACCCCCATATAAATATATTGTAGATTCAAATTGTTATTTGTGACATTTCGGCCTCTGCAAACTTTCTCATCAATGCTTCAGACTCTATGTTGCTGAATTTTTAAAATTAGAATAAATTGGGCAACATGGTGGCTCAATGGTTAGCCTGTAGAGCAATTTGACACTGATTTGAGCGTTTTATCAGTGCCGAGTCTAAGGAACCATGGGAAAAACCTTGACATGATTATTCTACTCAATGGATGCACAGTTAAAAGATAAAGAAGACCAACTGGTGGCTAAGGAGACAGTTACACAATATATGTGTGAGTTAGTGTCCTGAAGGAAGCCGTTGTTACATTTCTCCCACAGATTAATTACTATATGACAAACAGAAAAGATTCCAAGTTACATATGACTTTTTGGCCAAGCATTGGGAGCAAAATGGCAGCCAATAAAGTAAGGAGTAGGCAGTAATTCTTCATGTCATGAGCCCCAGATGAATTGATCACAATGGAAATGGCCATAACAACATCAAACACATAGGTGATGTTGAGGTCAAGTTTGTCAGATCGAGTTTTTTAGTGCCAAAAATTTTAATTTTTAGAGGAAAAAAAAGACTATGTTTTTTAGAGATTTATTAAGCCCCAAAGCAGCAAAGGTCTGAATCTGCAAATACTCCATCTCAAACTTGTTGAATTCGTAGTAGGTGGTTCCTTAAGCTTTTGGAACATGTGTTATGCCTTCATGGGTCTTGAAAGTTTTGGCCTGTTCGTGATGGTTTTCAAATTATTTGAGTTTTTTGGGTGTCAAACTCAAGAAATCTGGGTTTGTCAACCAACAATCTGAAATTGACATTTGAATTTTTTGAGTTTTTTCTTGATCCAAATTCAAAGTTGATTATGAATTCAAAGTTGATTTATTAATAAATAAGGTATAATAGTGGATGGGAGTTTGGTCAAGTTTGTTTTATTCAAATTATGAGAAACAATTCAAGTTGTAGTAAATAAATTGTCAAATTATCTTATGACTATGAAGATTTTCATCCAGGGCATGGTATATCTAATAGAAGTAATTCTAAAAAAAACAACTGGACTTTCTGAGTAATCATTGAATCAAATTATCTTAGTTCCTCAGTACTGACATTCTCATTTTTGTTTTAGTTTTCCAATATACTGTATTTTTGTCAATTTGACAATGTGTCAGGTGTGACCACAGGTGTGTGTGCTGAGTAATAGTAGGAATGAAGCATGATAACATACACACACACACACACACACACATATATATATATATATATATATATGGAGCATGATAGTATAAACTCCTCCTCATAACCTTCAAAGCCCTTCATGCCTATGCATCTAACTACATCTTATCTCTTGTCTCTCCATATGTTCTTGGCCAAAACCTCCGCTCCTCTCAGAGCAACCACTTTGTTGCACCCCCCACTACGACTGCTGTTTCCTGTGTCAAACCCTTCTCCCTTGTGACTTCTTATATTTCTGAATCTCTCAGGAGAGAATTGTAATGATAAGTTGCCCTGGTGGTCCAGTGGCTTACCCTGGTGGTTTAGTGGCTGGCAGGGATGCCTGCTGCACACGTCCTCTCTCCTCCTGTGCTGGTTCCTCCTATGGCACGTGCAGCGCACACTTCCAAGTTTCATAGGCGCAACGGCGCTGGAGTGGTGACATCATCGCACAATGGCGCGAAGCTTGAATATTATTTAAAGGGATTTCAGTATGCTGTGCATTGCCCATTGTTAGGTTCTATTTAGTGTTGCTGGGTGCTTATTCTATTTTGAATCCTATTGATCTCCTGTTTATTGACCCTTGCCTGACTATTCTTTGCTCCCCATTTAGTAAGACCTGGCAGCATCCAATTAGCCGAGGGCTCCTCCCAAGGTGAAAAATGGCTGTTATAGGCCGAAGCAAGAGCTGAGACCAGGGAACCTAGCACTGGTTCTGGATTTAGGGTGCCATTCCTGACAGTACAACAGGCCCAAAGGCTATCCCTGGGTCTATGCATATATTGTGGGGATATGGGGCATTTCCTTAAAAATTTTCCTAAGAGACCTGGAAAACCTCAAAACTTAAATGGAGAAGGGGAGCTCCATTTGGGTAGAGAGATTTTCTCTCCCCAATTCGCCTCAAAAAACTTAGTACCTGTTGTTTTATCCTGGCCTGGGGGTTCAATTCAAGTTTCAGCCTTAGTGAATTCTGGGGCTAGGAGGAATTTCTTAGATGCTGCCTTCTCAGAAAAGTATAATATTCCCCTTATTCCCCTTACAGTTCCTATGAGGGTTTCTGCAATTGATAAAAGCCCACTGAGGTCAGGTCTGGTAACCCAAAAATCCAAGGCATTATCCATATGTGTAAACAATATGCATTATGAAAAATTAGCTTTTCGCATTCTTGATGATTATTCATCCCCCAGTTACACAAACCCCCACATTGATTGGGTAACTGGGGAGGTTATTCAGTGGGGTTCAAAGTGTAAAGATTTGTGTCTAGCTTCCACTCTAATGGTGGCTGTTTTTAAAGGTGGCTGTTGCTTTGACGCCGGCATGGTGATGTCATTGCGCAATGGCGCGAAGTTTGAATACTATTTGAATGGCTTACAGTATGCTGTGCATTGCCCGTTGTTAGCTTCTATTTAGTGTTCCTGGGTGCTTATTCTATTTTGAATCCTATTGATCTCCTGGTTATCGACCCTTGCCTTGCCTGACTATTCTGTACTCTGTATCCTGACCCTTGCCTGCCTGCTGACCATTCTGATCTCTCCAATCCTGACCCTGGCCTGTCTGACTATTCTCGTCTCTGCTTGTGCTGACGCGGCCTGCCTGTTCCACTTTGTGTTGTCTGGCCTGTCTTCCTAATGGCGTTCCTCCATCTGAATCCTTGGTGAGACAATAGTGCCCCTTAGCATGTCCTTAGCATGTCCAGAAACTTTTGCTTTGTTGTCCTCTTAGTAAGACCTGGCGGCATCCAATTATCCGAGGGCTCCTCCCAAGGTGAAAGGAGGCTGTTATAGGCAGAAGCAAGAGCTGAGACCAGGGAGCCTTGCACTGGTTCTCAATTTAGGGTGCCATTCGTGAAAAGAATCCTCTTCAGTATTTTTAAAATGAAACTACCTCCGGGAGCAACTGGATAACATCTGAACTGGGAACTGGCACTTATATGAGTCACTCACTGTAACCTATAGCACATTAATACCCCTCTGATTTGTGTCTGTAAGATACCTCCCATTTAGACTGTAAGCCATATGGGGTAGGGTCAGCCTTTTGTTTCCTTGACACTGAGCACTTAATCTGTATTGTAATTATATTTTATTTGCATGTGAATTGTGTTTCTAATAATGCACTTAACAAAATAACAAGTCATTTTATCAGGGCAGTCGTCATAGGCAGGCAGCTAGCCAGTGAAGTGCGTAAACAGGCCGAGGATCTGGACAGGCAGCAAGCAAGGGAAATCCAGTAGGCAGGTTTAGGTCAGAGGCAGGTTGCAGACAAAGGAAATATCAAAGAGCAGACCAAAGTCACTACCAAGAGATCAGACAAAAGGAAGGCAGGGATCAGGAACAAGGGTACAGGAACAAGGCAATGACTCAGGAACCAGCAAGGAACAAAACAGCAATCAGGCTGGGAACAAGCAGGAACAATGAAGCAACGGCTGGATCAGGATTGTGGGCTACAATGATCAATAAACTCGGAGATGCAGGAAGCAGGCTTATAAAGGCCCCAGAATGCTTGATCAAGAACAGATGAATCAAATGAGTTGGGGGGAGGGCACTGCGTGGAAAGGAATGTAAAAGACCCATTATAAAAGCAAGTCAGAGAAAACAGGAGATGTTTCCAGTGGCTCACTGAGGTAATACAGGTGAGTGAAAACACAGTGTCTAGAGTTCAATTACCAGCAGATCCTGACACAATGTTCCCATAGGATATACAGTTTGTGCTGGTGCAGACAACTATAGACAAACATGCCTTAGAACAACTGCTCCAGTGATCAGTTCACACATTATTATTATCTGAAGTACAAGAAAGTTTAAACTAGCATAAAAGCACATTTTGTAAGCAAATTCCATTTGCTTAATAGTATCAGGCTCTTGCACCAGATCTAACCTTCATAAGTTTAAGTTGCTTTGCCTACTGCTCTTATAAGAATCCTGTTTTGGTCACTTTTTTGGACAAAAACTGGAAAGAATCAAGCTTTTCAGGAGGAAAGCCCAAAAAAAAAAGTATGATTCGCTGTATGATTGTTTTTTATTTCTTACCAATCCAATTAAATCAAGTTAATTTATTACTAAATAAGGCACCTGGCATTGAAGTTTAGTTGAGCTTTTTAAATTGGGACAATGAGATAAATTTGGACTTTAGTAAATAACCTCCTAAAACTACTAGGGGCCGATTTATCAAGGGTCGAAGTGCAAATTTAAAAAATTAGAATTTTTGAGTACTTCGACTATCGAATAGTCCAAACTTAGATTAGATAAGAAAAAATTTTATTTGAATTGTAAAATTCGACCATTCAAAAACCGAAGTACCTTTGACCCTTCTCAACCTTAAACCTGCTAAATTGCTGGTTTAGCCTATGGGGGTGTCACGGTCGGCACCCAAAACCAGAACAAACACCAAGCACCCTGGTCTCAGCTCGTGCTTCACCAGTAGTGTGACTGCCTTTGGGCCTTGGGAGGAGCCCTTGGCTTACTTGGTTGCTATCTGAACGAGAGGCGCAAGATATGAGTTCTGGATAGGCACAGGGGCACAGCTGTAGTGAAAGTCTGGCTGGGTCAAAGCAGGCAGATAGCAAGGATCGTCAATCAGGCAAAGGGTCAAAACCGGGTAATCAAATAACAGGCAGGAGTCAACCCAGGAAATCAATCAGGTGGGTCAAGCAGAATCAAATTCGGTTTCAGACAAGGGTCAGGTTTCAGAGGTCAGAGTAGTCAAATAGTCAGGCAGGGTCAAACGCAGGAATCAGGACAAACTAGAAGCAAATAGAACAAGTACAAGGTACCAGGAGTAAACCTATCACGCGCAATGTGTAAATTTTCAAAGTGCCCTTAAATATGTTTGAATTTGGCGCCATTGCTCTCTGACGTCATATGTCAGCGCGCCTGCGCCATTAAATAGCAGAGGAGTGCGCGGAGCACACACGAGGAAGCAGCCGGCAGGAAGAAGAGTAGCGGCACGAAGGGCGCCCTGGCCTCACCACTACATCACCAGGGTGAGTTTTTCTCACAGGGGGGCCTCGTATAACTTTATGGAGTCTTTGGCTTAATTTGGATTTGGATTAATTAAGTTTTTTGGTTGAAATCGTTTGTATCGTATGATTTAATCATACGATTCGATCAATTTGAATTAGATTGAAAACGGACTTATTCGATCAAAAATTATCCATTTAAATCGAAAAACGACTTCAAATTCAATTCAATGGTCGAATTTTATTCAATTTGAAATTCACCCCTTGATTTGATAGATCTGCCCCCTAATGTCATGAAATATATCAAAAGTATGAATGGAAAAGAATGCCATAAAAATATGAATGCCTTAAAAACTCTTTTGGGACAATCCCTAGTGAAAAATAATAGAAACTCTCTAAAATTCCAATAGGATCAGTGCAGCTCCCATTGATTTCTGCTACTGGTTTTTACACTTGGCGGCCTATTTACTAATTTACTAAGTCCTGAGAATTTAAAGGATTTTTTTTAAAATCGTTTGAATAGACCGTTCACATCGATTTTAATTTGATTGATAATGGCCGTTTTGGATCAAAAGCAGTAATTTTCAATTGAAAATTACCCCCACAAATAATTTGATGGACGAATTTCAAATTTTTATTAATTCGAAATTCAGCCCCTTAATAAATCTTGACTTTTTAGAGCTTTAGAGAAAAACCACAAATTTTTAGAGATCAGTGTAAAAAACAAAATTCGATTGTTAGTAAATGAACCCCTTAGTTTTTTTACATTTATGAAAAATTATTAAAATATTAATAATAACTGTGTAGTCATTTTCATATTGATTCTATTCTGATATTGATCACTGTTTTCCAATGCACTAAACAGAATTAATTTCTGATATTTGTGGGCCAATAGGCAATGTTAATTTACATACAAATATCTATTTTTTTTAATGGGTTTTCTGTTTCAATAATTTGGGGATAATTACAGATTATTTGTGATTAATTTGACAAAATGTCTCAATCAGAATGAAAAGTTTGATCATATTTTTGTCTTTTTTACCAACTTACCACCACCACAAAATGCTATAAATCATCAAAATCGTCAATTTGTAATGCTTTTCTTTAATAACTTCAGATAATTTATAATGAAATGCAAAAGTGAGTGGAAAAAACATCACATTTATTGCCATGCAAACTGTATGAAAGCTTTATTTTTAAGAGCATTTTCAGTTGTAGTGTGTGTTTAATAATAGATTTAGTTTTCTCAGATGGGAAGCCACATCCTTACAGGAAATGTAATGGCACGGCCAATAATAATGTCACAGTGCATCTTAGTGTATATGTATATTTAACTGCAGTGAGAAGAACAATTAGGCCTCATTAGACTTATTAAATGCTACAAAGTAATAAATTATAATTTATATTATTACACTCAAGAAAAATATAGTGTATAGGTGAGTGTTTCATTACTCCCACAGGCTGCAATAAATAAAATTTTGCACTGTAATGGTTTTAAGTTCTGTTAAATTCTTTATTCTAGCAAATCAGTAAATCCACACAATTCTGGTTCATTCCATCTTTACACAATAAAAATGTTTTATTCAGCAGCATCCTCTGCCTATTGGTAACTGCATGACAGAATACACAGACTTAGGGGCACATTTATCAAAGGTCGAATTTTGAATTTATGCTATTTTTTTTTCTCTAATAAATTCAAATGTACTCAACATTTGCATGCTATCTTATTTAAAATATGAACAAATGTTACTCGGATTGAATTTGAATGGTATTCGACTAAAACCAGTGACTTGTAAATTAATTTCAAAGGTTTTACGTGGAGAATATTTGAATTAGAACTGTTTCCATGGTTGAGGTTTGATAAATCTCACATTTGAATTTAAATTCCAGTTGGTGCTTTAAATTTGAATTTGTGTTTTGACACAATTTTTTACTATTCACACCTTAAGAAATCTACCCCTTAGAGGCCAATTTACTAACATTGAATGGAATTTCAATTTTTTCATAAATCTCTAATAATGAATGGGGGCCATTTACTAACAATCAAATTTTGATTTTTTTTTTGCTTATCTATAAAAATTCATGGTTTTCTTAAAAAACATTTTTAAAAAAGCTCTAGAAATTTGTGTAAAAACCACTTCAACCTTTACTACAAAACTTCGCCAGGTAAAAATTTCTAAGGTCCTATAGAAATCAGTGGCATCTGCTCTGATTCTTTTGGGACGTTTTCTTTTCTTTTAGAGAAATGTACCAAATTTTCCCCTATTCTCTATGGAAAGTTGTCAGTGGTTTTCATCATACAGTTGCAGTGGGGATATTCTATAGAGATAAGTTCTCTAGATCAGTGTCAGCACAATACCCCCCCCCCGGGTTGTAGGTGTAAGTTCTGTTGTGGCCATCAGTCACTGCAGAACAGGGCCGGAACTAGAGGTAGGTAGAGTAGTCATGTGGCTAGGGTGCAAGGCCAAGGGGCGCCAAGCACCTTCTCTGCCTCTCCTACCCCCTAGTCTGGTCCCTGCTCTTAGCTGTAGCCGATGTGTGTCATGCACGCACGCTCGGGTTTCCGCACACTAGTTTTTCACTCATGTGCACGCTCTCGGCTGGAATCGGCTGCAGCGGCGTCAATCACACACACGGACTCGAGTGGGGTGGGCCCGGCCCCACGGCCTGCACCGGGGCCCGCCCCCACCTAGTTCCGTTACTGTATAAAAGTGATATCTTTATTATCTTGCAAGCTTTAAAAAAATTTTGTTAAAAATAATAGCTTTCAATAGCCATTCAGGCTTTAAGAAGTTTCCAGATTTATTTTCACTAGTAAATTTGGATTTTGTAATTTTATTCCATAACCCAACGTTCAGTATTTTATGGATATTGGTTCCAAAACAATCCTGTTGGGTTTATTTATGTCAAAATGTTTTTAGTAACACTTCTATTTGAGCCTTCATTGGTAATATACCAGCACACCTACTAGTCAGCGACTTCTCATCATCAGCCCCTCCATGTGTCTGATGTTCTGCCTCTCCAACATGACTCCAAGACACCAACCATCCAGGGATTTGGCACTTACTGGATTCTGTCCTCAGGAGAAGAACACTTTATTTGAGTAACTTTATGACTCAAGTGCCTGAGAGACAGACAGAAAGTTCATCGCTAAGCAAAGGAATCAGTAAATGGTAGAGTATGTTGCCTCTAATAATAAACTGATGGGAAAGGGAGTTGGTTCCATGCATTTGCTGTCATGCTTCTTATTGCCCAGTTATCGCCCAATGGAATTGTAATGTAAGAACATCAAGGTGGCCATATACCATTGTCCCTGACACCAGTGTAACACTCTAATTAATTTTTCCGTAAGGCAGGAGAGCCCAGCTAGTCCCGGTTTTCACCAACTCCCATTTGGGGCCCAGGAACTTTCTGCTGCAGTTCTAGCTGGGAACCTACCAACATCAGAGTTCAGGGGAATAAATATTTATATATATCTTCAAAGCACATTTATGAAACCAATGCATTAGATTAGAGATAATATATAGTGAATAATGCACCACTATGGAAAATATAAGGATATTATAGGTACATGAAAGAGCCAACCTAACCCTTCTTATAGTTATATTCAAAAAGTGTCCCTTATGGTTTTGTCATCTAATAAATGAGACACAGTTGAAAATTCTCTTTATTGAGCATCTTTTATATGTTACACTCATTAATTCTGTCAATAAGATATGATTTATCCTTTGCCTTTTCACAGATCCACTTATGCTTCACATCACAGGCAATGACTCCCAGACTCCCCCCCATTGTAGCACAGAGTCCAGGCTTGGTGCTGCCCAAAGACAACCTAAAAAACAAAAAAACCATCATGAGGTGTCACTTGTATGTGGAAATGAAAATTCTCGAGCTTGACTGTTTCAGATGAAAGCTCCTTGGCACCCTTCCCCTTCCTTTCATTGTTTCGATGGAGACACCTATTCCATGGCACACTATGATAACTCCATGCCCAGGAGATGTTTATGCTCAGTGTTTTGCATTATGGTTATATCCATGAGCTTAGGGTTGTCTTGGCATAGTATTCCCCTTATGATGTCACAGGCTGCACTCCTTAAAGAGAGTAATAGCAATGACCTGGAAACTTGATAATGATTAGTTCATGTAAGGGTTTTTTAATAACTCTTGGATAGATAAAAGCCTACTGTTTCATTCAGTTTAGTTCAGGTGGGGACTTAAGTTTGTAGTTGGAAGGGCACAGTTTGGACATCCTCAGTAAAAACATGTGGCCATTCTTTAAGCAGTTGTGGTGGAACTGGAGCACTTCAGTTTCAATGAACATTGTGTCATGGGGAACAATCTGGCATTTATGCATCCCAACTGTCAGCATCCGGTTATCTCTTCAGAATGGGCCAGACCGTGTCAGGCTTAACAGGGGCATGAACATTTTAGAAACAGCAAGTACCTTTTTGATTGTTAAGTTTACAAGGATGAAACATAATACCCCCCTGCAGCTGTCTGTTCTCTGCCCCTGCAGGAGCACCACCTGAGGTGCTGAGTAGACTAGAACCCAAGATTTGATGTTCAGCTTAAGAGATAATATTTACAGCAGTGGTTCTCAACCTGGGGGTCGAACAACCCTTTCACAGGGGTCACTTATGGGGTTCCAGGAGCAGCTTCATCTCTCTCCCTACTAGCCCCGTGTAGGGAAGCCAATTGCACTACAACTTTCTATATCCCCTTAGTAGGGACTGCCATACAGCTCTCCCTGCCCATTTAAAATTTTTAAAATTAACATGGTAATTGGGGTGTGGCAAAAAAGTTTTGCTGCACTACGCACTGAAAACAAACCTTAATGCAGCCACGCTGTCTCCTGTACTTTCCTAACAATCCGCTCTGGGCTGGCAACGAAAATATTTTTATATTTTATGGTTGGGGGTCACCACAACATGAGGAACTGTATTAAAGGGTCGCAGCATTAGGAAGGTTGAGAACCACTGATTTACAGGAAAGAGGGGTATTTTTCATTCTCATTGTGACCCTGGTGCGCCTTTTGTTTCAGAAACGAGTCCACACCAGTATTTACCCCAGTATGGGAGGCAGTACCAGAAAAAAACTACTTACTCTGTTGTGCCATCGGGCCAGTACCATCCTGGACTTGGGCGATTTTGCTCAATCAGTCCAATCCAATATTCTGAATTACGGCTTTTTATTCGCAACTGAAATGTAAAAGAGATTTTTTTTTTATCTTGAACTCTAGGAAAAATCTAGGACAAATCTCCACTAGTCCAACAGGGAAATTGACAAATAGGATTTCTGGAAAACAAATACTGTATCATCCTTCCTGTATTTTTCTCTCTTTCAAACACATTTATAAAATGATTGAATTTGATTACAGATAATAGAGTGACTAAATCACTGAAGAGTTCCCTGCAACATTAACAAGGATATCATTTACTGGATAATTGTGTGTATGCTGCTGGATTACAAACTGTAAGGGGCCCGAAGACTTCGTTAGGATTGGCAGGCGAGGAAACACCAGTCCAGCACAGTTCAAAGATATCCGACAAGTGTAAGGAAGAGTAGCGCACGCCTAGGAACACACGAGGCAGAACCTACAGTATATTAGGGCAATATCTGTAATGTCCTGGCATCTTAAATAGGCCTCTTTTGGTGCCAAAAACATACTGACACTGATGTCATGATGCTGCATCCATTCTGATGCTGGCGTCACAACGCTGCATCCGTTCTGACGCCCTAGCATCAGAACGTGCCATGTGGAATCCCTTGACGCCACCATCTATGGGAAGCAGGGTGGAGCAGCGGTGGGCCATCACAACTAGGTTTTGAAGGAAACTGTTTGTGGAACTTCCAGATGAATGCAGGAGCATGAATGTCGGATCTTTTCACCCACGAACATTCCTTAGGTCTGAATCCCTTCCATTCAGCCAAGTACTACAGGGCACCTCTGGAAAAATGGGAATCCAAAACTCTTCTAACTTTGAACTCCTGGTGGCCATCGACAAGAATAGGAGTGTTAGAAGAAGACTCTGAGGATATCGCTGGCTTCAGGAGGAACACATGGAAAACATTAGGAATCCGCATCTCAGGAGGTAGTTGAAGATGAACCGCAACTGTATTGCTGATCTCGACAATTGAAAAAGGACCAATGAATTTGGGACCAAGCTTCGGAGTAGGAATTTTGAGGTGAATATCCCTGGTGGAAAGCCAAACCCTATCTCTGAGAGAATACTGGGGAGTAGGGGCTTTTTTCTTGTCAGCAAATTTTTTTTAGAGATAGAACTTTTCTCTAAATTGGCTTTTGTAGCATGCCAGATGGCAGAAATATAAGCTACTTGGTCATTAGCTGTAGAAACGTTAGTGAGCAGTAGGTCTTGAGGAAAAGTCAGTGGATGTTGACCAAAAACTAAGAAGAAGGGAAATCTTTCCAAAGAGGGGGGCAAGGCATTGTTGTGAGCAAATTCGACCCATGGGAGAAGCTCTGCCCAATCGTTTTGGCACAGTGCTTGACTCATTCATCTGCACCGTTAGACTGAGGATGGTAGGCAGAAGAAAACTGAAGATAAATTTAGAAACAAACTGGGAACCTCTATCAGACACAATTTCAGCAGGGAAAGCATGAACACGAAAAATATGTTGAATGAACAATTTTGAAATTTCCAGAGCTGAGGGTAACTTACATAGAGGTATGTAAGTTATCCACCACCACCCAGATGACCGTGTGCCCCAGGGAAACAGGAAGATCCACGATAATGTCCATATCTAAAAGGTCCAGGGTCGAGAGGGTATGGGTAGAGGTAGGAGTAATCCCTCAGGAGGAGAATGCCCGGACTTCAATGCAGCACAGGTCCTAAGAAGGTGTTAGGAGGTGCAGATGACTGTGCAGACAACAACTGTGAAGCCATGGAGGGGATTAAGGCAGGAAGAAAGCTTCAGGAAAGCTAATCGTCCTTCTAATTTCTGGAGCCAGGACAAAAAGTTATGCCGAAGTTGAACCAAGAAAAGAAGAGTGTCCACCGAGCCTGATTTAAGCGTTTAAGAGTTTGTATGTACTCCAGATTTTTGTGATCAGTAAAGATTGTCACTGGAACAGTAGAGACTTCTAATAAATGTATTCATTCCTTTAGGGCCAGCTTTACCACCAGAAATTCATGATTTCCCATGAGAGAATCTTTTGGAAAAGAAGGCCCAGGGGTGTAACTTTCCATCACATGGTAGTCTCTAAGATAGAACTGCTCCTGCCCCAACATCCGAAGCATCCACTTCAATGAAGAATGGAAGAAGAGGATTGGTATGTTTGAGAATTGGAGAAGAGGATAAGGCTTCCAAAGCTTGTGAAGACCAACAATTAGCTTTACCCCCTTTAGAAATAAGAGACAGGATTGGGGCAATTTTAGAAGAAAAATCTTTGATAAAATGATAAAATGAAATAATAATTGGCGACGCCAATAAATCTCTGAATGGTTCTTGTACTGTTCGGAAGAGGCCATTCTTGTATTGCAGAGATTTTTGCTTGGTCCATCTCAAAACCTTTTTGGCAGATGATGTAGCCCATAAAGGGTATCTTTAGGTTCTCGAAGGTGCACTTTTCTGACTTAGCAAAAAGGGCATTCCTTCTTAACCAGAAGAGGACTTCACATACTTGGAGCCATTGAAGATGTTCTTCTGAGGTCTTGGAAAAGATTAGAATGTCATCCAATTAAAAGACAACAAATTGGCAAAAATGTAATTGACGAGCTCCTATAAAACTGCGGGCCAAAGCAGAGCCCAAAAGACATTACTAGATACACGTAGTGCCTGTCACGAGCAGTTTTCTGTCACCTTCTCGGTTCTGAATCAGATTGTATGCAATAAGTGCAGCTTCTGTTGCACTCACCCCAGACGGCAGTTGGCTCAGGTGCTATGCCCCAAATCCGTAGCTTAAGGTGAGGATACAATACAACCAGAAAAAACAAGCATGCATGACTGGAGCCAGATGATTGTTGCCTCCAGTGCTCCCTAATTTTTTCTGGTTAGAACCTATATTAGGGCAATGTCTGTAATTTTCTGGTGTCTTAAATAGCCTTGATTTGGTGCCAAACTGACGTGATAATATCATGATTCTGGTGTCACAATGCTGCGTCAGTTCTGATGCTCTGGTATCAGAACGTGCCGCGTGGGATCCCTGGACACTGCAATCTTGGGGAAGCAGGATGGAGTGGCTGTAACAACTCCGGTGGGTCTTCCTTACAAAAACTGAAATATGTATTTAAGTACATAACTCAGTTTTGATTTAGAGCCATTTAGAGAAAAACAAAGTGAGTGAAATTACAGTATTTATGCACTTGACTGATGAGATTTTTAAAATTTCACATTTAGCAAAGGCCAAACCTGAAATGTCATTTATTAGTTTTGTTTGGGGACAGAGAGACCTGTTTAATTTCCCCTTTATAAATTTAATTACCTGTATAGTCGTATTTCTTGGTTTCACAGTCGCCAGTTGTGCTTTGTTCCTGTAACAGAAAGCTTCACTTTCCACTCGCGTTTTCCTCTCCTCAGAAAAGAAATAACATTGGCCATCAATGGAAATCCAACCAGGGGGACATTTTTCTGTTTGTTTCATGCAAGAAAAAAAATTACAATTGGGAAGAAACTTAGAAGAAACTTAGAAGAAACTTAATGTTAGAATCAGATGCAATGCAGTTGGTCTTCTTTTTTTTTTATCATTTGTGGAGTTTTTTTTAATTATTTGGCTGTCGTGGCTTTAACCTCAATAATTTACAATGTACAGACCTGCATCTCTGATTTGTTGTGTGAGACACGTGAGAATGAGGCTCGAGTGTTGAAGCCTGTGGGTCAGTTTCTGCTCCGAGTCCTGGCTCTGTGACAAGCTCAGGTTTAGGGAATGTCTCTCAGTAGAACACAGGTCCAGATCCTGTCGGAGACCTTCAGTATTATACACTGTAATGACAGCACAATGGGAAATACAGAGTGAATGTGACGTCCCATACTCCCATAGACACAGATTTGTTCTACAGTAAATCAGTTGTTCCTGTTTAAGAACCATTGGTGCCCAAAGCTTGTTCTGAAAGTATGTGTGTGAGATACAGTACTTTCTGGAGATGTAGGGAGAGAGGTAGGTGCATTAAACAGAGCTCTACCTAAAGATCAGCAGGATTTACTCTTACTCCCCTTCCAAGTTAATACACATATATTATACATTGTATCCTGCACCTTTAAGCACCAAAGGATATTGACAAGGAGCACCAAATGTACAGATATGGGACCTGTTATCCAGACTGCTTGGCACCTTGGGTTTTGCGGATAATGGATCTTTGCATAATGTGGATCTTCATACCTTAAGTCTACTGGAAAATCACTAAAACATTAAATAAACCCAATAGGATGGTTTTGTTTCCAATAAGGATTATTTATATCTTAGTTGGAATCAAGTACAAGCAACTGTTTTATTATTACAGAGAAAAAGCAAATCAGTTTTAAAAAAATTGGATTATTTGGATAAAATGGAGTCTATGGGAGATGGGTATTCGGTAATTCAGAGCTTTCTGGCTTGTCTTGGTCATTATAATATAAACCAGTGGCTGATACTCACTCATTATTCCCATTGATACGGAGCTGGTCAGGAGAATGAGACTCATCACTGAGAGACCAATAATCAGACACTTGTATTTCCAGGGACATGAAACTGGAGAGAAACCACATGGTGGAGATTAAAGAGATGGAGTAGGACAGTAGACAACTTTCTGTGAGAAAATTTACTGATCTCCTCCCAGGTACAAGGAAGGAGCAGGGCAGATAAAGCAACCGTGAGATAAAATATATCTACCTTCACCCACCTGGAGGTTCTCCTGGATGCTTTAGCTTCCCCGGCAATTTTAGTTCTGTCAGTCCTCACTTTGTGGCATTGCTTCAGGAAGCTCTAGCTATTACACCAATGTCTCACTCAATGGGGTAGATTCATCAAAGAGTTCCGCCACTAGAGGGAAATTCCACAGCTCTCAATTAATTTCTATGGGATTTTGAAAGGCGTATTCATCAATGGGTGAAGTGAAATTTCACCCTTTGATAAATACGCCTTTCAAAATCCCATAGAAATGAATGGAGAGTGGCGGAACTTCACTCTTAACTTCACTCTTTGATGAATCTCCCCCGAAGACTTTCTCTCCCACATTTGTGAAGCTGCTTAGGGAGTGTGTTAGTGCACACTAAAGAGACCCTGCGTTATTTGACACTTCACTGGATGAATAGGTGGACACTGCCTTTAAGAATGGAACTTTCATTTACATAGATAGAGGGAGTTTTAACCGCTTTTTTTTTTTTTTGACAAATTTCACTCGATCAATAGGTGGACACTATTTAAAAGAACGGAACGTTCATTTACATAGAGGGAGTTATAACCACTCACATGGTGTTGCATAATCTTATATACTTTCAGTATCTTTTATTTTTTATCCTTAATTTTTTGGCAAATGGCTTTTTCACTTATTTAGAATTTGATTTTTTTTTACCCTGAGATGTGTTTTGGGGAGTAAGTAATAATTGTACAAGTTTGATGTATGGGCACATGTTTTCCTTTCAACATTGACACGAGTTATTTTAATTTACACATATGGGGCTATTGCACATATATTCATAGAGGTGGGGTGATATCTATGGTATTAAAGATTTATAGGCGGGACACACTCCCACACCATCCACACGTGAATATTACTGTACAAATTAAGGGTTCCAAACCCTATAGGTTGTATAAATAGATCCAATATATATAGCACAGTCTCCCTGTGCACGGTTTGTCTGATGATATGTTTAAGACCCACTAAATAACAAATTAGTTTATTTTCTCCAGAGAGCAAAATAGGAACAGGTGTGTTAAAGCAAGGATATGCAATAGTCTAACCATTGACACCTTATTATATAGACCAGTGATCCCCAACCAGTAGCCCGTGAGTAACATGTTGCTCTCCAACCCCTTGGATGTTGCTCCCAGTGGCCTCAAAGCAGGTGATTATTTTTGAATTCCAGGCTTAGAGGCAAGTTTTGGTTGTATAAAAAACAGATGTCCTGCCAAACATTCTCTCCTGTAGCTGCCAGTCCATATAGGGGCTACCATTAGCCAATCAGAGCTCTTATTTGACTCTCCATGGACTTTTTCATGCTTGTGTTGCTCTCCAACTCTTTTTTACATTGAAATTTGGCTCACGAGCAAAAAAGGTTGGGGGCCCCTTGATATAGAGAGTTCCCAAAGAATGGTGAAATAGAACTTTTATAATATAATAGCCCACTGACGCTTTATACTTAATGTTATTGATGACCCAATAAATTACATAGCAGCAAACTGCTCAATTTAACTCCTTCAAGATAAAAGACATAAAAGCTTATTGGGTGTTAGAGTCCTGACCCTGGATGGAGAGTACAATAAATTAGCTGAACATAAGACTGAGAATAAACAGATTGTTATCCAGCTCAGCACATTGGTCAGTAATGTACCTACCTGCAGGTTTAGTGGTGTCCTTGACTCGGGATGACTCTGGGTCCTGTAGATTGATCTTGGCATAAAAAACTTGTTCAGCCATGGCTCACACCAGCTTGTAGCTTGTCTCACACCGACACTGGCTGTTTCTTTCTAATGACCAGAAATTTGAAAATCTGGGAGGGGTTTCAAAACCCAACATTCTGTGGGTGTAACACATACAGAATCTAATTCTTTCTTCAAGGTATTCAATGTTTAATTAATGCGACTGGCTAAAAACAATGTAGAATAAAACATTGCTGATTGTTACTATTTCCCTTGCAGTGTTGAAAATACATGGTTTTTAGTGTCATGACTGACTACTGCAAAGAACACACTCTTGATTTTTTATGTTATAGAACCTCCTAACAGTAAATTATCCCCAGAAAACCATAACAATTTGGAATAAACAGATGCAGTTATGGTGGAATACCTCCTGCCGTGACAGTAATACAAGAACACGTGATTTGTGGGTCTAAAGAACAAGGGGAGAAAACCTTATATGATAGTTCTACTCAACTGACACATATTCAGTAGAACAGACTGACAACTAGTGAAGTACAGTTGCACAAATTAATTATGAGTTGGATGGTGCCCTGAAGGAAGCTCTGAATACTTTCCATTTATAGATAAACAACCATTTGAAGAACAGAAACACTTCCTTTTGACTATTGGGCCAAGTGTTGGTAACAAACATAAGAAAAGTAGCAGCCAAGAGAATTCCCTTTCACATTAGTTCTCAAAAAGAGCACTAATTTGCCAGTTGGTTCTACTGTGATAAATGTGGTGCTAGGCATAGGTTTCGGGGAGTACACAGTAATTCCAGTGTAGCCTTTGCATGTCATAAGAACAGGTGCCTACATCTTGCCTCAAGTTGCAAGCGATTCCTGTCCATGAACATTTTTATGAATCCTTCATTCATCCAGCTCATGATATAAAGAATCGAATAGAATGAAGTCTAAAGCAACTGGAATTTTCTAAGTTTCCTTGAAAATATTTCACCGCTCATCTGAGTGGCTTCTACAGTTCAACTGTGTGGTAGGGACTCTAAATGGAAGCAACTAAGTTTAGATAGTCAGGAGCCAGGAGATCAGATAAATCTTTAATCATGAATACAGATTTCATGAATTTCTATTTTGGGGATCATATAATAATCTCTCTAATGCTTTATTTACCAGTAGCTCCTTCCAGCTGTGGAATTGTCTCCCTGAATCAGTGGTAAAGGCTGATACATTAGATAGGTATAAGAAGGGGTTGGATGCTTTATTCACCAGTAGCTCCTCCCAGCAGACAGGAGGGAGCCAATGAGATTAGAGGAAAGGAGGGAAAGGGGTGTTACAGGGAGGGAAGTGAATCAGTGGTACAGGCTGATACATTAGATAGGTATAAGAAGGGGTTGGATGGTGTTTAGCAAGTGAGGGAATACAGGGATATAGAAGCTCATAGTACAAGTTGATCCAGGGACTGGTCCCATTGAATCTTGGAGTCAGGAAGGAATTTTTTTTCGCCCTCTGAGGCTAATTGGAAAGGATTCAGATGGGGTTTTTTCCTTCCTCTGGATCAACTAACAGTTAGGCACTTGATGGACGTGTGTCTTTTTTCAGCTTCACTTACTTTGTATGTTACTGTGTTTGCTGTATGTATGTTAATGTGCTAGTTTTTCTATTTATAAAGCATTTCAGAAAAAAATATTAATGTTTTCACTTGTTTTATAGACTCGTTTTAGTTTTTTTCCAAAAAGATTTATGAATTCTTGAGAATGTAAAAATAAATAATCTAGCACACGTAACTCAAAACAACTGGACTTGCTGAGAAATTTTAACGAAGATGTTTC
>CM044431.1:230261923-230273588 GCA_024363595.1 Xenopus borealis | reverse complement strand
ATAGAAGGAAACCCATTCTGATTGTGAACGAACAAAATCTATACAGAGAGCAGACTGGCTGAAGTCAAACCCTGAACCACAGGCAAAGAAAAACTGGAAATGTTTAATCAAAAAAGGATAAAGAAAAATAAGAGACTTGAAATTTTGACCTATTTTAATACTGCGCTTTTTATTTTTTTACATGATCCAAATCAGCAAATCAGAATGAAACGTAGAAAATCAGAAATATCAGCATATCGGAGAAAGTTGAAAAAAAGTAAGGTAGTTTAATAGTGAGTGTCATTAGACATGAGATTGATGTTTTATTCCCGGTCACATCTCTGTCACTTCATCCCTCTGGCTTTATATAATGGGACGTTAGCCTTGGCTAGAGATGGAGCAGATTCATTGGTGCAACTTATACACACAGTCCTGTGTATTTGCCCCATGAAGTGAGCGCTATGATTGTGTGTGCGCCAGATGCATCAGTAAATCCTTAGCTATAACAGCTCTTCATTCTTATATATAATTCAGATTCGTCTGTTTCCTTCTGGCAGATCCACTGCAGCCGAACAGAACAGTCAGCCACTCCCAGTGCTCCATCAGTTTTGGCACAGAACCCAGCGGAGGAACTGGCCATCGACAGCCTAAAAACATAAATCAGTTTTCACACTTAAATCAGATCTAATATTCCGCTGAAAACCAGAGCGTAAACATGAAAATTACAACGAAAAGTAATCCTAATCAGTGGGGGATCATATATAGAGGTCACACGGCGCTTATTATTATATATTGCCCATGTTTTTTTCCTGAACGTTATTATATTTAACTGCTGTGCCCTCTTTACGTTTTCTGCGAATTCGCACTGCGCACAATTGAGATGGTTGTTTGCGTGAGTGCACCCACTGGGCGAGGTTGTTGTGCACGGAAAAAGCATCTAAATGTACAAGTTGCAAAACTGTTTTGCGAATATTTTCTCCGCTGCCAAAGTGGCGTAACTCAAACCCAGGGTATACGCATAAATATTCCCAATTTGCTATTTTTGCCACATTTAAATAGCTCTGCCATTCTGTGTGACTATAAATCACACTTTATAACTATAAACATGCGGAGGGCAAATATATTCACTTTGCAAATCATCCTGTCCTGCGTCCAGTGTGTTCTATTATAAAAATAAATAGTCCTGAACTTAAACCCAATAACTACAATGATAAGAGCTGGGGGTCCAAGAAATAGTTACCCCAGTCATTTATTAAACTAAATATATTCAGTCTCTCTCTCTAGATTATTCCAGGCTGCTGCTCTCTAACTGGGACTGTCACTTGGTAGGACAGCATTGTCTGGAGCCATTTAAAGTACTTGAGCCCCTGTATAGTAAGTATTCAAACCTCTGTATAGTAAGTACTTGTGTTCCTGTATAGTAAGGACTTTAGTCCCCTAAAAAGTAAGTACTTGAGCCTCTGAAAAGTAAGTACTCAATCTCCTACATAGTAAATACTTGAACCTCTGTATAGTAAGTACTCAAGCCCCTCCATAGTAAGTACTTGAACCCCAGTATAGTAAGTACTTGAGCCCCTGTATAATTAGTACTCAAGCCCCTGTGCAGTAAGTACTTAAACCCCTACATAGTAAGTACTCGAGTCCCTACATAGTAAGTACTTGAACCCCTGTTTAGTTAGTACTCAAGGCCCTGTGTAGTAAGTACTTGAACCCCTGAAAAGTAAGTACTCAAGTCCCTACATCAGTGATCCCCAACCAGTAGCTCGTGAGTAACATGTTGCTCTCCAACCCCTTGGATGTTGCTCCCAGTGGCCTCAAAGCAGGAGCTTATTTTTGAATTCCAGACTTAGAGGCAAGTTTTGGTTGTATAAAAACGAAGTATAGTATCCCTGCCCAACATAGTAAGTAGTTGAACCCCTGTACAGTAAGTACTCGCGTCCCTACATAGTAAGTACTTGAACCCCTGTTTAGTTAGTACTCAAAGCCCTGTATAGTAAGTACTTAAACCCCTGTATAGTAATTGAACCCCTGTATAGTGAGTAATTGAACCCCTGTAGAGTGAGTACTTGAGCCCCTGTATAGTAAGTACTCGCGTCCCTACATAGTAAGTACTTGAACTCCTGTTTAGTTAGTACTCAAGGCCCTGTATAGTAATTGAACCCCTGTATAGTGAGTAATTGAACCCTTGTATAGTGAGCACTTGAGCCCCTGTATAGTAAGTACTCGCGTGCCTACATAGTAAGTACTTGAACTCCTGTTTAGTTAGTACTCAAGGCTCTGTATAGTAATTGAACCCCTATATAGTGAGTACTTGAGCCCCTGTATAGTAATTGAATCCTTTTATAGTAAGTAGTCAAGCCCCTATATATTAGCTATTTAAGCCCCTACATTGCAAGAACCCCTGTATAGTAAGTGCGTAAGCCCCTGTGTAGCAAACAGTTAGTGCAACACACTGTATTTCAATTTCTTATGCCCATTTAGGTTAACCATTCATTTTGTCTTTTGAATGTTTTTATGGCACTTGCAATTTATTGCAGTTTGTACTTACTCTTCTGCTCCATCGGGCCAGTACCACCTAGTGATGCTGCTTGAGTGGTGCCTCTCTGTTCCCAGTGCCAGTCCCACCCAATAAGCTGTATAGAGGTTCCTAATGTAACACTAAAATAGAGAAGATATGTATGACGTCACAGCTGTCAAAAAAACATGGCTGTCTTTAGTGGTATAAAGGCCTGGGGGTGGAAACTGTACCCCAGTTATACCTGACAAACTATACTGATATAGTATTACTGACACTCTCTTGTCACCATTTTGTTAAATTGTCATGGTCCTTCCATTTTGCCCTTCTATTTACTTCTTTCTCCACCTTCCTCTATATCAGTGATCCCCAGCCAGTAGCTCATGAGTAACATGTTGCTCTCCAACCCCTTGGATGTTGCTCCCAGTGGCCTCAAAGCAGGTGATTATTTTTGAATTCCAGGCTTAGAGGCAAGTTTTGGTTGTATAAAAACCAGATGCACTGCCAAACATTCTCTCCTGTAGCTGCCAGTCCATATAGGGGCTACCAAATAGCCAATCAGAGCTCTTATTTGACATCCACATGGACTTTTTCATACTTGTGTTGCTCTCCAACTCTTTTTTACATTTAAATGTGGCTCACGAGCAAAAAAGGTTGGGGACCCCTGGTCTATAGCATCTTGACTTTCTGTCAGTTTCTTTCTTACAGTCTCTTTCTCGCCCTATAGCGGTCTACTGTCTCTATCTTGCCCTATTCTATCCATATTGTCCTAACATTATGATTTTGTCCCTACAATATTTGCTATCCCCCACTCTTTAGCTGCAGCTACGACCCTCTGGGTGCTATCACACATCTCTGGATCCCACCAAACACAACCTGTCATTTGGAAAACTGCTTACACCATTCTTGGAATGATGGTGCACATGGACATTCTGTGCTACTTTCCTAAATCCAGGCTCATTTGTTTGGCTTGTTTACAAATCTGGTACAGCTTTAAAAAAAACTAATGGTTCCTCAGAAACAATTTTCAAATCACTGCAATATCTAACTAATCGATCTTGCATAGTTGCTTAGCATTCTTGAGTTATGCTATGAGGTTGAGTTCCCTAACTGGTGCTTGGCTTAAAGTTGGCTTAGCCATCCCTCTGCCTTTCACTAGAAATAGACTCAAGTTCATGTTGTACCTGTAAAATCTTATCTTGTTCTTTGACCGTCGCTAGTTGAGCCCTTTGGGCAATGCAGAACCCATTACTTTGTGGCCGTGTCCTTCTCTCCATAGAGAAGAAATAGCACCTGTGATTGAGGAGGGTCCAACCAGTGGGGCATTTGTTGGTCCATTCTATAGACACAAGAGAAAGAACATGTAGAACTTTGCTCTTCCATGAATTCCATGCACAAGAAACAAGCACAATACAAACCTGCTTCATGAATCGCTTGTTTCAAACACTTGGAGACCTGGGTCGAGCGATGCAGCAACTGGGTCAGGTCTCGTTCCAAATCCTCGCTCCGTGCCCAGCTGATATTTAAGGAACGTCTCTCGTAGGAGCATTGCTCCAGGGCCAACTTCATATCTTTATTATTACTGGATACAAAAGCTGCTTGGGTAATTCAAGGAACAACAACACATTCATCCATATTGTATAACGAAATAAGGCTTCTTAAGAGATTTGTATGGACTTCTGTTATTTTATTTATTTAACATTAATATAAACTGAATCCATAAAAAACTCTGATTCTGATTAAAAAAAATTTTTATTTTCTTAATTAAGAAGAACAGGCTTATACAGGCTTGTCTGTAAGCAGAGCTAGGCCTCTATTCTCTTATCTCCTGCCACATTTTCCTCAGCTTACGAATAAGTGCCCCAACAGGCTTTTAGTCCTAATAAAGTATTTTAAATTATTTTCTGGGAATCTCGCATACTTTAACCATAAATCTGCACCTTCAGACTGGGGTGAACTGTGAGATGGGTTCCCTTATCTAGCTGGACCGCTGTACAATTGGTTGGTGCCTCTATTTCATTTATGATTTGGGCATAACACTCCAGATCGTCACAGGTCAGATTCAGACAGGAAATCTTCTACAAAGTAAAAACTGCCTTTATGTGCAAAGTAAATAGCCACCCTACACAATTTATTCACAAATGAACCAAGTGGTGTAAAATATGGAACTTAAACAGCCAAGTCTATTGCTGCAGCCCCCTGGCAGCTCCTACCATGTCCAAATTCTTCAAAAAGGTCACCTCCGAGGATACTCATTGAGACCTCAAATGGGTGTTCTTACCCTGTGGGTGCCTATTGATACTCACTGATAACTGCCAGAGTGATGGTGCTGGCCAGAAGAATAAGACAAGTCAATGAGAGGCCAATGATCAGGCACTTGAATTTACAGGAACCGGAGTCTGGAGAGAAACGTTTCCAATAATATTTAGTGGTTATTTCAGTTTCTGTTAAGACTACATCATTGGTTGTTGAATGACACAATTAATAATATTGGTCTTATTTTGCTTAATAATGAGCTTTACAATATCATCAAGATATTTTAATGATCATCTTTATTGCTATAAGTCGACATTTCCCCCTCTATGCCAAACCAGGGGTCAATTGTTTGAAAGAAAACTGTTTATTTCCAGCTCAGAGCAACATGGGTGTCTTTAGATCTGGTTTTATCTGCCCGGACTTCTTCTCTTTGCAGCGAGCGGCTGATGTAAAAGGAAGGTGACTGCCTGGCTGTTCGTCTCTATAACATTTGATGTGGGAAACCTGTAAAGAAGCTTTGGTGGTGCTGGGTTGGAACTTTCCAATGACGAACCACTAAACGCTTACAAGGTATCTACATGCAACCTGTCTCTGTCTGTAAATAGACATTTTTAAACACTTGTTTATGGCTATAGTAATGCAATTCATGCAACTCTGTCCATGGGAGACCATAGAATATGACTATGGGGAAAACCCATGTAAATGAGCTTGTACAACAATGGATTTTGTATGTTTTATCCAGGTTTTCATGGGTTTCCTCCTGATGCAACTGACTGTAATGTGTGCTTATGTTGTAGACTGCAAGCTCCACAGACAATGAGAAGAACATAGCACTATGATCCTGTATAAATAAAGGCTACTAGTAAATAACATGTTTAAATGATTTAGGGGGTCATTTATCGTAGGTCAAGTTGTTTTTTTTTACACAAAAAAAATGTGAGTTTCAAGTGTATTTTTTTTTCAAAAATCGATTTTTCAGGCTAAAAAGCTCATTTTTATTATAAAATGACCCTGCAAAAAAAATACACCATTTAAATCCTGTCAAGGCCATGTAGTAGTCAATGGAAGAGGTTTATGGAACCATTTGAAGATGCTAATAGCCTAAATAATGTTAAATTTTTTCTCCACAGGAAACTCGATTGATTTGTTTTCTTTGTTAGCCCCCAAATTCAATGATTCCAGTTTTTTCCATTTCAGTTTTTTCTTTAATTAGAAACCAATTGAGTTATGAGTTCATTCAAGGTATAAAAAAAATCGACCTTTGATTAATAACCCACTTAATGTAGGAGCAAAACAAATGATGTTTCTCAGGAGAGGGAGTAGACAGTGTTGGACTGGGATGCCAGGGGCCCACCAGAAATCCCACCGTGGGACCACTTTCCAAATTATTATTCCACCTCTCCTCACACAACCTCTTTATTCTACTAGCCTTTTATATCTACTTACTATACTTCCAATGTTAAGCATTTTTCCCCTTAAAGAAATGAGTGAATGGCCATGAAATAGGTTAAATGGTTGGGAGCAAGAGGGCCCACTGATACCTGGGCCCACCGGACGTTTTCCTGGAATCCCGATGGGCCAGTCCAACACTGGGAATAGATGGGGGTTAAAGGGCAAACAGTACCAGGACTTTGCCTTCTTCTTTGAGAGTCAACATTCACTGTTTCTTTCTGCCGTCTCTTCTGCCCCCCGGTCGCCTTTCTGTGTGCTTTCTGTTTTTTTCTTTCAGGGGTTTCTGTAACAGTCACAGACATTCATGTTGGGGAATATTCTCAGAGAAGGATAAATCCAATTAAAAACAAATATATTTATTATACAAACCCCCCTTAAGATGTATTTTGTAATACAACTTCCTAAAAAAAATTACCTGCCAATAATTTGCAATCGTAGAACATATAATACAATGGAGATTGCAGTGAGAAAAGCTACATATACAGTACATACAGTTTTCTCTAAATAAATAAATAAATAAATGAATGCAAGCTTTAAGCTTTAAGCTTTTTTTTTTCCAAATTTCAACATTAAACAGAAAGACCAGAATTAAATGCTCTTTTTCATGCACTTCATTCGGTTTGATAAGGTCTTGGGACTCGTCTGAAATTCATCTATAACTGGATTCATTACATCTAAGGTAAGGGGTTTAATTGTTAGGCACACTCCTGCCTATACTCCAATAGCTATAACTACCATGTAGCAAGAGATCCTAGCAGGCACAGCAGTAGTAAGATTTTCAAAGAGAAGGTAGTAAAACATCAGCACAAAAAGCATTATTAATCATTGCCTGCTTAGGGCAGGGTTTCTAAACCTTGTTTCTTAAAAACGATTGAGATTAAGGCTGGGAATTAAGGCTTTAGAATTAAAATGCAATTGATTTCAAAAGCTGATTTTTTTATGTAGGGAGTCATCACATTATATTAAAGAGCAGCACAGAGAACCATTTCTTGAGACTCAATGAATGGGTCAGGAATCGATTCCTTAGAGAAACATACATAAGAGACATAAACTACTCACCTGGAGGATTATTGGCAATTGTAGCTGCAGAAGATCCATGTGCAGTCACATTCAATTTGGCATAAAAGATTGTGTCCTCCATTGTCTCCCCCAGCTTCCCATTGAAATGAGAGAGCTACAGCCTGAACTTACTGATTAGTATTATGACAATCTGGGCGGAGCATCAGTAACAACCAACTGGCTGGGGACGCAGGTTCATGCAAAAAATATAATGTTCCACCTCAAATGTTGCTCTGAGGTTGTTGACTTGGTAAATTGTTTGTCGCCGAGACCTTCCATTTACTCTCTAGAGAATAAATTTCTACATGTGAAGCCATATTGCATTGCATATATTGCATTTCATTTCAGGTTTTTTTTCTGTTCTTCTATATTGTTAATTAAAAAAGCAAAAATACAAGGTATCTGTGTCCATGGTGTATAGGTATCTAGGAAAACACACACCCAGTATGTGACATTTAAACCTCAGACATTAAGCCCAGCCACCTTTCCTCTTGGCTTACTGTACAGCCACCCTACATGAATTACTGTATTAAGGTTGCTAAAAAGATTGAGAAAAGATTTAGCAGGTGGACTGGTAAGGGTTTCACATACAACCCTGGGCATGAGTTCAGATATACTGCCCCAATATTCTCCTGATCTAACGTTGCATCTGTATGAGTCCACTATCAGTCAAGGCAACCAGGGTTAGTGGTCTATGGAAATTAACAGTTTCATCCAGAGAGAATAGGAGTGGAAGAGCTTATATGGATAAGTTGTATAAGATAATTCTTATTCCATTCATATTAACCTTATTAGGAGCCCCTCAGTTCCTGAAACCAATCTCTTCCATTACTTATTGTGGTGGAGAGTTCTTATTCTTTGTGCTTCCTTCTCTTGGACTATGCCCATAAAGCTTTTCATTCATCCAGTTCATTGTATATCTAGTAGAAGTAAATGTAAAGCAACTAGACTTGCTGAGTAATCATTGAAGACATTTCATTACTCACCTGAGAAGCTTCTTCAGTTCAGCTGACAGGTACGGGAAGTCCTCAACAAGTGAATGCTTCAGCATAGGAGGGTGAACTCTACAGGGCAAAACTCAGCTTTCTTTCTACACTTAGAAGACAAGGTACGGACTAGGAAAAATCTGAAGCATTACACCTACAACACACTAACCCCGCAGATTGGAACAATCCTTTTCCATTTAATAAAGCCAGAACACACATCAAATTCCTTGGAATTAAACTGCCACAATCTCTTCATGACATATACAAATTAAACATTAGACACACCATTGACCTCATAGAACAAGAAACCAGGAAATGGATAAACACCAATTTATCATTTATGGGCAGAATCCATTTAATAAAA
Organism: Xenopus borealis; assembly: GCA_024363595.1. Lineage (NCBI taxonomy): Eukaryota > Metazoa > Chordata > Amphibia > Anura > Pipidae > Xenopus > Xenopus borealis. The sequence continues at coordinate 230,264,977 of CM044431.1, read as the reverse complement.
ATGGTCATATTCCCCAAAATCCTCTACAAAATCCAAATGTTACCATACCGAATAACACCAACAGACACTAAACGGCTACAGAACCTATTCAGAACCTTTATATGGAACAAAAAAAGACCCAGAATCAATTTCTTTAAACTCCAACAGCAAAAACAAGATGGGGGAATTAATCTTCCAAACATAGTGGAATATAACGAGGAAGCTCTTTTACGATTTGTGGGAGACTGGCTTCATCATAGGAACGTATATATACCATGACACCCACTGATGAATTATTATCGGAAGGTTCATCTCTTAACTCCCTTTTACACACACCGTTAAAAGATATCCCAAAAAATATGCAAGAGAACCCACTCTTCATTCGTACTTATAAAACGTTGCATGCAATCTGCAAAAGAATGAATACATCCCCATTCAACTCCATACGTCTCACTTGGATTAAAAACAAGAATTGTATCCCAGGTCTGAACAATAATATATTTAACCTATGGCAAACACAGGGCATACAGAACATCAAAGATTTGATTACGGACAAGTTTACCTTGCAACCAATGGTAGACATCATACAGAAGTATCTGTTTCTAAAAACTAACCAATTCCACTTATTGCAGTTGAGTCATTTCATTACAAAACATTTAGCTAAACTCACTGACAGGAACAAAAACAACTTGGCAGACTCTCTATGGCTTAAAAAAGACACAATCAAATCAACCGCTCAAATTCATAGACAAATTAGATCCACTTTAGAAGTGGATAACTCTAATTCTAACTTTACCAAAAGGCCCACGGTAATTCCACAAGCAAATAACATAGATATCCTTCAGCTTCATACACGAGCCATGAAGAAGTTACCAGCTAGCACCTATCAGGAGATGGCCTTACAAATATTACATCAGATGTATTTAACCCCTTTAAAAAGATACCACATTGGCACCGCAACATCAAATAAATGCCTTAAGTGTGGAGAGGCTAGAGCAGATCTAATACATTGTTTATGGTCATGCCCACATATTCAAAAATTTTGAGGGGAGATTGCGGACTACTGGAACAATGCATCTGGGAAAAACAATGTCTCCTACAGCAGCTTGGGCCATATTTAGCAAATTTCCGCCGGATCCCAACTCCTCCAAATCAGAAAAAGCCCTGGCAGAACGCTTAGCAGCAGCAGCCAGAAAAGCTATACTACACAAAAGGCTAACACAGTCCCCTCCACACAAGGGGTAAATTTATCAAAGAGTGAAGTTCCGCCACTAGAGTGAAATTCCGTCGCTCTCCATTCATTTCTATGGGATTTTGAAAGGCCTATTTATCAATGGGTGAAGTGAAAGTTCACCCTTTGAGAAATACGCCTTTAAATATTCCATAGAAATTAATGTAGAGAGGCGGAATTTCACCCTAGTGGCTGAACTTCACGCTTAACTTCACGCTTCACTTCACTCTTTGATAAATATACCCCCAAATCTCTAGTATTGGAAAAACCACAACACATCTTTCACATGGACTGGGTGGAAACTTTGACAAATAAAGAAAAATACACTGCAAGCTTCATTAACACCTGGTCTACATACATTAATACGTTACCACCAAGCATCAGACAATTAACCATACAAACATTCCAACACACATGGTATGACCTGGAATTGCTACGGGGAGCCGGACCTGTTCAGGACGCGAACCAAGAGTTAACGAAATCTACAGAACACAATGGAAACCCCCAGGAGTCACTACCTTAATAGAATGTTATTAAATTAGTTAATGCACCTCTGAATGTAAGGTAATGACCCAATATCATCACTGATAGAAACTAACTGATGAAGATTGTTTATAAAGTTCACTTTGGAGATGGAGATACTATTGAGTTATATGATGATCACATGATAAGAAACAGAAATATTAACTACTATTAACGAGCTCATATTCACTTGACTTATCCAGATTGTTATTTGTTTACTTGATATTATGTTTTGTTGTCAAGCATAATAGAAATAAAAACATTATTGAAAAAAAAAGACAAGGTACACTACTCTGAAGATAGTAATGTTTATGTTTTGGACAGAGAAGACCATTGGTTTGAACAAGGTGTAAAAGAGGCTATTCATGTTAAGGTAGATAAACCATTCTTAAACAAGTCTGCTACATACAATGCTGTCCTAACATTTGTACCATGGCAGTTTCAGAACACTTCACAACTCCATTCATACAACTATAACAAGTAACACCTGTTTCTAGGAGTTGCATGATGGTAATTCTATCACAGTAACCCCACAGAATCACAATGTTACCTTAAGGAGACTTGCGTGTGATATACAACAAGGATATATTTTATGTATATATTGTGTGGTGTATTTAGGAATGCTATGTGATTGACATCTCATTATTTCTGTAGATATGTGTCAATGGCTTTTGTAAATTAATGTATATTTTGATTGAATTTCGTTAAAGAACCCTTATATCTAGGAATACTTATGTACACGGCTATATAAGAATAAATACACATATTTGCATAGGTATATCCTTGGTCAACACCTCTGTGAGTTTCAGGTGTCACCTCTCTAGTTACATCTCACCATTGTGATTGGATTATTGGAAGAGTTTATATGCAGGGGAGTTCCTGCATCAGTCAGTTGAACTGAAGAAGCTGCACAAGTGAGTAGTGAAATGTCTTCAGTGATTACTCAGATTTAATTCTACTAGATACTCCCAAGGTCAGAATGGGTGAAGAGCCTTTTCTTGACTGATAAGCTGACTGTTTTCCCATTGATCACTTTGGGCAGTGTAAAGCAGACTGAACGTTTTGCCCATTAAATATAATTAATGTTCTATGAAACTGCTATACATTGTTTTCCCAAGAACAATGTCATAATTAAATCCCAGTCACCTGTTTCTCTCAGAGCTAAGCTCTACCTCCTGTATACTATATAAAGTGGAAAAAGGAGCACTCTCAGACGTTGCATGAGGTTTCAGTGAGCCGCAGACATTAGATTATGGTGTCACGACTATAACCATGAAAGCTAAGTACCAGAACTATTTAAAATAAAACAAGACATATATATA
>CM044431.1:230227146-230238420 GCA_024363595.1 Xenopus borealis | reverse complement strand
TAGGCTCACCAGGTTTTGGTAGAAAAGGTGCAGCTGCTGCAGAGGTAGAAAAGACATCTGCCATTTGTTGTGTTTGGTAGCCGAGGATTAGGAGAGTATAACAGTGCTTTATTAGCTGGTCATGCAGCCATTACATAACAGCAGTAAGTCTTACTTTCACTTTCAAGTTGTACAGAAAGTCCTATGTATGCACAGTGCCACCTGGAGGCCATTTGTATAAACACCACACCTGTGTCCCATCAATAAGTGATACATGAAGATATCAGATATTTCTAACATGGAATCCTCAGCAGTACAGTAAATAGTGGCCCAGCAATATATTATACAGTGGCCCCAGTATTACAGTAAATAGTGGCCCAGTAATATGTTATACAGTGGCCCCAGTATTACAATAAATAGTGGCCCAGTAATATGTTATACAGTGGCCCTGGCATTACAATAAATAGTGGCCCAGTATTGTTATTTTAGATGAATATTATGGGCGACGGGTTGATCCCATTTCTGTTGTAGTATAAAGGGCTCAGAAAGCAATGGAATCAGTTGGATGGTGTGTTTCACATGAATACATTCACTGCAGTGGATAAGGCCACATTGCGCTGAGTTTGCTCCATCTCTACGTGAGATCCTCCCCCGCCCTCGTATCTAACGTGGGAGCAGTTAGTGACACTTTATTAGGTCTAACGAGACCATTTCTGTTGCTGAGAAACAATAAGTTGGGGCAATGCCCCCTGTGACTCCCGCCAGCAATTAGCGGCCGCCAGAAACCTAAACCAATCGATGCAGCTTTAATGGTGATGTCAGAGACAGAAACGGAGCCCGCCCAACTTGCTGATAGGGTTAATAGCACTGATATAGGGACTGGGTCTCTGATGTGCTGCTACTCAATGAGTTTGTAGAAACCTGCTATATATAAAATATATGTCCCTCTACTATCTGTTATATATATATATATGTATATATGTGTGTGTAACCGCTGTATTTAATACACAGTGAATATTCCATGAATAGTTCCCATAGTATTCCGGCTCCAGCAGATCATCTCATTCTTTGTAGCAACTGTCGGTTACTGAGTAACGGCTGCAAATCCCATGGGAATTAGGTTTATTGAGGTTGCAGAATAACTGTGTCTGCACTAGATATATATATATATATACTGTATATAGATTGCTTAGCTGGAACTGACATCAATGAGAATTATTCAGGGGAGGACGGGGTTCTGATGGGCCCCAGGCAATTTCCCCCACTATTCTGATGCCTTTTTATTTTGTCATGTCTATAAGGAATCATAACGTTTGCTTTGCTGCACTGAATGCACACGGGAACCTTTAAAAAAAACACAGGACAATAACTGAACAGCGGTCACTTTTACAGTCATTTCAAATAAAGGGGAAATAAAACAGGGAATGTGTTCAAACAAAAGGCAACACTTTCATTCAATGGCCCCCTGTGAAGTCATTTCATTTCTAGAGCATTTTGTCCTACTGGAATTCCTGTGGGAACCCATTTCTCTTTTATGCTTCATCCGTGCCAGGAATACTGATTGCTGCAACTTTCTAATGTGGCCTCCTCTTTATTTAACATCAGTATCAGGAGCAGGAAAAGCTTTTTCTTATGGAAAATTCTGACCTGGCCCAAGGCTGCCATTGAGTTGGTACAGTCACAAAGGACAGGCAGTATTTGTGAGAAACTCACAGTAACAAGTAACAGTTACACATTTAACTGACCTTCAGACTGGGCCCCCTTAGCTCATAACAAGGTTACAGATATATAGAAACATTGGGGTGTCACTATAGTTCCAGGGGTACCCAGGGTACAAATAAGCACTCACCCCAAATCTCCCCCTAACTGGCTTTCAGACTGGACAAGTAATGTATAGTAAAGGAGTGCAGTTTATGTACATAGAGAGAGAATAATGGGGGACAGTGTTGATGATGTCATTGTCATGTCATACTCATTACCCAATGTGTCCCTTTGTTGCAGGGATCGGAGCAGAGGCCAAGCCAGTTTTTCGCTACAGCAAGGACCAACGTCCCACCACGTTACCAATCCAACCATTTGTTTTCCAGCACCACTTTAGCAAGCCAAAGACACGGCCCCTGCACAGCCATTTTACTTCCAGCCTGTCCCAACTCTATGGTCTGTCCAGTGGAAGATCATCAAACCAGCAGATGGCTTCGGACTCACAGTCTTCAGCCCCTGGGACACTGACCAGTCAGACAGAACCCAGGGTGATAAGTGTACAAGGGAAACACAGCCAGGATGGCTGGACAAACAAAGAACATAATAAGAAACCTGCTCCTGATTCTACTCGCCCTTCTCCATTGGGCAGTTATTCTCCAATCAGGAGCAATGCCATATTTTTTCAGAGCATGGACTCTGGTTCCTCAAGTTCTCCTTCTCCAGAGAAAGCCAAGGAGACTCAGCCACCTCGAAGCCGCTCTTGCCCAATGTCAGCCAATCTTCTCCCTTTTAGAGCATCACCTGCTCGAGGGACTACCCTACCCGGAGCTGCAGAGCCCTCCCAAAAATATGAAGTCTCCCCCAAAGTGGAGGTTCAGAAGACAGCTGTTAAGAGAGAGCAATTGAAAGAACCAAGCACTCTAGTGTCCAAACATGGTCTTCAACCCATCACCTCCTTACCTTTGCTGAGCACAGTTCTCCACGAGGGGAGCCAGGCGATATCCACAAAGAAGGATGATGAGAATGGACCAAGAAGCGCTGAGAATATTGTTGTGTCCCGAGCAGTAAATGGTACCTAAGTGTTTGGTTCAGTTGTTATTAGTGTTTGATCAATGTACAGAAGCAGAGGTAACAATAGTCAGAGTTATCCAACATACTGAGATACTGAGCAGATCATGTGTGTCCAGATCCCTGGTTGGCCAAATAGTTGATTATCAAGCAACTCATCTGGCTTTCCTCAAAACCAAAGGTTCCTCAGTCTTGTTTATGCCCCTGTCTCAGTAGTCAGGTACTGGGCTGGGGTGGGGATAAGTCCGGCTCAGGAACAGTTAGTACTAAGGATATTGGGACATCCCCTAAAATATTTAAAGGGCAGAATTAATTTTTCAGTGGTCTCCTTGACAGTCCATGCTATGATCTTTAGGCTTATGATGCATGCGGCTATTTTGAGTGTTTTTCCAAAAATGAAAGTAAAACCAGTCCTATTGCTTTGGGCAGGAGAGAAATGCATTGGGAAAAAATGTTCAAAATCCCTGCAGGGACCATAAGATTTATAGGGTAAAATGAAGTGCCTCTGTTACACTTGTAGGCTTTACAAACAAATAGCTCAGTCATGCCCCATGGGGCAAATACTCCCCGTATAACTTTGGACTAAGGTCACTGCCCATTGCGAGATGCTCTGCACACTGGTTTTACTGGACTCACTGCCATTAACACACCCATTCTAGTTCATTAGTGGGCAATTTCACTCCCTTTCACTGCCACTAATTTCTTTCTCCACTCTCTGCTTCTCTTCCTTCCTTGGGATGCCATAGCCAATCACCTGTCCCCGCAGGCGCTGAAATGGAGGGAGTATAGGCGCAGGAACCCTCTGGGCCTTGATCGGGTGCACGGTTTGGCCGGGCTGTCTGGGAGTCTGGATAGAAGGCAAGAGAACAAGATAACTCGCAGGGGCAATTTCTTCGACTTCCCCAGCAGTATCCATGGCAACAGCCTCCACTTACGGCTAAATGGTGCGGATCAATCGCTGCTGTCTTTTTATTAGCATGAAGAATATATAAATAATATGCGGAGCCTCTCAGCTCCCAGTGTATGAAAGATATACAGAGCCTAATAAGTTGTAAAAGCATGAGTCCAGTTTAGGAGCTCTCATTGTCCTGCTGGTTGGGCAACATCTCGAACTTTCCAATTCTTTCCAATTCTTTGCTTCTTTTTTCTTTCTTTGAATGATTCCCCATCTTGTTAAAGGTATACTAACACCATTAAACTTGAGTAACTACGAAAACAGGATTCACTGGCGGTTCTCTCTAATAATGAATGAATGGGCCTAAATGATGGTCTAATGAAACCAATGTGTAGTTTGAAAGGCAGTCTGGAAGATAACTAGGAAGATAACTCTGGAAATTCACATATAGGCCCACAAACGAGGCGTCTGTTGGGTGTTGGGGTCACAGAGGGAATGTGAATGTCTTAGAAGAACAGAAAGAAAAAATCCTATTCCAATCACATGATATAGGGGCCTAGGGTACCTGCACCAGTGCCATTACATTAGCTTGTAGGCTTGGGTTCTTATAAGGAATATATCCGTTGTCTCCTTCCAGGAAAACCCGCACTCAGCTCCAGCGACTTCTTCCCGGATTATTTCTCCATGACGGAGCGGCCTCCAGCTGAGTTCTGCTTGTCACCAGATGGGGGCGCTGAGTCTCTGTCCATCGACCTAATGCAGAAAAAAGGTAGGAGACTCATTTCAACCTCTGCGTAGAGCCCCCATCTTTGTTAGAGTGAGATTGGGAAAGGATTGACTTTCCCAGCCAGTCCTGGAGTCCAATCTGAAGGCCAATTAGGTTGAGATTTTGGAGGAGCATTTTGCAGCCCTAGATCTTCTTAGAACCCTTATTAAATGACTAATGCAGCAATGTTTTCATCAGTAACTGTTGGCCCCTGCCACATGTTGGGATTTAAACCAAAAAAATCTGACAGTTTTATTGTTATTTGGTTCAGGCTTTGTCTCAGCTACAGGGGTGCAACACTTGTGATCATTCTCCATCTTGAGGGAACATCCTAGCATTCCCCATAGACACAGAAGGGTGTTTTACACTATGGACTCCAATTTTCCCTGGCCACATCCAAAACTAAGGAGTGTTTGTTAGAGTCCAAGATTCTAACGAGTATTTCCTTCATCTGCCTACCCTCAGTGACAGAAAGAGAGCCTGAAAAACTTGTTAGATTTCAGCATTAATTCTATCCAGGCTGGATATCCAGGAGTATTCACCTAAAGTCTCAGTCACCCTAACTGAATAATGCGGGGCTTGGAATGCCCGTAGTTGGTGAACTGGGCAGCTGAATGGCACTGATGTGAATCCTTTGCTGTGAAATTTCTTTGTTTATCCAGGGGTCACTTTTTGTATCCCCAGGGTTGGTAAAGGCTGTGAATACTGCTGTCGATCTGATTGTGGCCCACTTTGGAACTAGTCGAGATCCAGGAGTAAAGGTGAGTAAGCAAACTTATTTTACAACTAAATGTGACTCCTTATATATAGTTGTTTGTGCTTATTTGTGCAGCACTTTTCCCATTGTGTTCCCAATTCATGGGGGTTTTTGTGTCTTTCTCAGGCCAAGCTTGGGAACAGCTCAGTGAGCCCTAACATTGGACACTTAATACTTAAGTACCTTTGTCCCGCGGTGAGGGACATTCTGAGTGACGGCCTGAAGCCCTGGGTATTGGACGTGATCATCGGTCAGAGACGCAACTTGCCCTGGACAGTGGTGGAAGCCTCAACGCAACTTGGTATGAGTCTATCACACAATGGTCTAATATATCACACCTGTCTGTCTGTCCGCTTACAAACAAGCCTTACCTTGGGAAATGTTAAACAAAAAAACATATAAATTATATGTTAAATGCCAAACCAGAGAGTCTCAGAGTAAGAAAATAATACATTAATTGGATAAAAATCACAGTGTGGGGGCAGCAGGAATGTTGCTCTTTATTGTTCTAAACTAAACACTGTATTTTGTCTCCCAAAGGTCCTTCCACCAAACTCCTGCACAGCTTATGCTGCAAAGTCAGCCAGTACTCAGAACTGTCCAGCCACAACCTGCGCTTCAATGCCTTTATCTTCGGCCTCCTCAAGTAGGTGGAAAAGATCACTCAATATACTGCATTAGAGGGAATTGGGGCAGTTTCATAGGGCAAATTCTGAAACAAAAAGACACATTCTACAATCAAAACAAATTAGCTGTCCATTTAGAAGCCTCTGTTTAAACAAACACATCCTTTTCTCCTTCTGCAGCTTTGTTAGGCTTTCAGATAAGGAGCAGCTCATTATACAGAGGCCTACAGATTTGGTTTGATTGTGCTCAGAAGAACAGTAAAATTGAAAAATAGGTGTTTCCCGTTATAGGTCACATATCGCTAATCCAGGCTTTTTCTATTTATTGCAGCATTCGATCTGTTGAGTTCTGGTTTAACCACTTATATAACCACGAAGGTAGGTCATATGATAGATATACACATGTTGGCTGGATGCTGGTAAGTTAAGGCTCATAAGTGCATAACTTCCAGCACTATCCTTTCAAATTGATACTGCTCTTAATATCATAGAAGATAAGGTTGGAAAAAGACTCACACATATTCATCAAGTTCAACCTTTTTGTCAGTATACAACTGAACTGTATGTGCTCCAAAAAATGCTTGTTAAAGATCCTAAATTTGATCACAAATGTAATCACCATCTTTCTGTTCCATTGCAGACATCATCTTCTCTCACTATGAGCCAGTTGGCTTCTTGTCAGTGTCCCACGGTGTTTGCCAAACCTTCTTTGAGGAGCTGCTGCTGCTTCTCCAGCCTCTGTCCCTGCTTCCCTTTGATTTGGACCTCCTGTTTGAGCACCACCTGGTGCAGATGGGTCGGGAGCAGCAGAAGAAGAAAGAGATGCTAAAGGTAAAGCAGGACTTGTTGCAGTCTGTTCACTCAACACTACAGCTCATGAAGAGCCGTGAGGAGGAAGAGCAAGGCAACCAGGAGAAGAAGACCACCGAAAATGAAGTCTGTGATGTTCTTGGGTTGGAGAGGCCAACAGGGGAGGGGGCTGCATCAGTAGAGCTGGAGCAGAAGAAAGATGGCCATGTTGAAGTGAAAAAAGACAAACAGGCCGGGTGGTGGTACCAACTGATGCAGAGTTCCCAAGTCTATATAGAAAGTTCATCTGATACCACAAGGTTCACTCGGCAGGAAAGACGAAAGACAGGCACTGTTGGGACACCTAAAAAAGTTCCACCGCCTCGGGAAGGCGTGGTGGAGGGTGCAGAGTCATGTCCAAGCTTGGAGGTGATGACAGAGGAAAAATGCTCCAAAAAAGAGCAAGAGGTTAAGCAAAAGGAAGAGAAGAAGTCTTGGATGGGTAGTCCCCCTGAGTCTGTATTAAATGAACTGAAAGGTGGAAAGGAGACTCAAACGCCACAGAGACACCCAGGGGCTGGAGCCCAAGGGGCCACAGCAAAGGAAAACATTGCCCCAGTGCAGAGCAGTCCGGTTAGGAAATGGGGGCATCTTTTTGGATCCAGGAGATCCCAGGGAGAGGGCAAGCAGGCAAACAGGTGAGATACCTCTGGGATAGTGTGGTCTTCAGATTAAGCTGTGATAAATTGCTTTAGTATAAGATGTACAAATAGTGGGGTTCAGTATTTAGTCCTAATTTAATGTAAGTTTTATAAAACATCACAATGCCTTTAGTTCAGCTAAGTGTTTCTTGTCCCTTTAGAAATGAACACCCACAAAACCCTGATACCACAAGGTAGATTGGTAAGACCTGGCTGAGCAGCAGGTAGGACAAATGGTGGTATTGCAGATAGAGTAAGGTAAGGACTGTAATGGCGGGTTAAGATGGAGACAGCAGGACATTATGGTGCCAACTGAGCAAGGTGGCAACAGAGAGGCAAGAGAGTTACAGTTAGGTCAGAAGAAAACCGTAAAGCACTAAGGTGAAAGGAGGGCATAAGTAAGAAAGTGAAAATTAGGCAAGATGGAGACAGTAAGACAAGATTGCCACTGCTGGAGTTGCTTTACAATTTGTAGTACAACAGCCAGTATGTCTTTGTTTGGTCAGTTGTATATAAATAATAGGCCCCATAAAGCCAAAACTACATAACCAATGATGGGCCCCCTGACACACCTTGTTGATCAGTTGCAGGATGCCCTCAGGCTGGCTGAGCCTGGATAAGTCTGTCCTACAAATCGTTGCACAGACAATGAGTGCTGGAATCTGGGGAGAACATTCGGAGAAAGGTGAAATCATATCAGAAATGGCGGCATCACCGGCTTCACCATGCTCCCAGAATCCTCGGTAAGCAGAGTGTTTTGCTGAGAAGAACTTGGTACAATATTAGGGAATCAAAATTCTCACAGTTGTCCTGGTTTCGAGCATGTGGACCAACCAGTGGTGGTCTCTCTGTGGATACAGAGTGCACGTTCTCTATATCAGTGATGAAGTTCTTAAGTAGTTGTGTTTTTAATTTTCCTCATTGTTTAAACTAAAAGGCTTGTTTGTGTGGCTGGTGAGTCCTGTGTTGTGACTGTTAGAATGGGTTTCTAATGACGGTCTTGCCTAGGAGGTACCACACTGAGACTGGACTGGAGCACAGAAGCCCCTCAATAGGCAGTGTCCAGTTGTGAAACTTTCCAATAGGTTGGAAGAGGTGAACACTGAGAACTAGTTGGACACACTCACCAGGGCCATTTGGAAGATGTTCTGGTATAAAGCAGGGCAACTTGGATCCTCCTAGAAATGTGATCTTATAGGCAAACTGCACCATAGCTGCCCCAGTAGATTCAGCTAATGTGCTTAATTAAGACTCATGTGGTTGGCTGGGGTAACAGATTTAATAACACTGAGATGTAATGAGACTTTAATTTTGTGCTTATGTCCCCACAGGAAGGAGAAACCTCTATTCAATCAGACAGAGTTGGGGCACCGCACCTTCAACTTTGCCTACACTTCACAATCTGACCAACTCCGCTGCACCTCAGAAAGTCAGAATGGGCTGATGCCCTTAAAATATGTTTCTCGCCCTGACCCAGTGGACTCTTAACTAGGAGTGAGGTACCATGTCAGGGTTCAGCTGTAGAGAGGCTCATGGAGTAACTCCAGGCTCCTTTTGTTTCATTAGTGGAATGGAGCTGCTATCCAATCAGAACCTTTTTTCTTTTCCTCTGAGAGGCAAGAAGAGACAATAATCATCAGATAAGTGTGGGGTAGATAGCATCAATGCAGTATTCTTCTTCCTGAGTCCAAACCAACGTGCACGTGTGCTAACCGTGGTATTGACGTGAGCTGTGCATGGCGAAAACCTAGAAGAAAAGACTCAGTGACCCCCCCTCGACACTCATAACGTTATGGGATACCTAACTAACCCACCCGGCTTCCTTTAGCATCTCCCCGCCCACCACTAGGGCATATGTGTCTAGCACTTATATTCTGAGCAACTTTTCCAAAATGGAATAGTGTAATGTTCTTATCATCCAACATCCAACCATCTGCCACCATCTAATGTCCCATTGCCGCAAGGACATGCAATGGGAAAAGATGGGATTTCTTGCAAATGACTCCATGCACCAGAAAAAGATGGGACTTCCTGCACAGGTAGACCATGGTATGTCAATTCCTGCTCCTTGAGAGCATGTGACTTCTTGCCCCAGGAAAACATGTGATTTCCTGCTCAGAGTGAACATGTGACTTCCTGCACTGGGGAAACTGAACTTGTAGCACCATGAAAGCATGTGAGCAGGCGATTGAGTGACATCTTTTAGACTACTGAGTAGAAAGGGATTTTGATTGCTGCAGATCCCTTATTGCTGCTTAATATTCCATTAAATAGGGGTTTTAATTATTAGGAAAGACATTGGAGCATGAATCATTGTGCTGACAGAACATTCCTTCTCTGTAATCTCTGTATATGTACATATATGTAGGAGGTGGAGCTGCCTTATTGCTACCCAGTACCTATATGTGGGAATATAAGAGAGCAGGGAAGGAATATCCAAGGCACAGAAAATGTTCCCTTTTCACACCACAATTTCTTCTGAGGCCATTGAGTTGAGGAGCTACAAGGACATGGAACATGGCTGTAGTTTGGTGTAGGTTATAGATGTGGCCCGTTTAAGAGGGAGCATTAGTCAGAACCAGGCGAATGTATATATCTGTCCTGAGTTGGCTAATAAACTGTTTGTTTGGGTTGAAAGTTCTGGATTAGTGTGAAGATGAGATCTATCACTAGTTGTGGAATCTCTGTGGCTTTGTAGGCCAAGAGCCAAGAGACCCATCAGACTGAGATGATAATGTTTGGTCTTCCAGTTCATGGGGGGTGGATTGCAGACAGATATGTCATTGGTTCTGATAAAGAAGATAAGAGTCGGCCAGTGGGTGCCTAGTGGATATGAGCTGATTTTTAAGTTTGTGGTTTAAATGGTGATGAGACTGGATGTTTTTGAATGAGATGGCGTGAGTTGCAATAGGGTCACAAGCTATTTTATTGGGATTTTATCATCATTTATTACCCTGCAGTTTAACCTCAAACTCTAGTGAAAGAGAAACCATAACAGTATTTCATTTAAAGCTTTTCATGACTAGTACTTCAAACTCGTCACTTCAGCCATAAGGACCCATCTAATAAGCTACCCAGGCTCTCTTTCTGTCAGTCTGTGACATCTCAGGGGTTCCTTATATGGCAATATAACTGCCCAACCTACGAGACCCTAGCCAGGGATGTAACCAATGAAAGGAGCCTGAAATGGTGACATCATAAGATCACTCTTGGACTTGGCTAGAATCTAATGTACTGTTATTTAAATCATCTAATTGCTGTACCCCCATTTTTTATTATGATATAATTAACTGACAGTGGGTAATTACATTCTGGGGTATAAATCCAGGTAATAATTAATGATATGATTCCTCAGGAGAAAGGTTTATTGAGATGTCCCATTGTCTCCATCTCACAGGCCCACATAGCCATAAATTAGAAGGGTTGGACAGGCACCTCACAGACAATGAGAGTCAATACTGGGATCCCTATAGAAGGAGACAGAGAGTACAATGATTATGGGGAAAATGACGGATGCCTAATTAGCACATATTTTTCATGAATGCTGCAGACCCTGCTGGTTACTGTAGAGCCAAGACCAATGATTGCTAATTAGCATGTGGATATTATAGTAAAGGGTGCGGGGGTCTCCATAGCCAGGTGCTGGAAATTAGTCCAAGCTGGGGACTGGCTGCCGCTTTTCTTGATGTATCTGCTTTGGGTACAAATGAAAGGACTGGGCATCCAGCACTGGGCACAGATCTATGTGGGTAAGTGCTGGTCTGTATATAAAGGGGAAGCGGTGATCTATCTGTATACAAAAGGGAAGGTTTAGAGAGGTAGAATATCAGTAGAAATGTAATTACAGCAGGTCCCTCATGTCATTATCAGATGCGCCCAATATTGATATTAACCTATCAGAGCACTTATTGTTTATTTCGGGCAGTGGGGGAGGGAAGAATGTGATTGGCTAAACACACAGTATGTACTAAACAAGGCCTCATAAGGGAAAA
>CM044431.1:230206809-230225652 GCA_024363595.1 Xenopus borealis | reverse complement strand
CTCTACCAAACTTAAACCCAATGTCTCTTTCTCTTTTTACCAAACCTAAACCCAATGTCTCTCTCTCTCTCTCTACCGAATGATCCGTCTAAAAAAATTCACATGTGTCTATATTTATCCATTTTTTAAACTTTTCATTCACAAACTGTTGTGTAATCTGGTTGTTAGCAAGCGGTTTGTGGTCTCAGGGACTGAAGCATAATATGACAGGGTCTCATTGCAGATCTCTCTTTTTCCTAAATATATTCCTCTTTGCCTCTCAATGGAGGGGCTCTGGAGTCTCTGACCCCTGCACATGGCATTGATTGCTGAGTGCCAATAGTTAAAGGGATGAGTCCAGTCAGGAGGCAGATTGGGCTAGTATCTGTATTTAAAGGGGATACAAACCATCAGATGAGCATCATCAATTTGCTGTAACCCTTTCAGTTCTCTAAATTGGCCCTTTGATCTCTAGCACATCTGACTATGAAAGTGAATGGCATAGGTTTTATGGGAAACACAGAATACATGACTGATTTCATGTCGTAGATTTTATGGTGTCAGTAGTAATGTTATGTCAGTTGAAGGTCCCACTAGGCTGGATGGGAATAGAGCAAATTCCCCCTGCCCAGCACAACTCTCAGATGTCTCAGTCTCTCAACTTTTTGGGTGTTGGGATCTGACCAAAGGAATCAATTGAATTACACATTGCAGAGTGACGTTACACCAGTATGGGTTTGTATCCCCTTTAAAGACTGATGAGGAATGGGAAGTAACTCTGAGTGTGGGTATAGCAGTCCAATTACAAAAGAGACTCATTCCCGTTGTGCACATTGTGTTGCTGCCTGATGTGTTGTGCAATAAACCACAATGAGCTCCTTCCCATGTGACACTTTTCTGTATTGTCAGGAGTCGTGTTTGGGTTTCTCGTCCCTTCTGACTCCTGAGCTGGTTTCTTAGCAGAACAGGCAGTTCTCCTCTCCCACAAAAACCTTCCAGGGAGTCATGTATCGGCAGTGACTGTGTTTGGGGCAGTAAGTGACATTTCACTTGCTATTATGAACCAATCAGATATTGTGTGCTGCACTGTAGCAAGGGAATGGCAACAGAATAGGCAGTAATATAAAGCAATGCTGTCACTTTGGTAGTGCTACTGTCTCTATCTTGTCTTACAGTCTCTTTCCCAACTATCACCAATCAACCACTGGTCTACTGTAGCCATACTGAACCTTCTTTCCCTACTGTCTCCATCTTAAATTATCTCCAACTTGTCCTACAGTCACCCAATGTTGTCACCATCTTACAGTACAGTTGCCGTCTTGACCCACTGTCTCCTTCTTGCCCCAGTGTCCCATCCTGCCATACTGTCCCCATATTGCCACACTGTGTCCATCTTTCCAATTGTCTCCTTCCTGTGCCACCATCTCCATCTTGCCCTACTATTTTTATCTTGCCCTACTGTCTCCATCTTACCCTACAGTCTCCACCTTGTTCTGCTGTCTCCAACTTGTTCCCCTGTTTCCATCTTGCCTACTATCTCCATCTTGTCCTACTGTCTCCATCTTGCCTACTGTCTCAATCTTGTCCTACTGTCTCCATCTTGCCTACTGTCTCAATCTTGCCCTACTGTATCCATCTTGCCCTACTGTCTCCATCTTGCCTGCTGTCTCCATCTTGTCCTACTGTCTCCATTTTGCAATACTATCTGCATCTTGTCCTACTGTCTCTATCTTGTCTGTCCTACTGTCCTCACCTTGTCCTATTGTCTCCATCTTGCCCTACTGTCTCCATCTTGCCCTACAGTCTCCATCTTGCCCTGTTGTCTCCATCTTGTCCTATTGTCTCCATCTTTCCCTACTGTTTCCATCTTGTCCTATTGTCTCCATCTTTCCCTACTGTTTCCATCTTGCCCTACTGTCTCCATCTTTCCCTACTGTTTCCATATTGTCCTATTGTCTCCATTTTGTCTTACTGTCTCCGTCTTTTCAGCTTTACAAAATGTGTTGGCACTATAGAAATACATGTTAATAATAATTGTCCTACTATCTCAATCTTACCATACTATCTTCATCTTGTCCTACTGTCTCCATCTTGTCCTACTGTCTCTATCTTACCATACTAGCTCTATTTTGCCCTACTGTCTCCATCTTGTCCTACTGTCTCCATCTTGTCCTACTGCCTCTATCTTACCATACTGTCTCCATTTTGCCCTACTGTCTCCATTTTGCCCTACTGTCTCCATCTTCCCGATTGACTCCATCTTGTCATATCGTCTCCATCTTCCCAAATATGTTGTCCTAATTTCTCCAACTGGCCATAATAAAGACAACTCTGGCTATATGGCTTTGGTACTAAGAGGGGCAGGAATCCCAAATGAAGCTGTGGGTAGTAAATATGGTGTTAGGTTGTGGCTTTCTCACAGAGTTTAGAGAATTGCACAGAGCACTATGGGTAACGGAAGGTTATTGCAGGGTGTGACCATGGGAATGTTGCAATGTGTTTGAGGACAGTGTCGATGTGTAACCTTGTGTGGTCACTTATCACTTGTGTAATATTACCCCCCTTCCCCCTGGCTGAACTTACCAACAACACCTTGAATACTTGCACTTACTCCTGCCATTTTGACTTGGGGTCACTGCTCCTGTTGTCGGGATACTGAGAGCACAAAAATGGCTGATATATATATATGATAGCATATTGTATGTATTGTACCCATAGTAATGCCTCTGTACCACTATTATAGGTTTCAAATCCCCACTGCTAATAAGAGATAAAAGCTCCCCATTGCTAACAGTGGCTTTGAGAGTAAATATTTGTCTTTTTTGTTTCCAACATTGTCATAACTGTAAACCTAATATAAATTCAATGTTTTTGTTTTCAGACAAACGCTATCAAGACCTCCAAGTACAATTTCTTCACCTTTCTGCCCCTGAACCTCTTTGAGCAGTTTCAGCGAGTCGCCAACGCCTACTTTGTGTTCTTACTCATTCTACAGGTAATGTCCCAGTCACTCCTTCTCTCCTTACTCGTAGTGGGGTAAACAATTGACTCTTTCATATAAAATAAAATGTCCAACATATTAGCAATAGTTGTACTACAGCTCCCATATCCCCATGTAGCCAATGGCAGTTGGTAGATTCTAGAGTAAAAAGCACCATCTCTCCCTACTATACCTGCTATCCCACAGTCACACTCCCTTCCCAGAGACTATTATCCCACGTAGCAGTATAGTATAGGCACAGCACAGTGTTACTCATAGTATCAGGATACAGACATTGCATTATATAAGAGTGAATTGTGCTGCTCCGGGATACACTTTCTTACAGTTTCACTAGTCGAGTGAAGGAGGAAGTTCATGTTGCTGTTGGACAGTGACAGGAAGAGAAGTTATTGGGCAATAGAAGTGACTAATTATAGTTAGTAAAAGGGTTTCTATATAAATGGTAAAGTAAAAAGTAAAAGAAAGTGAGCAGGAGGGCCCTGGCATTGTGTGTTTGGCAGCTGTGTGAGCCCTAAAAATGGTTTTACCTGCTAAAATAACAATTTGGTAGTCATTTGTGTAACTGGTAGATACAGGTGGGTAATATAATACAAGGTGCAAACTTGCTACTAGTCTAATTAGCCATAATAGCCAATCAGCAGTTTTGTATTTCTATATTGTTAAGTATATTTGAATATAGTTATTTTTTGTTCAGGGTGCAAGTAATATGGTGGCACCTAATCTCTCTTCTCCCCACAGCTCATCCCCCAGGTCTCCTCCCTCTCCTGGTTCACTACCGTTGTGCCCCTGGTGCTGGTATTGGCCGTATCCGCTGTGAAAGATGCCACGGACGACTTCGTAAGTGCCAGCTCAGCAGCCCAGCTCCCCCAATTATTTATGTATCTGTATCATAGAAACCAGGTGTCAGTTACCCACATCTTATCTCCAGTAGGAGGGTTCAGTGGGGGCAAAGCCCAAAGTATTTGATGCATTTTCTGCAAATCTCCATGCCCCCCAATTATGAACCCCTTTTCCCTTTCATTTCAGTATCGGCACAAAAGTGACAATCAGGTCAACAACCGAACGGTGCAGGTGCTCAGCAATGGGAAGTAAGTGCCTGAATGTTCATGTGTTCAGCTGAAGTCTCGCTTTGCGGCAGTGTTGGAAATGTCATGTAGCTTCATATATTGGCACTGAGTAACCTCAGAGAGTAAAGGGAAAGTTCTATAAGGAGAAATCACTCGGCAGCAGTGTCAGGCAGGAAGGAAGTAGATACAAGAATATCCCAAGAATTAATGTCCCCAGAGGTGGAAAATCACTTAGCAGCTTTAATTAAAGGCAGTGGTCGACAGTAATATTTGTCACCTTTGATTATTTATGAGCAACTGTGGGCAACAAATCTGCCGAAAATGCCTCTCCTTTGGAAATAATTGAAATCCCTGGCGGTTATACCTCCAGCTATTTCCGTTTTTTCAAATGGAGAGGCAATTTCAATGATTGCAGGCGACAAATCTCCCTGTTGGTTGGTTGGTTGCACCATTTTTTGGGTACAACATGTCACATGTTCCTGCTCCCTGCAGGTTTACGAATGAAAAATGGATGAACATCCAAGTGGGAGACATCATAAAGCTGGAGAATAACAACTTTGTCACGGTGAGTTGGTGTTCAAATCAGAGAGGTGCATAATGCAGCCCTGGGCAGGTCCATAGGAAGGGTTCTCTTTAAATTTAATTTTATTGGCTGGGAACTTCCATAGAGAGGAGTCTTGTGTCAGGTAACAGTAGTGATTGGAGGTTTATAATTATACAGATTTCTATAGATATACTGTTATACTTGATGTAAAAAGGAAGCCAAATACCTGCTGTAGAGCTGTAATCGCTAATCCTGAATAGGGCACACACAAAGAGCAAAGTGCAGGCAGAGTATGGCAAACACAGGGAGAACAGGGCATGCAGAGTATGGCACATACAGGGAACGTAGACCAGGCACTGGCAAACACAGGGAGCCTAGGGCAGGCAGAGTATGGAACACACAGGGAGTATAGGGCAGGTTGAGTATGACACACACTGGGAGCATAGGGCAGGCAGAGTATGGCACACACAGGGAGCATAGAGCAGGTAGAGTATGGCACACACTGGGAGCATAGTGCAGGTTGAGCATGACACACACTGGTAGCATAGGGCAGGTAGAGTATGGCACACACTGGGAGCATAGGGCAGGCAAAGTATGGCACACACAGGGAGCATAGGGCAGGTAGAGTATGGCACACACTGGGAACATAGGGCAGGCAGAGTATGGCACACACAGGGAGCATAGGGTAGGTAGAGTATGACACACAGGGAGAATAGGGCAGGCAGAGTATAACACAACGTGAGACTGGGAAACCTATCAGGACTCTTAAGATGAACAGTTCATACTGTATTACATACCGTTACAGTGCTTGTGCCCCTTCAGCAGTTTGTGTGAGTGTGAACAGGTGAACAATGTGGGCAGTTTCAGTCTGGGTCTCAGGTGTGAATAGTACACGGCTTTAGAGGTGTGAACAATAGAGGTGTTACAAGTGTGAACAATAAGGAGATTGAGGTCTGAATCTGAGGTGTAAACAATGGGGGCCTCACAAGGGGGGTCATGACCTGTGGGCTGCATGTTTGACAGCACTGCCTCAGGTATTGGGAAGTAGAAGGTGGCTCTCCACTGCCCATTTCTTCTGGTATTTCATGGCTCTTATGTATTTAGGCAGATCTGCTGCTACTGTCCAGCAGTGAACCCAATGGGCTGATCTACATAGAGACGGCAGAGCTGGATGGGTAAGTGACATGTATTTAGCCTTTATGTAAAGTCCTCCCATCAGTCTTCTCTCTCTATCCCCTGTGTCCTCACTGCTGTCCCTTTAATTCAATCCCTGCCCCACATGTACCCTCTGCCCCTTGTGTACCCTCTGCCCCTTACATGCCCTCACCCACAGTAGCAATGGTAGTATATACTGTATGTATATTCAGTGGGCACAGTATTCCCCACACAGACTACAGTTGTATATAGATACCTCTCCTTTCAGGGAAACCAACCTCAAAGTGAAGCAGTCGCTGACTGTGACCGGGGACCTTGGAGAAAACCTGGAGCAACTCTCACGGTTTGATGGTAAATTTATCACTTGACTCGTAATATCATTCCCTGTTTCACTATTGGGCGTCCCAACATTCAGCCCTATTGAACTTGCTGACAGTGGAGCTCACTGCTATAATTTACTAATCATGGGGTAACCATGGGAATAAAGTCCTAACCATGGGCTTTGTGCTTGGTGCCACCATGTGCCTATAGATCTGTATTACACATCACCCTTCATGTACGTAGCACAGAGTTCATGATTACTGCTTTGGAGATAGTGGCCAGTTATCCATTGGTGAAGGACATAGATGAGCCCAGAAGTAGTTGGTGCATGGAAGTCAGTGGCTCAGCTCAGTAGGGCTGCAGTGAGCAGAAGGCATTAGAGCTGAACTGAAGAGGGACTATTATTATTAACTTGGAAGATGAGGTTGGCTGGGATTAGAATAGTACAGAATCCTGGAATCTTGTTTTGGATTTAGAGAATAATAATTTCTGTTAATAGAATATTGGAGTAGCTGGTGGGATAACCCATACATGGTGGCCTGAGGGACAGAACCTACATAGAGTTATATGATGTTACCACTCCTGTGTCTTTAGGGGAAGTTGTGTGTGAGGCTCCAAATAACAAGCTGGACACCTTTACTGGGACCCTGACGTACCAAGAGGAGAAATACTCTCTGGACAATGGGAAGATCCTGCTGCGTGGCTGCACTCTAAGGAACACGGAATGGTGCTTTGGCATGGTGATATTCGCAGGTCAGGAGGGGGAGGGTTATAAAGTTATTTAGTGGCACATTTTACATGGGGATATTCCCAGGAGAGGGGGTGAAACCTTTGTCAGGATTTCTGGGAGCAGATCTATTTAGTGGATCCTTAGCATGGTGATATTGATTGATCCAGAAAAGGGGGCTTAATTGCTAATAATGGGATTTGTGGGATAAAGTCATTTAGTGGTGCTTTAGTATAATCAAGAGGGGGGTCAATAGTGGTGAGTGATATTTGGAATTTGGCTGGACCTCCTGTTTACGTGACCCATCCTGTGAATTTTAAACCAGGGCCCGACACCAAACTCATGCAGAACAGCGGCAGAACCACCCTGAAACGGACCAGCATAGATCGCCTCATGAATATCTTGGTTCTGTGGGTGAGTAATACGATTCACTGGTAGGACATTAGTACAGGGGAGGATGATTAGTAGCTGATATGTAATATCTAATGATGGAACACATTGATCTGAGACAAGAATATCCTCCTCAAATTTTAAACAGCTTGTTCCCAGGGACCCAGACTATAGAAAAGGCTTTAGAATTCTAAAAACTTAAACAATTTTGATATTTTGTATGAGGAATAGGACAGACATCATACAGATCACCAATTCCCTCATATCTACTCTTATTATTATGGTAACACCATTCCTTCTGTGTTTTCTGTGCCCAGATATTTGTGTTCCTGGCTATCATGTGCATCATTTTAGCCATAGGAAATGGCATTTGGGAGTCAAATCAAGGCTACTACTTCCAGGTCTACCTCCCATGGGCTGAAGGTGTGAACAACGCAGCCTTCTCCGGGTTTCTGATGTTCTGGTCCTATGTCATCATACTGAACACTGTGGTGCCAATCTCTCTTTATGTCAGGTAATGGAATTGAATGTTTGTGGATTTGTTTATCTACAAAATAGCCCATCTGCCTGTGGGAGGGGCCAAAACAATTACCTCCTCAATCAAAGACTTGGGCTTGGTCAGATTCCATGCAGGAAAGTTGGAAAATCTTGCTAGTTTTGGGTTGGCAATGGGTTCCTATGTGATCAGATCATTTGCCACACAATTGGATCAGGACAAGTTGGCCTACTAGTTGGGTGGACACTAATGATAACATTATTCCATGGGTATCTTACAGACATCGATAGAAACATGTTAAATGTCTAAATTCCTTAAGGTTTTAAACATTTTTTGGCATTGGTTGTCCTCCTTTTTATGAACCTTCAGTGTTGAGATTATACGACTGGGCAACAGCTACTACATCAACTGGGACCGTAAAATGTACTACCCTAAAAAGGACACCCCAGCCGAGGCTCGTACCACCACCCTCAATGAGGAACTTGGCCAGATCAAGTACATCTTTTCCGATAAGACCGGCACTCTCACCCAGAACATCATGACATTCAACAAGTGCTCCATCAATGGCAACTCATATGGTTTGTATCAGGAGAAAGCTAGGGGGCGCTATTCTTTGTAAGAACATGGTAAAAACTGACAGTGGATGTTGTCTCTCTCTTTCAGGAGATGTATTTGACTATGCAGGAAACAGACTGGAGATTAATGAGGTGGGTTCTCTCTATAAATGGTGGGCTGTAGCATTTTAATTCTTCGGCCAAATAATATCATGAAACTGAAGTTGAAAATAAGAAATAAAGAAAGAAGAGGTTGAAGTGGGTTTTTTGTTTTCAGCACACAGAGCAGGTGGATTTTTCTTTCAACCCACTGGCAGACCCTAAGTTTGCATTCCATGACCATCGTTTAGTGGAATCCGTGAAATTGGGAGAGACCACAACACATGAGTTCTTCCGCCTGCTTGCCTTGTGCCACACAGCAATGTCAGAGGAAAAGAAACCTGGTGAGTGGGGGGTGCATGAAAAGGGCAAATTATACATGGGCTAGGGGATTGCTAAAATAAATCAGGTTATCACAGTCAACTTGTTATTGTCTTAAACATGTCCAGAATGGAAAAGACTTACCTACTGTTTCAGTACCCACAGGGAAGGTAATAATTCTATGCAGGTCCTTGTAGAATTATTTATAATCCCTCAGGCAACAAGTAGGAGCTCTGCAGTGGTGGTGGATCCAATAACTCTAGTAGTTTCTTCTCCTGACTGATGTTTGTACCCCCCAGGTGAGTTGGTGTATCAGGCTCAGTCTCCAGATGAAGGAGCGCTGGTTACAGCTGCCAGGAATTTCGGGTTTGTGTTCCGCACCCGTACCCCAGAGACCATCACAGCAGTGGAGATGGGAGAGACCAAAGTGTACGAGCTGCAGGCCATCCTCGACTTTAACAATGACCGCAAGAGAATGTCTGTGATTGGTAAGAATCAGCAGGGGCTGTGCAAAACCCTCTCTTTCCCCTAAATCTCAACCAGTTTCTTCATGGCTTTATTCTGTTTTCTTTCTTCTCACCAAGCAATAAATAATGAGCAGATCTACCTGCCCTGCGCCCTACTGCACCAACCAAAACCACTTCTGCTCTTCATGTTGTGTATCTTCTGCACCTTTTCTCTCAGTACTTTCTGTATCTCCAACAAGAACTTTCCCTCTGTATCTGTGGCATATAACTCACACTGTATATCCTTGGGTACAGTTTGGTTTGGTTATGTCCTGAGCACCATATTCTACAACTTATATTACTCTTCCTTTGTCCTTAAAGACAAGAGAAATCTACATAGTGGTTTATTAATCTGTGGAGGGAGAACTGGCATAAATTCTCTGATAGGGACAATTACAATTAATTGTTGACCAACTGGTGGGCTAAATATATCTTTTGGATAAAGCATTTTTCATATATAGGATAAGGATTGTATTTATAATATTGACTTTGGAGTAGATTTTTGCCTGATTTGGCCTTACAGGCCATGATATGGTCCACACTTAATGGTCATTTCAAACCTGTATTAGCTATCAGGTCATTAGCTTACATCCAGCTGCCAACTTGGTCTGGAGAGGCTTAGCTGGCAGCCCTTATTGGCCTACATATGACTAGCTTTAGTCTCATCGTGGAAAGAAGCCTTGCGCCTCTGACCAATTTTGAGGTCTTTCTTTGCTTATTTAAATTTTTAGTCATGGAAATATTTTGGGAAAACACAGGAACAATTCAGAAAATAATGAATAAAGGCAACCTGGAGGAAGCTGCAGGGTTGAAATAATCTCTCTGCTGTTTAAGGAAGTATTTCCTGTCTCTAAATCAGTTACTGCTGTAGATAGTGATGTCTCAATATTCTCCAGACTCTCAACATAAACAATAGTTGGAAGAGATAAGTTAAGGGCAGATTCATCTACTGCTTTCATGATGAGTAAGTCTACTTGGAATAAAACCAAGGACCTTCATGCTTGCCCCCTTATGGGAAAGGAACACCCAGGTTTAAAACTTAAAAAATTCTCATTCTGGAATCTCCAGCTCCTTGGCTGCTCTCTATTGTCAAACCAATTGAGCACTAGAATTGTAACTAAGACTGAGGGACAGGCCCCACCTCACTTGTGGCTGAATGAAAGCCAAATCCAGCAACAATGTTCCATTATTTAGTGGGGATCTTCACAGAAGAGTAGGGTCTGTTCTAGCAGGAAAACGAAATACAACTTCATACTAAACCCCTTGGATTAGTATGAAGTAACTGCTCTAGATAGTGATGTCCCAGAACATAAATAGTAGTTGAAAGAGATATGTTAAGGGCTTTCATGAAGAGTAAGTCTACTTGGAATAAAACCAAGGATGTTCACGCTTGGGACACCCAGGTTTAGAACTCTCATTATTAGAATGTCCCGCTCCTTCGCTGCTCTCTATTGTCAAACCAAGTGAGCACTTGTGCAATGAATTGGACCTAGGATTCAGGAACAAGGTCCGCCTCACTAAGGCTCTTGTGACTGAATGGAAGCCAAACCCATCGACAATGTTCCAGCATTTAGTGGGAATCTTCACAGAAGTGTAGCGGCTGTTCAAGCATCAAAGGGAGAGACACTTTAGGGTTGGGGCAGATTCAGGGAGATTTTGTGGCCTGGCGCCTAATTGCGTCTTCAGCGACAATCTCCCCAAACTGCCTTCTTCCTGCCTTCTGTCTGCTTAAATGAAGAATCGCTTGCGCTAATGCAGTCACAGCGCTTTGATTTCTGAAGTTTCCTTCGACTAAATCTCCCCAAATCTGCCCCAAACCTTAATTCTAATCACGATGGTTTGGGAATATTATGTTGAACATGTCATACTCTTTGGCCATCGTAAGCATACATTGTACACTTGGCAATACATGTCATATTGGTGTTTGTCTGTGACTGAATTCAGCTTCTTCTTACAGTGAAAAGGCCCGATGGACGCCTGACTCTCTATTGTAAGGGGGCTGATACCATAGTCTACGAACTCCTTGATCAGTCCAGTGAGGACCTAAAGGAGACCACCACCGAGCACCTAAATGTACGTCCCATGGCTATGACACTTGTGAATATATTTTATAAATATAGGAAGTTCTCCATAGGAGAATATAGATAAAGACATTTTAATGTCTCTCAACTTTAATTTCTCTGCAGCTATCCCAATTTAGATTCCTAATTTGTAGGCTCTCTGCCTTCAGCAGTCACACCTATACTTTAATACCAGAATGAAGAATGGCCATTTAGTCTTGTATTCCCTGCCCAGATATAGACTTATACTCAGCCCTACTAACTGATTGGATTCTCTGCTGTCTGTGTGTAGGAATTTGCGGGTGAAGGTCTACGCACACTAGTCCTGGCCTGTAAGGAACTAGATCCAGTCTACTTTCAGGACTGGAAGCAGCGACACCATGAAGCCAGCACATCTCTTGAGGACCGTGAGGAGAAACTGGCTAAACTGTATGAAGAGATTGAAAAGGACCTGAAGGTTGGTTCTTGTAATCTTGAATTTTGACCAGATAGAGAAAGACTTAAAAGTTAGTGTGTAGGATGGGTGTTTTGTTTTTCAAAAGATGAAGATGGACCTCAATGTTGGTGCATAGGATTAAGAAGTAGTTAAAGGTTGGTGTGTAGCAGGATCTTAGTTGAATCCTATTGCCGTATGAATTTAGAGACCAACTAAAACTTTCTCTTGTTTCTGTGAAGCTGCTTGGAGCCTCTGCCATAGAAGATAAACTTCAAGATGGAGTCCCCCAGACCATAGAGACACTGAGCAAGGCCAACATTAAGATATGGGTCCTCACTGGGGACAAACAAGGTGAATGATGACATATTTTCTTATTGTATGCACACAACATTGTTTCTCTGTATAGTTATTTGTATACATATAGGTTAGGGGCTGCCATGTTGCATTGTATGCATGTTTAAGCAGGGATAACAGAATAAAAGGGTTAGAAGGACAACAGCTTTGGCAGATGCTTGTTTTGAATGCAGAGAAGTATAGTTCACAGGAGCTGTGACTGAATTACTTATTACTTTCATAAGCAGCATATTTTACACTTTTTCCTGGCATTGAGATCTATGTACTACAGTATATAGGTGTATAAGTGCTTTTTTGTCACCTGTCATCCCACCTCCTGCCCGGGCTCTGGAAGGAATATTGGTCACACACAGGAACCAACTGCCCACTAACCCATGGATGTTCCTTTCTGCAGAGACTGCGGAGAACATTGGCTATTCCTGTAACATGCTGCAGGACGAGATGAAGGAGGTGTTTGTTATTAAGGGCTGCAATCCAGAGGAGGTCCTGGAGGAGCTCAGGTACAGATCCAGGAAGCTCAACAAGGGTCCAGGAAAATGGTCCTGATACATATACCAAAGTAGCTGAGGTTTAAAAAGTCACACCAATCAGGTTCAACCCATCACTCCCCAGCTAGCAGTTGATCCACATGAAGTCATCTATGGTCCTTGCTATGGAGATGGTTTTAAGTACAGCAGAGGTTCCAAACCCTAGATCTCTAAGGAAAAGCACTTGACGTGTACCCCTTCCAAACAGTAGGGAGGACTGGGAGTACAGTCCGATTTTACTCACTCCTCTTTGCCTTTCAGGTCTGCGAGGATGAAGATGAACCCTGAGAGTTTTTCAGAAAGCAATGAAGTAAATGTTCTACTTCAGAAAAAGTCCAGAAAATCCCAAATCATTCCTGATGATGAGCTGAAGGGGGACGACAAATTTGGCATCCTCATCAATGGACATAGTCTGGTATGTACTGGGGAGTCATTGGTTAGACCACAATTGTAATACGTTAGGTGCCTGGGACCATGGGCTGATAATCCAAAAGGCTGTTAGCAGATGGCAGGGCTCATTTACAAACAGAAGGTGCATCACAAGCTGAATGGCAAGGTGATGCCCATGCTCTGCCCCTTTCCAGTAGGGTGGCCAACTGTGCACAACTTATTAACTGGTGCAATGTTAGAAATCCATAGCTGGGGTCCACATTGCTGAAAATCAGGATGACCATTCCTGCATTGGTGCTGGGACAACTGGGCCTGTCTTTAATCCCACTGGTTTCTTCATGGCCCACAGGCCTTTGCCCTGGAAGAGAGCATGGAAATTGAGCTGCTGAGAACGGCCTGTATGTGTAACGCTGTGATCTGCTGCCGGGTCACCCCACTCCAGAAGGCTCAGGTGGTCCAGCTGGTGAAGAAGTACAAGAAGGCAGTAACATTGGCCATTGGGGATGGAGCTAATGATGTCAGCATGATCAAAAGTACGTATAGAGGGTCGTGCACAGAGCTGGGAAATGAAGGGGAGGACATTGGTTATAGGAATGTAAAAGCCCATCATATATGACACCATTTTTACACACTTACAAAAAAGTGGCTGAGATCCACAACACTTGGATGAGTTTTTGGACAGACATAATATCAAAGGCTATTGTGATACTAAACTCTACAGTTAGTATAGCTATGGGCATATATGGTTTGTGTGAAAGAGTGGAGGGGTGTGTGTATATGCTGGGTTTTAATTTGGAGGGGCTGAACTTGATGGACTTTGTCTTTGTCAACCCAATTTAACTATGTAATATATGGGACTGAGACAGTGGGAACCGATACCAATAACCTGGATAACTCACCTGCTTTTCCTTTCCAGCGGCACACATAGGAGTTGGTATCAGTGGGCAGGAAGGCATGCAGGCTGTACTGTCCAGTGACTTCTCCTTTGCCCAGTTCCGGTACCTGCAGCGCCTCCTTCTTGTCCATGGGCGCTGGTCTTATATCCGCATGTGTCGATTCTTGAGCTACTTCTTCTATAAGAACTTCACCTTCACACTAGTCCATTTCTGGTATGGCTTCTTCTGTGGCTTCTCTGCCCAGGTAAGTTCGGGTGATGAGGAGGAGTTGGGTGTCAGTGGCATGCTGGGAAGTGTAATCCTAAATTAAATGCAGGGCCCCAGACTACCTTGTCTCTCACTGCCATAGAACAGCCTTGTCCATACTGTCCCTCTAGTGGGTGAGTGTTGCCATTCGAGTCTATCAAGGTCCATCATGAAGTTTTCTTCTTTTCCCACAGACCGTATATGATGAGTGGTTCATAACTCTCTACAACCTGGTGTACACCTCGCTGCCTGTGCTAGGAATGAGCCTCTTTGACCAGGTAAAGGTTAGGAGAAATGAGGGACTCATCTAAATTGGGGACCAATAGTCCTTTCCTTGTGTCTTGATCTCTCTTTATGTCCCAGGACGTGAACGACCGCTTTAGCCTAGAGTTTCCGGAATTATATGAGCCCGGACAGATGAACAGATACTTCAACATCAGGGAGTTTATCAAGTGCGTTCTGCATGGGATATACAGCTCCCTGGTCCTTTTCTTCATACCATTTGGGGCCATGTACGAATCTGTCAGGGAGGACGGGAGAGCCATTTCTGACTACCAGTCATTTGCCCTGATGGCCCAGACCTGCCTTCTGCTAGTCGTCTCTGTTCAGGTAACCCACTGTGCTCTATAAACCATTATCCAATTAGAACAGTATGTTCACAAGGCTCAGACAACCTGTAACCAATCAGAAGAGAATGTTCAGAAAGCCCAGACAGCCTGTAGCTAATCAGAAGATAATGTTCAGAAAGCTCAGACAACCTGTAGCCAGTCATAAGATAATGTTCAGAAAGCTCAGACAACTTGTAGCCAATCAGAAGAGAATGTTCAGAAGGCTTGGACAACCTGTAGCCAATCATAAGATAATGTTCAGAAAGCTCAAACAATCTGTAGCCAATCATAAAAGAATGTTCAGAAAGCTCAGACAACCGTTAACCAATCAGATCATAAAATATTGATATCAAAGAATTAAAATGGTCATAGGTAGGCCAACCTATAGCAGAGACACAATAAACCAAGAAACATCCAATAGCTGCCCCCCAAAATTATTTTCCAACACTGCTCGGGACCCCAAAAGCTTACATGTGTTTGTTGCCATGTTTCGGGGTAGATAATACAGGTTAAGCTTCAGTTTCCTATTGTTCTTCCAGATCGGGTTGGACACTGCATATTGGACAGCTGTGAATCAGTTCTTCATCTGGGGCAGTATGGCCGTGTACTTTGCCATTACCTTCACCATGTACAGTGACGGGATGTACCTGATATTCACCGGTTCCTTCCCATTCATAGGTGAGTTGGTTTAGATACAGAGTCCACCGAACATATTCTACTCAACTAATTGAGCAATGTGGAAGCCATGTAGGAAATATCTGAGGGAAGTTGAGGGATGTGAAGCCAAGTAGGAAGTATCTGAGGGATGTGAAGCCAAGTAAAAAGTATGTGATGGAAGTTGAGGGATGTGGAGCCAAGTAGGAAGTATCTGAGGGATGTGAAGCCAAGTAAGAAGTATGTGATGGAAGTTGAGGGATGTGAAGCTAAGTAGGAAGTATCTGAGGGATGTTTAGGAGTGGGAGTCTTTTTTTAACCTTGACTACAATGTTCTGGATTTTTCCAGGGACGGCACGGAACACACTAAATCAACCGGGCGTTTGGTTGGCTATTTTCCTGACCACGGTGCTCTGTGTCCTGCCTGTGGTCGCCTTCCGCTTCCTTAAGTCTGAGCTGTTTCCCAGTAGCAGTGACAATGTAAGTAATTTCTTGGTGCCCAGTGGATGTGTTCCCCTTTAAAAAGTATTGAGTCTAATGTTCAAAACGCAATGTCTCCTACCTGTCAAAACTCAGCCCCACCAACAGGGAAAAGGCTCCACCCCTATCCAGGCTTTAGCCACACTCTCATTCCCAGTGTAATGGTTGGCTCACCTTATTACTGCTTCCTGGGAATGTTAATCCTCATTTTCCTTCTCCCCCAGATCCAGAAGAAAATCGGAGAGGCCAAGAAACGTCCACCACCTCCCCCACCCAAGGCCCGGCTTCGGCGCACAAGCTCGCGTCGGTCAGGTTACGCCTTCTCTCACCAGCAAGGCTACGGAGACCTCATTACCTCAGGAAGAAACTTTCGGCCCAAGATTCCGTTCCATCAAACGGGCAAATTTGCTCCCAACGACAGGGCACGGCAATCAAACTGGAAGTGAGGAGTCTGGGCGTGGGACCAGTATGGCAGCTCCACCCCCTGGGAAAGCCAATCAGTTATTTTGCTGCAGGACAGTTTCTGCGTCATTCAACACTACTAAGTGGCCTTTAATTTATGCAACCGCCATGTTGGCCTCTCACTGATGACTGGGACATTGATCTCTTCTGTGGGATTATAAGAAGTGCCTAATACTCATGATAAACGACACTATCACAGGGGCTGCTGTGCACTTAATTGAAGAGCAGCTTTGTCCTTTCTATGGGATAATCACAAACCTTAAGAATGAGCGGCATTCAGACATCCTTCATCAGGCAGAATCCAACATGGCCGCCTCCAGCTCATTAAAAAAAAACATTATTCTGTTATCTCATTGCCAATTCAACCTTTGTTTTTACTCCTCCCATTCTGTAGAAACACCGACCACTTACTGGCCTGAATTCATCACTTGTGGGGCCGCCAGCAGCCAATGAGCATGAGGGGAATTTCAGGGATAAGAAATATAAATTTCCCCTCCAATTGTCTTATTTATGCTACAGGTGCTACTGAGTGTTAGTGTATGTGTCAGTGTGTGTTAAAGCTCAGGGACGGGCTGAAATGTATCAGTAATTTAGGTTTTCCGGGGTCTATATTTAATGATACTTTCAGCTCAGGAGCAACTATACAATGACAGGGTGATTAGGAAAAGTGCAGAGATGGAGCAGTGAAGGGAAGGGAGACTTGGAGTTGAGGTGCAGAATTATTTGGGATAGTGGGATGAAGTTAAGAATGATTCCATAGGCGACTTCGGCCCAACAACTATGTGTGATGTCCTGGCTCAGAGGAGGGAGCCCACCGTGGTATTTGCCAGTTTACCTGCAGGCCAGTCCTGCCTTTATTAAACATATAGTGTGAGCTCCACCTGTAGGTGTCTATGAGTGACTGCAACGAAACTCACCAGGCTGAGCTCACACTGGGTTTAATTAAAGGGGGTGTTCAGCTTTAAATTAACACCTTGGCATGATGTTTGAGAGCGAGACAATTTTCATTGGTTTTCATTTCTTTGTTACCTGTGTTTATGTTTAATTCTACAGTTTGGGAATTTCAGCAGCTATCTGGTTGCCATGGTCCAAATTACCTTAGCAACCACGCACTGGTTTAAATGAGAGGTGGGAATATGAATAGGGGAGGGCCTGAAAAGAAACATGAGTTATGATCCGCCTTTCAGAGCATTTGTTTAAAAGCTGGAAAGAATCAGAATTAGAAGGGGAATCATTACAAAACTATTAAAAAAAGAAAAATGAAGCCCAATTGAAAAACTGCTTAGAATTAGCCATCCTGTAATCTACTAAAAGGTAACTTAAATGTGAGCCACTCCTTAAAATAGTTTTGCCAGGCATGGATTTGGGAAAAACGTGGATATGACATCATTCGCCCTAACCAGTCCAGGAACTCTAACACTCAGAACTCTAACACTTGAATAACAACAGGATTGTGTGTGGGCCTTGGGGAACTAAAAAGGGAAATCTAGGCCTGGGTACAAGTCAACTTTATTCCTGCTTGCTCCAGCTGAGGGTCAATCAAGCACCCAGTGCACCCACAAGTCTCACTAAAGGAGGTTGGCCATAAATTATATTATATTGCCCGGGGTCGTGAGGGAAACGTCTGTCATTTCTTTTTATATCAGATCTGGGTCACCTTTGCCTTTAAGGATGGCCTATAGAGTGCGGCATTACACTCTTTTGGGAACAGAATATTCCAGCACTATTTTAAAGGGTAACTATTCCCTTCTAATGACCAAAGACATTTTTGTGAGATAAAAGCAATAATTTTATAAATGTGTTTTTTATACCGAATGTTTAAAATTGTGATAATTTTCCTCTGATGAATAAATGAAAGTTTATGACCTCAGTGTGTTCCATGGATACGGCAACTGTGAGGGGGTGATGGATTGTTCTATTCATGATGAAGGGGGGGGGGACATATGTGTACAAATCCCCTCCCTCTCCTTCAGTATATGATTTTTGCCTCCTGTTTAGGTGCAATTGGAAAAGTACTGAAGCCTGCTGCAAAATTAATAAGGGACAGGTTCAATGGTGAAATGATCAGATAAAAGAACAGATTCAGATATCATCACTTGGGTGGGAGCTGCTATATTATATTCCTGTTGTACAAGACAAAGGTGCAGCTCCAGTGCAGAGGAAAGACGGTACTAATGGAATTTGAACAGTTGTTGAAATGTGAAAATGAAAGTGAAATCAATATTTCTTTGAGGCAGGAATTGGCCTGTTCAGTGTGTTGTACAGTCCTGCAGTTTCAAATGTCACCACCAGGGGTCGCCCATGCACACACACACAATTGGAGCATCTTAAATGTAGAAGCCAGTTTGCAATAAAGGTTTTTTTTTAGTGTTCATTAGTCAGAGCCCTGGGGAGTCTCAGGGTGTATCAGAGAGTCTTAGGGTATATTGGGGAGTCCCAGAGTGTATTGGGGAGTATCAGGGAGCCCTGGGGTGTATCAGGGAGTCCCAGGGTGTATTTGGGAGTCCCAGGGTGTATCAGGGAGTCTCAGGGTGTATCGGGGAGTCTCAGGGTGTATCGGGGAGTCTCAG
>CM044431.1:230019618-230038726 GCA_024363595.1 Xenopus borealis | reverse complement strand
GTCTTTTCTTTGCAGCAGGAGTTTGATTACAGGGAGCTCTAGAGTATAAAAATGATGCATAAATGCATAGACTAGATTATAGTTTTCCACCGTTAATTGCTCCTTAAAGACAAACGATTTACATTTCTTCTAAGCTTTATCTTATTGATAAAGGTTATATCCTCCTTTCAGCATCTCGCTGAGTTCATTTTCAGCAGTTGGGTGTCAGATTTTGATTGACAGATCTAATGAATTTATTGGGGGAGCTCCCATGAAAACCGTGAAACCGTGGCAAAAATTTGCCATGACAAAACTGTTGACTTTAATGCATTTGGACAAAAAAAACTCACCATAAGAAAAACTCTCATTGACTTTAATGCATTTGGACAAAAAGTCGCCATAAGAAAAAATCTCGTTAAAAGGCAAGGAAAGGAAAAGAAATAAAATCCCATTTTTACTTTCTTTAATGAAATATACTTTAATTAAAAAAATGTGTAACGTTTTTATAAGAAACCTGACTGTACGCAGTGAAATTCTCCCTTCATTTACTGCTGTGGATAGGAATTGTCAGACGGTCCCTCAGGGAAACAATCACTTATGAACAGCAGGGGGAGCCACTGTCTTACTTACCAGCCATGCAGGACTCAGCTTTGTTTGTTTCCCTGTTTTGATCATTTAAGACAATCCCTAAGCTTAGCCCAGATCACACTGAGCATGTGCACAGTCTTGGTCTTGCAAAGATGTATAACAAAGTTACAAGATTTTTTTTGTTTATGTTTAGTATACAAAATACAGCATTTTCTAGCCTTATTCTATTTTACACTTTCCTTGCCCTTTAACTTTCATGCATTTGGACTAAAAATATGTCATAAGAAAAGTTCCCATTAACTTTAATGCATTTGGACAAAAGAGTCATCATAAGAAAAACTCTTGTTAACTTTAATGCATTTGGACAAAAAAGTCACATAATAAAAACTGCCATTAACTTTAATGCATTTGGACAAAAAAGCCGCCATAAGAAAAACTCCCATTATCTTTAATGCATTTGGACAAAAAAGCCGCAATAAGAAAAACTCCAATTGACTCTCAACAAATAAGTAGCAGAGATAAAAAAGTTGCCAGAAGAAAAAACTCCCATTGACTTTAATGAATTTGGAGTGAGAAAATTTGTCACAAGTATTAATAAAATTGGCATGCATGAAAAAAATTTTGCCTCCCATTGACTTTAGCGAATTTTTCGGCAAAACAAGACAGATTTGCTCATCACTAGCTCTAATACATCTTCTAGACAAAAGGAGCCCCCCACCCATATATGAAGTTTCAAAAATATCTTATTTCAGTATACTGAAGCTTATATTAAATTTTCATTTTCAGGATAGTTCCCCCTAATAAAGATTTATTATAAAATATAATATAGTTTTTATTTGGACTAATTTCATAGCATTTTTCTTAGCAAGACTAAACTAAAGACTTTTAAAGCCCATTCGGGGTATGTACCTCTCTCTTTTCTCTACGATGGTGTCTTTGGGTCGATCAAGTTCTGGAGTGACTTGGGTTGGGACCTTCTCAAGTACAACCTCATTGGCCTGAGCCAAAGTCATTCGTTCTGCCTCGTGGTCACTGTACCATTCAGGCCCATTCTTCCTCACATTCGCAGAAGGATGATAGGAATAATTTGATTCTCTGCGTTCCTCTTCCAAGTCCAGAGACTGAAGGCTTTCATGGTAATGGTCCAGGTCGCTGAGCTGTGAACTTCCTTGGCTGACATTGCCTGAAGAGCCGTATCGGCTACTGCTAGCCGGACTGAGGGAGAGAGAGAGAAGTAAGACCAGTCAGAGATACTGAATACTAGGACACAGCACTAGAACATAATGATGATATTAGAGGGCATTGGTATGGCACTGATCTAGGGAGGATACTAGGGGGCATCTTTATTGAAGTATAAGTCAAGATACAAGAGTATAACATAGAGGAGATACTACCAGAAATTGGTACATCAGTGGAACATAAGGAAAACACTAGAGGACATGATTATTCCAGTGATATAGGGAATAGACTAGAGGCATTGGTATAACAGAAGTATAACATAGGGAAGATACAACGAGACATAACATAGAGATGATATGAGTGGAACATAGAACACAAGGAACAGTAATAAAAAGGAAACCACAGAAATTTATGTAAGTTCCAAGTCACATGTTTCTAAAAGGAATCGATTCCCCTTTTTTGACAGGAGCTCATTCAGTTGGACTTGTATTAAAAAAAAAATACATAAACATTATGGGGCACATTTATCAAGGATCAAATTTGAATCTTTGAATTTCTTTGGTGTCGAAATTCACACATTCGAATTTGGATCCCTCTTTTCAAATGCAAATTAGAATGTGAGATTTATCACACCTCAACCTTGGAAACAGTCCCAATTCGAATATCCTCCATGTAAAACCTCATGTACAAGTCAATGGCTTGAGCCATTTTGAGATGTTAATAGCCTTCCTGAAACTCAAGGTATTTTTATGAGAAAAACTCAATTTGTACGAAACAAATACCATTCGAATTTTAAGGTCCAATTTTTTTCTTAACTAACCTCCCAGTGGACTTGTGAGTATATTCAAATTTATTAGAGTAAAAAAAATTCACAAGAACTTAATTCAATAATATGGGTCTCCCTGCTTACCACCAAAATATAGCCATAAGAATAGCAGTGGGGTTTCAATACCCACAATCCTTCACTTTACAGCGGAGCAAGGTTGGAGAGGGGTTGCACGACTGCAAGAATAAGGTGGGGTTGGCAGATTGTCATGAATACATTTCAATCTGTGTATAACAAATGTTTATTTTTGGAAGTTCAGTTAGAATTTATGCACTTTTTGTATACAAGTTCAGCTGAATCAGCTCATGTCAGAAAGTGGGGTTTCCCATATAAAATAGGGGTTATAGTAAATTTTGGATATAAATTCATTTGTTAATGTAGTCATTTCTCTTGTGAATAGTAACATCCATTTTTCCCCCCAAAAATTTAAAATGTTTTGATGAAATCAGAGACGCAGAGAAATATCCATTTTCTTTTTAATTTTTAGTGGCCTTGAACCCCAAATACCGACATATGGAAATAGGTCCTAGTTGATTGTTTTTCTGAACCACAAACATAGCAGTCTTGTTGTATTAGCATGGAACTGAAACTCAAGATTCTTACACCAATGGCCAATTAATGGCAGGAGGAACATTACAGATACATATGGCGGCTAATTCTGGATTTACTCCATGTAACTTTTCTATCCTCTTCTCCCATTGCCGCTATGTTACACTGGAAGAGATCTGACCCATGGCTTCCACAAAGTCCAAGAGCAATAATTCAACCCTAACCACAAAAATAGTCATTATTTGGAGTCAAGCTAGAGGTTTTCAGTGAATGTTAGAAAAGAAGCAGAGACAAACAGAATGATAATGTAACAACACCCAATGGGTATTTCTGCTGCAGGGAAGATGGAAAATTAAAGCTTGATGCTCATCTGTTTCACAAACAAAATTCCTTAATATGGAAGATTTTTTAAATGAGCATAAGTAAACTGGTTTCTCCAAGGAAGAGTTGGGCAGGGGAATTACTGTATCTGTGCACGGTAATTACATTTTCTACTTTCTCAAGGCCCAAGCATGGTCATAGCCAAAAGTATTAGCGTTTCAGCTCACCAAGAGTAGAAGGGCTTGGTTTGTCCAATTGTACTCAAAGACACCGTCATTAGTTGAACTTGGTGTCAATGAAGCCATTCCAGTACAGAAGGCATGAGGAAGGCTGGGGTTACTATGGCTACAAACATGTTTTCTGCTGGTTTCCAATGCGTATAGGGTATTTAGGTAGCAGAGACAGTTTAGCTTTCATCATACAGCAAGCAAATGATGTCAGAGACGCAACAAATGGACAGAGAGATTCTATATGCAGTAACTGAACAGCAGTTATTGTTTGTGCAACATGAAGTGCTTTCCCTTGTCGTCTCATTTCTTACCACCCAGTCAATTAAACCATGAACAAAAGAAACAATAGGACAATTCCATATGTAACAAACCGTAAAGTTAGTGCATAGAGAATCTTTACATCTATAGGAAACGTGTAATCAAAGTGCAACGTTATGGGTTCCTCTTTTGTATGTCTTTAATTTTGCTCATTCTGGAGACATTACACCAACGGGGGTACTAAGATCAGTCCTCCAATGCTGATATTGCATCACAGCCAATTTATTTTAACCAGAAAATCCCAAAAATGATGGTCCATACAAACAATCTTAATTTATATACAATTTTCATATTGCAAAACCATTTGTTTTTGCGAATGTGGATCTCCCATAAGGCCCTGGTGTCCTAGTTCCGTCTTGTAATGACAAACCATTATCCTTGACAAGAATAAAATGCAAAAGATTCAAACAAGAAATCTACTAAAAATACAAATGATCATCTAGAAAGGTCTTCTTCTGAGATGAAGAAAATGCTTGATGATCAGGTAGGGGGGTTTAAAAGATCAACACAAAAGGGTAAATTACAATACGGCAAGTGGATTCTATTAGCTTTTACTACATATGCTTTGGAACTAATAAGCTGCAATACTTGGAGGTTTACTGAGAGACAGACTACACCTAGCTAGCTAAAAAGGGAGGCAGGGGGTGATCAATGGTATCAATATACAATATCTACCAACACATCTAAGTCTGCATTATAAATGGCACCATACCATTTATTATGCATTCACTATAAACTGGCCTTTTTGGTTTCCTAGGCTCCACTTGTGTCTTCTCTGATTGCTTCTGTGAATATGTGGGCGTACCTGTTCTAGATGGAACAGTAAGCTCACTTGGCTTAAGTTCTGGCTCATACTGATCATCTAAGGAGCTTCCTGAGCATTTTTCGAAAACAGGTGTGGGACTTGAGGAAGCACTAATGGAATCTTCAGTGCTCAATGGTTTATCATTACATTTTTTTAAGAGCTCACTGGGTAGTGTACAATCTTGAGAACT
The DNA here is from genome assembly GCA_024363595.1 of Xenopus borealis. Classification (NCBI taxonomy): domain Eukaryota; kingdom Metazoa; phylum Chordata; class Amphibia; order Anura; family Pipidae; genus Xenopus; species Xenopus borealis. The sequence continues at coordinate 230,033,741 of CM044431.1, read as the reverse complement.
TTCATTATATGGCAGTTTAGATGGACTTTCTTCAAGAGGCAATACAGAATGACTTTCCTTAACAGGCAGTGCGGAAGTAACATCCTCAGTGTGCAAAGCAGAACATATTCCCTCAACTGGCAAAGCAGAAGAAAGTGGGTGAAAACGGTCCTTGTTTTCTCCATTTAAAGCTTTACTATCTGTATAGAGGTTCTCCTCATTTTTAGCAGGAGAAGACTGTAAAACCACCTGGTGGCTGTCCACAGTACTTCCAAGCAGACCTTCTTTGGAATCTTTCTGCCAAGGAAATGATAATTCAATCTTTCCAAAGACGGATGACTGGCTGTTATACTGTTTATTGGTTTTGCCCTCATTTCCTATATCAAATAAAGAGGAAGAAAATTTCTTCAAGGAAGACATAAACCCAAGCTCTAGTGTATCAGAAGCTGGTGGAGTGTGTGTGGGTAATGGTATATTTCCTGCCTCTTTTCCCAAAGCCTGTGAAACATGAGACGGGCTGGTTATCATACTTTGCACATTAAAATTTGATGAAAGGGAATCCTTTACAGAATTCTCTGGTTCAGATGAAGCCACATTTTGTGCATTAATTTGCAAATCTGTGTTTGCATCAAATAGTTCAGAGGAGTGCTCAGCATCTGGTAAATCTTGAGAACAATTATCTGTTCCAGAGATGTGACTTCCACACTCTTCAGTTAGATTTACGATGAACAAATCACGGTCATGAACCTGGTCTTTGTTGTCGGACGGTGCAGCTTCAGAGGGACACACTTTTTGGGTTTCAATAACATCATCGGTTTTCAAATTATTTTCTTTCATAGTCTCGCTTCTTTCATCAAAAGCAACGCCTTCACAAATTCCAGACTGTTTAATTAAATGCTTGTTTGCATGAACAGCTGTCGGCATGCTTGCTTTGGGAACACCGCTTTGCTTGGGGTCCTGCACTAAGGTTTCAGCCATTTTACTGGGTGTTGGACTTGGAGATGTAAATATTCCAAACAAATCTGTGGAAAAGGTTTTATTTTGAGGTCCAGATGAAATGTTAAACAATGAGTTTTTCTTTGGCAAAGAAGATGTAGACTGAGGTGTGAAAGAAAAACTAGAAGATGTCTTTGGGGGTTCACTTGAGAACACGTTTATTTTTGACATGAAACTAGAAAACATTTCTACAGAGGAATCAAACACCGTTTTCTCTTGGAGGGACTCTTTAGGCTGATTTGTCGACATGGGATCATGTAAAGTTTCCTGTAAGGATATATTTTCTTTGGTTGGCTGTGGAAGGTTAAAGCAGTTCTGTGAAGTTTTAGATTCTTTTGAGGTTTCATTTTGCAAACTGCCGTTTATGGTTGAAATATCTATAGTCTCTTGGGTTATAGACAATTTTTTATCATCTAATGCAAAGTTGTTCTGTGGATCAAAAATATTACAACTTTCAGCAAATGGAGGTTCTTGTTCATGAATCAAAGATTCAGTGTCAACTCGAAAATCTTCACCGGTCAGTTCACTGTGTTCCGGAGGCTGGAAAAGATCAAATTTATGATCTTCAAGTTGTTCTGAAATGCTGTTGTCTAAATTAGAAAGAGTTTCATCTCCCCTTAAATAATCTTCTGAAAACTCATCTGTAATGTGTTCTGAAATGGGGGCACCCAAATTAGCAAGCGATTCTTCATCACTGACAAAATTATTTACTGAGAATGTATCTGAAATGTGGTTGTCCAAATCAGGATCAGTTTTTGCATGATGTTCTGAAACAGTATCTGTTGGCGGTGTTGAAACAGTGTAGTCCATATTAAAATAGGTTTTCTTTTCACTTATTGAAAACGGCACATCTAATTCACTTTTATTTGCTCTATTAACTTCATCCTGTACAAGCTTTGCATTCTCACGAGTCTGGCTTCTGCACGTGTTGCTATCCGGCCGTGATGTTCTTGAGGCGTCCGGGACAGTCTGATTTTTCTCATCAAAAATTGAGAATCCAAAGATACTAGAAAAGGATGTGCTATTCTGGGACGTACTTTGAGAGTTACTTGATGAGAATAATGATGGCATTTTAAAAAGACCCTGTGGCTGAGAATCCTGAGATGGTGTCTGTTTTGGTGCTGGCTGTGGTTTTTCAGGTCGGCTGAAAAAAGAGAAAATACTACTTGCCGTTTGCGACAAACTTTCAGCAATCTGGGCACTCTGTGGTGAGGATTTTGTTTGAGGTTCTTCTTTCCATACAGGTTTTGACTGAATTTTCTCAGATATAATTGGCTTAACTTGATCGATACATACATTAGACGACAGTCCAGAATCCTCTTGGTGGAAGTTTTCAGAGCAAGCATCTGAAGAAGTTTCTGCAAATGCACTATATGAGTTTAAATTCATGGACATCATGCTTTCCTCATATGATCTGGTCACTGGATGGGTGTTCAGGCCAATTTCTCTTATGGTCCCCTGCTTTTTCAAACATTTAGTCCTTGTCTTCAATGATTCTTGTGCATGTGTAAATTCTTTATCTTCATGGAATAATTCTGGATCACGACTGACATGGCTTATGGTCTCCTGTTTTTTCAGTGTTTTTATCCTTACTGGATCTGCATTGTATGACCCAACTTGCTTATTCTCATTAATGCCAAAACTGATTTCAATTTTACTTTGAGAGATTTTTCCATTATCTAAAGGCATTGTAGAAATTGTTTCAGTTTTAAAAAGTTCTCCTAGTGAGCCAAATATTGAAGTGATGCCTGAAGACTCCGTATTTGCCTTTTGAGCATTAGCGTCATGTTTATCTGGGACATGAGCGATGGCACCGCACTGAGGATCAAAGGAAGTTTTTATATTTTCTGAACCTTTTGTAGAGCTTGTTTCCATTTTGAAGAGTTCTCCTATGGAGCCAAATATGGAGGTAATAGAAGAGGATTCTTTTGAAGTGGTTTCTTTATGTTTTTCTGTATTTAGGGTACTGGCATTTGCTGCAACAGCAGTCTCATGCTGAAGCAGAGATGAGGATTTCATATTATCTGTACCCTTTGCAGAAATAGTTTCAGTTTTAAAGATTTCTCCTATGGAGCCAAACAGAGAGCTAATTCCTAGTGATTCTTTAACTTCATTAGAAGTTGCATCTGTTGGTTTATCTTTATCTTCCTTTAAGTCCATTAATTTAGTATTGGGGTGGTGAGATCCTGTATCTGTCTGAGTCTTAAAAAAGTTGAAAAATCCAGAAACATTACCGGTCTCATTATTCTCTTTGGAAGATCCTTTTTCACTTATGTTAAATATTTGCATTGCACTCTGAAATAAATTTTTCTCGGGCACATCTGGGTCATGTTTAGCATCAACATTGCCACCATGAAACTGCTCATGGCTAGCCATTCCTTGATTCATATTATCCGAATTTAATTTGGAAATATTAACTGTTGGAGGTGTATTATTAACATTTTTATTCTGATAGTCAGTTTGTGGAGTCAAAGGTATATTTTTCGGTGATTCACTCAATAGATGTGGACTTGCTGTATCATGAATATCACTACCACTAATGTTATTTGGGGACTTAAAACTTTCCTGTGATTGATTATTTGTAAATTTTTTATTACTAGACAAGAATTCCTTTGTTGTAATATCAGCCAGTTTTGATGGGCTGTCAACATTCACAGAGGATCCTTTTGTATCTGCAGTTTTACCAAAAAGACCACCCAAGGAGGAAAACAATGAAGACACTGGGTTGAACGGAGATTTGTTTTTATCTGAACTTTGTTTGTCCATACACTGAACATCCTCTTGGTCACTTGATTTGAAAATATTAAAACCTGGAATTTGAATGATTCCTTTGTCCAAGGCAATAGCAGATTTACTTTTGTTATTCATTGAATGGCTTTCCTCTAAACATGGAGAGAATTTGTGATGCTTTCTTAGATCAAGGCATACTGGATACTTTTCAGGGAAATGCATGTCACTCTCACTGCGTAAATCAACCTTAACCTTTTTTAGTTGTCGACTTGAGAAATCTAAAGGCTGGTCTATTTGACTGTGTATTGATTCTTCAAACATGTGAGAGAAAGTCTCCAAATTCATGTTCATTAACTGATCACTCCTGTTTGAAGCTAAATCAAGAGGGTAGTTTTCCATGTTGTGCTCAATTTGCTCCTCCACCATAAATAAGGAAGTAATCCCATGATTCAGAGGGACTTTGAAACCACAAATAATAATATCATCTGCATGAGAGTAATCACCTTGTAAAAGATCTTCATAGTCTAAATAAGCATATGTGTCAGGGGTGCACACATAAACATATTCCCCAGTAGGATCAGTTAGAAGTGAATATATATATTGACCATCACTGTACATATAATAACCACAATCTCCATCTCCTGAAGGCCACCAGAGACCAAACTCAAGCAATGCCAGCCACTCAAAATAATCATCGCTGTATAAAGTGCTCTCATCATTGTAAAATATACTTTCCTCCAGATTTAAGGACTCTTGATCGATTAGTGTCCAAAGGTTGCTGTCGCAGTTTGAAGAATAACTTAAATCCATAGGCAAACCTTCACTTAAACTGGTGGCGTCATCTGCAACAGGTGCAAAGTTTAGGCCCTGTTCACAAGACACAGTTGATGTCCAGACATCGACTGGGTCAAGGTTTTGTTGTTCAATTTGAATAAATGATATCCAGTCTAAATTTGCATTGTTATCCTTTTGACATAAATTGATGACTGTATCATTGGATTCAGTTAAAGTAGTTGTTTGACTACAAAGGTAATTCTCATTGACAACTAAATTTGCAGGATACTGATCAGGGTGCAAGCTAGCAGTATCATATTCCCACTCAAAACTTGCCTGGCTTCTGCTGTCTTCTCCCCATTGATGTTTGTAAGAAATATCGGGCATATTATTCTGAACAAAAGAATTATTTTTTTCTGGAATTTTCTCATACTCATCTATCCAATACAACCCACTGTCTTCAAAGTCATTATCAAACTGGACAGATACGTCTCTTGATAGTGACTCCAATGTATAATGGCTCTTGGTTTCATCTTTGAAAGTCATCTTTTGAGCTTCATCTAGGAGCTTGACTTTCTCATGAACCTCTGGTTGTTTTAAGTTACTAGCATCTTCTTGCTTAGGCAAAATATTTTTAATTCTACTGAAAAAACCATCTTCATTCTTGTCTGGGTCTCTCTCAGCATTAAAGGGAATAGTTCCCTGAGCTGAAGCTTTACCTTGAGTGCCATAAAAAGAATTTGCCGTGTTTTGTTTAGACAGATTATCGGAAGAGGCAAATTTAAATAAGCCAGAGAGTAATCCAGAAGTCTTACCAGTTTGGCTGTTTGCTTTGAAGGCGTTTTCTTTAGTTGTCGACAGATTGTCTGTGGAAGCAAACCTAATCAGTTTTGATATAAATGTGTTTGTACTTCCTTCACCTTCTATGGGGTGATTTGATTTCAATTTGTCATTGAAACATGATGCCTCAGAACAAGAACCATTTGAAGACATATTTATTTTGTTTTTACAGTTCTCTTCCTCTCTGGTGGTAGCTTTACCATAGAGTTGCTGAGTGTAACGATTGTTGCTCTTGGATTCAACACCAGGGTTATTTTGATACATACATTCTTTCTTAATGGTTGGAATTTGTTGCAGTTCCTTTTTCTTAGGCGATTGGTCAACGTAATCTACATTTTCTTCCTGTCTTGCATTGGTGGGGGTCTCCTTTTCAGGGGTATATAATTTTACAGAAGTAAAGGGACTATCTTTAGCCCCTGAATCAGAGGAACTGGAAGAATTCAAAAATGGAATTTGGATTTTTTTTCCAATTGAAAAAAAGTCATTTTTATGGAGATCATTTTCTGATTTGTAGACTCTTGCTTTTGCCAGATTTTCTTGCTTGTCTGCTGGGCTTTCTGAAAAATTGAAAAGCTGACTAATAGATTTTTTTAGTGGATTTAAGAATTCCACATTATTTTTCTGTGGAGGATCTGCTGCACTTTTTCCCATCGGTTTATCATACATTTTTTCATCTTCCTTAATTTTTTCAAACACAGTGTTCCCTGGGTCTGGGTTATTTGAGCCTGAAAGAGGATTATACATAACTTCTGCTGTTAAAAATGACTTCTCTGTTGGTTTCATATGGCCCAGTGTTGTTTTAGGGGAATCATATGTTTGTGTTGGTATAGCATCACTTGTGTTAGCTACTTTGATATCACGTTCTTTGCTTGGTAAATTATGAGATTCTGGTGTATTTGAATCTGTGATCTTGGATACAGAAGATCTGTCTATCTTCCTAGTCTCCATATTGCAATTCATTTTTATGGCCGATTGATGCTGGCTCTCTTTGTTTCCGCTATTTAATGGTGCATTGTCATGGCTTGAAGACTGGGGAGTTGGAATATCTTGATTGAGCGTTAGGTCCTCATGATGACGGTTTTTCCCATTTGGAAGATTACTGCTAGCCACAGATCGACTACTGAAAATTTTTGCAATTCCACCAGTAATAGGGCTTTCCGATTTCTCTGGAGAGGAAGAAACCATTTTCTCTACAGATGCCGAAATTTGTTTTGCCCCTGAGCCTACTTTCTGGGAAAATGAACTAAAGAAACAGTTGACTGTATTTTTCAGTCCTGATAAATCTGTAAGAGATTCTGGCTGTACAGTTCTTTCCTTGCTACCCTCCTCTACATTCAAAGGGAGCTTCTCAATCACATCTTTTGCATTTTGTTTATTTGCCAAATTAGTGGAGTTCAGGTTATTTCCCGTCAAATCGTGGAATTTGTTTATTTCTTCTTCCTTTTCTGCCAAGTATTCTGACACAGATTCCACCAAGCACTGCAACTCATCCATTGTATCGACGAACTCTTCTTTTGGTTCTTCTACAGGAGACAATTTCATATTTCTCATTGAGGATGGGCATCTTTGGGATTTTGTCATAGCAGATGTTTTGTCATTAAAGAGATCTTCTCTAGTACTAATGGAACACTTGTGAAAAGCATTAAGAGACAGCCCATTGCTATAGACTAAATCATGACCATTGTAAGTCTGAGAGAGTAAAGCGAGTTCCTCTAAATCATCATCAGAAACTGGTGAATATTGCGGAGTGTCTGAGGCACTACTATCATTCTCTTCGAGAGCATCCAAAGAAGAACTGTGCCCTAGAATGGTTGGCTTTTCCCCTACATAAGCCTCAGTGTTTTCTATCTGCATTGTATCTTTTTGCTTTTGACAATCAACATTTGAAATCTTTCCACTTTTCACCATCAATCCATTTTTGTACGGTCGTAAAACTGGATAAAATGAAAGCATGGGTCCATATCTAGATGACTCAGAGAAGAGAGTGTCCTCTGCATTTTCAGCTTCTAAACAATGAGCCTGTGAGGTCCTTTGACCTGGAATGTCTGAGCCCCTGCAGCCAGTAAACAAGTCATTGCTGCTATTTCCTTTGTATTTTGGGTAGGTCAGCTTCTTTGATCGTCTTCTATCAATTGTGTCATATTTCTTTGGATAGCTTGGAACATGGAAAGACTTTGAAACCAAGTTTTCAAGTGGAGCTGAATCATTGTGTTTCTCTGAACTGCCCTCTGATCTCCTTCCTACATTTTCCTGTTTCCAAATTCTCTGGCTTTCTTTTAAAAAGTCTTCTATCAGTCTCTTCCCTAGCTCCACACATTTTTCATCTTCCAAAAGTTCCTCAGGAGCATCAGCCTCAAAAGGAATTATCCTAATTTTATCTTTCCTATCTAAAAAGCCTTTCCCGCTATGCAATAAACAAATGCAAGGAAAAAAGAAGAGAAAGTAAAAGATTAAAATGAAAACCATGATCAGCTGCAACATTGAATAAAAAACATGCCAACCATCAAGGACCACAGTTTACAGTGGAATTCCACCAGTCACAATTTCAAAATATTATCTAAAATAAACACGATTTTAAAAACCATGTACCAAAATACATCTTCTACATCTGACAGATTCCTCTTTTGTGGAGAATTGGACAAGAATGAATGAGCAATAATGGGGTTAAATATACAAATGAAAGAAAAAACTGCATACATCTGCACCAATGAACAAACGAGTGGACCCACAGTAAAAAGCAGCAGCACAAGTGGAAGCAACAAGCAGAGGATAACCTACCTATCGGACAGATCTAGAGAATGCCTGCTTTCTAGCGAGTAATGGCGGCTTGTCAGCTGACTAGATTCAGATGCAGACTCTAGATCGTTTCGTCCATTCGCAGAAGCATCTACGCTATCATACCTCCTTGAAAGGAAAAGAAAATTAAGAGTAGAAAGACCATGTAATAATGAAAAAAAAAAAAAATCAAAACATTCAACCAAAATGCAAAGAAGAATGAGAGACAGCAGGGCCCTGAAAATACTCAATGAAACGAGAAAGCAAAGCAGAAATGCCTGAAAAGCAGCTGTATGGAGGCAGTAAGAAGAACATTAATGTGTCGGACTAGTTATGGAACACCTATTTCTCATCTCCAAGAGAAGATCTCAGAGAAACTGAGGCAGAGTGGCGGCATCTGTTAATTGTGGGCCAATAAAAACAACCACCGTCAATGGAGACCTACCAGGGAACAAGCCTTTGACTTACACCTTGTATAAACTCTATGCTCTAATCTTCCCCCTGTTATCTTGATGTGCAAGGATCATTTATCTCCAGGTGAAGCCAATAGAACTATGGGCAATCTGGGAGTCAGCCAAATTAGATTTGCAAATTTCCTAGCTTTTCTGAATAATAAATTAGCAGTAGCTATGAGCGTTTCTGGAGTCACAGTGAGACATAAATTGCTTTCGCTGGTATAATTATGACTCAAGTGTTCTCCTGAGTGTATAATCCCAAGCAGAAGTTTCATTACATATTTTAAGATGGCAAGAACAGATAGCAGGCAAGGATTTGGCATTGTACTGTGGGGTGCAGAAATTAATTTACACACTTGTTCCCCTTATACGTGTATTTTTGTTTTTATGGTTTAACATGTTTTGTGGGCATTAAGAATGTGCAGAGAAGAGAGCAAAGCCCAAAAGGCATGTCCAATCAACATTTTTTTTTAACTTTGTCCTGCCTGGCACATAAAAGAATCACCTCCGGTCTCGGTGCTCGAAATTGGAGTGCAGAGATCTGTATTAGTGATGTGCAGGTGGGGAGATCAGGCCTGAGGGTACTGCAGGTTTTGGGCAAGCCCACACATAACTAATACAGCACTCCAATTTAGACCACACAGACCTGTATTAGTGATGTGTGGGCCGGCCCCAAACACGTGGGACAGGGGGGTTCAGCCCGGCTCCTGCACAAAATCTTCAGAGCGTGGACTGGTCTGGGTTGAGCTGTTCTCCTGCTCTTCCCACCTGACAGCCTTGTGTCTTTGCTCTGCACCCATTTGTGTCTTGCACCTATGTACAGGGTCTATATAAATGACCTTTTTTGTAAGCATTACATATAAACCTGCCAAACCCTCAAAGGCTCAAACTGCAGTATTAACTTACTCAATAAAATGCCTCACCCGAGTTTACTTTAATTGCATACAGCTTAGAAATTCCTTATATAATTCTCACTTTGTGTGAGTTTTCTGCATTACAGTCCCTTAAAACAACTACAGTGCCACCTTTTCACTTGACTGAACCCATTGACCTCAGAAGTACGCATTAATTGCTGCTTCTTGTGAGCGACTAATTAGCACTCTGTTCCTCTAGGTTGTAGTGCCTGATACATGGCTCTTCTTTTCAAGCCTGACATTCATTTGTGTTAATTACATGTTATCTGTGGAGCCGTGCCAGGAAGAGGGAGAAAAACGGTTGGTTGGTGTAACCCTCACATTAACGAAATGCTTTGGAGCAGAGGTAAAGGGGAATTCATTATTCTCTATATAATAAAATGAATTTGTTTTTGCCATAATGTTTTTGTTCAAATTATGTGCTCTAGGATAGTACAAACACAACTAAGATATATGAGAAAGCTACACAGTAACCATAATTGTATATATACACATCATTTTAATCCTGTTATAAATATACCTTCTGATGCAAATAGATTCCAACATGGTCCTTCAACCACGTCCTTTACCCTATAATATGTTCTACTTCAACACCACCATCACCATAGACCTTCATTGTGTGCCAAGGCCACCCATAAACATAGTGGGAGTGGTTGACAGAAGCCACGTGTACCTCATTGCTCTTTCCCTGAAATCCAGATCATAGTTGTGCATGGAGTCTACGTAGCATTCCCGAGTTCCGCCCTGCTGTTGGATTCGAGACTGCACGGGAAACTGGTGTATGGAGGCATTAGGTTGGGAGGTGGTGTGATAAGGAGGTGGAATACTGTTGCTCGTTTCACTACGGTAATCACTGTCCCGGTCATCCACTGCACTGTCAGGATCTTCAAGGGCTAACAGAAAAAGAGATGACGTTTTTGAGCAGTCATTGATCATAACATAGTCAATATAAACATCAAGTTTGAGGGAACATCAGAAGAAGCCTGGGAAGAACCTTTATGAATCTGTTGCACCCAACGTAATGGATCATCCAAGTTGTTGGATGAGAATTAATGGTTTAACCTTAAAAGTAGGTAACTTATTCGATTTGATCTGAAGAAGCCAGAAACTTTGATGACAAGACTCTGGGAAAAAGGTGCACTCGGAACACAAAACTCTACATCTATTGACAAACATGCAAAGAGCTTTACTTCTTAACTTTAGACCACAAGTTGACCCTAATGCAGTAATCCTCAACCACTGGCTACATGGTGTTATCTGGGCCCTTGGATGTTGCTCCCAGTGGCCTCAAAGCAGGTGCTTCTTTTTGAATTCCATGTTTGAAGACAAGCTTTAGTTGCATACAACACGTGCGCTGCCAAAGAGCCTCCAAAAGACTGTCAGTCCACCTAGGGGCAACTAAATAGCCAATTACAGCCCTTATTTGGAATCACCAGGAATTATTAGCATGCTTGTTTTGCTTTCCTAAATTTTTCACATTCGAATATGGCTCAAGGGTAAAAAAAAGTTGGGACCCCCCGTCCTTTTGAACATTGACTCCCACCAAAAATGCATATGCTGTGACTTGGGGTAATATAGGCAATTCCTTTCTGGATCTCAAAGAACAACTAAGGAAATTTAAGGAAAACATCCATGCACCAGTGGTGATCATCTTGTATAATGATCTTGTTATCCCTTATTCTCTTTTTCCAACTGTGATGCGTCACACTGTGCTTCTCGTTTCCATGACAATTACTTCCCCTTGTAATAAATGAAAAGCAGAAATTAGAGAAGGTGTCTGGAGAGTTCAACAAATTTCCAACACCAGTAAGGAAGAACTTGGGTCTTCCAATGGACACTTAGATCCTCATTCAAGGTTATAAAGTCATCACATTGTACATTTGGTGCATTTTGCACTTTAAACACCCGATTGCCCAGAGACCCTAAGGATCAAACAGTACAAGAGAAAAGCAATAGTGCGGGAAGGCAGATGGGATAGTCCCAGGGTACGGGTCTTGTTTATTCATAAAGCTTTTTAGATGAATTATCAATACCACTGACTTAAAGCTTTGTCTCAAACAATCATTTTCCAATGGGTTTTTGTTTGTCTATTGGCTTTCACGTCAGTGTAGAAACCAGGGCTGTGGAGTCGGTAGATAAATCCTTCGACTCTTGACTCCTCAGTTCATAGTACCTCAGAATTCAACTACAACTCCTGTTTTTAAAGGAAGAGTAAGAATGAAAACTGAAAGGGCACAAAGTGCAAAGCAACAGTATATTATATGTTAATTAAGGGTGACCATCAGTGCAAAATGTATATGAAACAAAGGGTTGGCTTCTACTTCGTGGAAAGAAGATTTCAAGACTAAAGTACAAACTTTGCCGGCTGCTATGACAAGTCACACACAAGTATCTTAAATCTGATCAACTACAGTGATTGATCAGCACCAAGATCAGAGCCGAGAACCATGTTATTAGTTGTGGGACTGTAGACTGTGACATAGATCTCTATATATATCTCTCAATATAAGCATGTATATCAGCAGCTGGGAATAGCCTTAAAGCCTTCTTACATTTGGGTTTTTACAACATTTCTGCTTCTGTCTCTTTAAAATGAATCCGTGACGGTGGGTAAATGATGTTGAAAGCATTTTAGGAATCATCATGAGGTGAACACAAATATGAAGAATACACAAAGCCTGCATTAGAGGGAAATTTACATTGGAGATATAGGATTAAAAGTGAGGTTTGTCAGGGGAAAGTTTAAATCACTGGGTGATCCCAGCTTATTTGGGGATCCCCCCATGATCGGAAATGTTGACCTTCTACTCTGCTCTACTGCTTCTCTTCTGGGGAAACAGGGAAATTTGTCTTGGGAAAGTGGGTAGATCTGCCACCATTCTTAATTTCCCTCATGTGGTATAAGGGTGGTAATACTGGGTAGAATTGCTATCTTGTGTATACAAGTAATAGCATGGAAATGAAGAAGGATAGCAGCGTTCCTCAGCCAATTCCCCAGGCCAGTGTGTTTCTTAAAGAAGAGGCATATTGGCATTTGATCACTGCCATTCGGATCTACCAGCAATCCCTTTGAGTAATGACAGGTCAGGTGGTCACAGAGATAAAATTGTTGGCCAAAGTGGAAACTTATGAATGCATTAGATCCAGAGCTTTCCCTGTAAGCGGGACCTTGTGCAAGAAGCCACGGTGTGCTGGGTATAAGCCAAGCAGGACACACACAGACAGCCCCACAAATACATTCACATTCTTCTAAAACACAAGCACAACACAAAGCAATGCTGGTTATCTACATAAAACATAAACAAGATTCTGTGGCAGATAATGTAGGGAAGATCCAGGCTTAACTGTGTAACCATGGGATATTCATGCATACAACTGACCAGTAGCAGCTGCTAGCACAGGGCAGACTTGCTGGTACCACTATTGGGTGCACTGGGTTGCACACTCAGAAGGAATATTCCCGGGGAGGCCCTCTCAGATGGATTCCCGGGGAGGCCCTCTCAGATGGATTCCCGGGGAGGACATCTCAGACGGATTCCCGGGGAGGACATCTCAGATGGTTTCCCGGGGAGGCCCTCTCAGATGGATTCATGGGGAGGCCTTCTTACAGAACTCTATATGTGCATTCATAAAGGATTCTCCATGTGCCCTGTCATATCCTTCACATTTCTAAGTTCGTATGAAAACATCCAAAAATGTAGGGCTTTCCTCAATGAAACCCCTAAACTTGGTTTACTGTATTCTGAATGAAAGACTAGAGTACTGGTCAATGAGCTGCCCTCAACAAATTTACAGCAGATAATTCTACATACGAATGGCTTTATGGAGAGGAGTTAAAATTACTCCCAATTGTTACCCACTAAGGGTATAAATGCAACATAAGGAACAATTCCCCACCTCACCCTTCCACTATGGAAACACTAACAATGTGAAAGTTTATTAGGACCATACCCTCTTGCTCTTATGTGTAGTAAACTTCCACCATAATCATGAGAAATTCACTCAACAGTGGAAAATCAGCCATGTTTAGTGTTGCCGTTAGCCGCCAATGGGAAAGGCTATTCGGGTGGTTAGAGATACATTAGACATGGTTTCACGTGAAATTGTTAGTGTTTCCATTGTGGGAAGGTAAATGATATGTGATGGGGAAGGTTATTCTTCTGTAAACAAGAGCTAGGGAAGAGCATGAGGGCTGTTTGGGATATGGATGAATCTAGGTCTTCCCTGCTGGGTTCCTGCAGGTTCTGAGGTTCTAGAGCCAGTCCTGGGCACAGCACAAGTGTATGCATGGAAACCCACTGATTCTGACAGTTAGGACAAGCGGCAGTGGGACGAGGGGAGAGGAAAAAACTGTTACATACTCTGAGCTTCTCCCCATCCGATATAACTCCAATTGCCTGGGAGCATTAGAGAAGGCGGCAAGTAAGGGGAGGGGGAAAAAGAAAACTTCAGCATAAAGGGTTAAAAAGCAAGTTGTTTGTTGGGATGATCAGCGAGTAAAGGCAGAGCATGCAGCACATACACAGGCAACATTCCCATAGAGAAACAATATGATATTGAGCACGAGATGAACGGCCACAGTAGCAACAAGGCACTTTGCACAGTACTAGTCATGCTACATAGCACCGGCACATGCATGGACCCCCACATACACTCATTA
>CM044431.1:229895440-229906465 GCA_024363595.1 Xenopus borealis | reverse complement strand
CTTCTCATCCTAAATGGTGGGCATGAACATCTGAATGCTTTTCCCAGGAACATTCTTTAGGGATTTTTTTTCCACTCTTACATACGTGTCAAGGGATATACATTGGGAATGGGTATTTCTGCAGTAAGCTGTTATTGATTTTAGGAAGTGTTGAATATATCAAGGATGGGAAAAGGACCAATGAATCTAGGACACAAGTTAGGGGTCCAGGTAGACACTGTACAACCCCAGCAAAGTATTGAGGAGAAGATTTGTGTCTTATATCAGAAAAATTCTTCTTGGCCAAAGTTTTGTGTCTGTCTAGATGGGAGACAAGTGGACAAGATTCTGGCCATAAACACAAAAGATTGGAGTCCTTCCAGTGAAGACATGGGGGCACACTAAATAACTTAAGTGCCTAAGACCTGCAATTGGCAATTGAAACTGGGTCTGTGGTTTGTATTTATTTTTTTTAATTTTGCCATAATGACACCAACTTCCAAACACCTGAGAGTGGCTGGCTGCTGGGCTGCTACAAGTGCAACCCTACACTCATTCTGGGTATTGCATATGCTTTGAGCTTAATATGCAAATAATAACCTATCATTTACTAAAAGCCCTCACTCATGCAGCCTCTTTCTCTAAGTCCACTCAGGTGGTTGGCCTACCATCCAATACTTCTCTTCTACTGAAGCTGCCTGTCTCAGGCAGTCCTGCAGGCTGCAGCATACAACTACTACATAGTCTAGAGTCCCAAAAAAGAAAAACTATGGGAGCCCTTCCCATAGACTAGAGCAGTGATCCCCAACCAGTAGCTCGCGAGCAATATGTTGCTCTCCAACCCCTTGGTTGTTGCTCCCAGTGGCCTCAAAGCAGGTGCTTATTTTTGAATTCCAGGCTTAGAGGCAAGTTTTAGTTGTATAAAAAACAGATGTCCTGCCAAACATTCTCTCCTGTAGCTGCCAGTCCATATAGGGGTTACCATTAGCCAATCAGAGCTCTTATTTGTCATCCACATGGACTTTTTCATGCTTGTGTTGCTCTCCAACTCTTTTTTTAATTTAAATGTGGCTCACGAGCAAAAAAGGTTGGGGGCCCCTGGACTAGAGAATACTTGTGACACCCCTTGGCCAGTAGGAACCCATCCCTCACATTGGGATCGGCTAAACTACAGGGGGGGCTTCTCACACAGTAGGGAAGGTAAACACTTTAAATCTTAATTTTGCAACACTAGACCACCTCATGTACCCAATAAGGTGAGTACAATGAGAACTGGAGTGAACCAGGGATGATCAAAGTCCTTGACTAGCCCAGGTAGCCAGCGTTATTTTTACATTTACAGACTAGACCTGAATCCAATCGGAGAATTAACAGCTTCAGATTATAAAAGCGTTTGATGAGCTTGACCAAGACAACTAAGTCAATGCAGTAGAATGTGCACAACGTGCCAGACTTTCAACTTCCAACAGACTTCCATCTTCAGGGGCAACAGGTCATAAATACACATTCATTTGAATCAAAGAAATGCAGAACTTAAATCTTACTAGCACCGTGCTGAAAATAATTCAGGATATGAAGCACTCTTCACTTCTTTTTTGCTTGATT
The DNA here is from genome assembly GCA_024363595.1 of Xenopus borealis. Taxonomy (NCBI): domain Eukaryota; kingdom Metazoa; phylum Chordata; class Amphibia; order Anura; family Pipidae; genus Xenopus; species Xenopus borealis. Next base: position 229,904,881 of record CM044431.1, on the reverse strand, counting down.
AGAAAATTTTGCACTAATGATACGTGTCGTAATGAGCTATCACTCCACGGCTTTGTGTTATTTAAAATACTCTTTACCCTGTAATTTTCATCAAGATCTTAAATATAATCATCTCATTTGTCTGATATGTGCAAATAATTTCTCTTCCTGCACATGTGAGTTTAAGTGCTGCTCGGGAAGAGAAAAATACTGGTAAAAACCTATTACCGCTAATAAGTAATATATTAAATTACAATTTTTGCTGAAATTATTGCAAAAAAATAAAATAAATACAAGGAATAATTTAGATGCGTAGGAGAAAAAAATACCTCAACAGGTTTGATTTACCGAGTAGGAAGTTAGGACATGGTATCAATTACTGTTATTAATACAATAGAACAGGCTGAAATTGAGTTTAAAAGATGATTAACAGGAGATGAGAAAAGTATATTTTATGCATTGATTTGGGATTCCCATTATATCTACTGCTCTGATTTCTAGTGCAGTGTTATATACTCAGAGAGATAAGAATTCCCTTTCCACCCCTTTTCCAGAGCCGAATCCCAAGGGGAAGGGAACTCTACAGCAGTTTATTGGTGCACCATCCTTGGCCAAGCCCAACTCTCATTCAGGATTGCCTGGAAAGACCTAGTCTAATGCCTCTTATTAATATTTTGCCCCAAAGGCCTCATACACCCATAATTTTCCTGATTTTTATTGTAGTATTACATATATAGGCCAATTGAACAAGATTCCCTTTCCACCCATTTCCCCAACTTTAATCCCCTTAGCAAACTTCCCCAACTCTACAGTAGGTTATTGTTACACAAGCATTGACCCAACCCACTTCTCATTGGCTGGAAAGACCTAATAAAATAACTACACATCTCAATTATTTTCTCATGATCAATGTTTGATTATAATTGATTTTCGCTCCACAAAAATGGTTATATCCAGAACTACATACAATTTTGGAAACACCTAATCTTTTGGACTTATGAGGCTATGATGCTTAGAAGGCATTCCAGTGCACAATAGCAGACTATGTTTGCAGGCAAGGAGTCAACTTTACCCTCAATTAGGTCAAAAACCTCTTAGTTTCTTAAGAACATTGGTGATAAAGGTGTAACATTCCCTTTTGCAAAGTGGTACCTTGGCTGACACCCTACGTGGACCAAAAGCATCTCTCTACAGGGGCCATGCTGGCTCTCCCAATAACTGCTTCAGACCAGACTCCTCATCTGGCACAAACCTCACTAGTAAGTCCATACTACTGTAGCTGCCCCACTATCTCTGTCTTGGTAGTGGTCCTCAACCTGTGGCTTATGAGCAATGCTTACTCACTAACTCCTTGTATGTTATTCCCTGTGGCCTTATTTTTAAATTCCTGGTTTGGGGGGAGTCTTTGGTGCATAAAAACCAAGCATAATGCAAACAGAACCTTCTGTAGGCTGCCTGTCCACATAGGGGAGGCCAACAGAAAATAGCCCAAAATTGGCAACCCCAGGAACATGTATGTTTACATTGCTTCCCAACCTTTATTTTTTACATTTGAATGTGGCTCACAGGTAATAAAAAAGGTTGAAGATCCCTGATCTTGGGTAAAAATGACATTAAAAGGTAGGTTATACACCATGTTCTCTGGCTGGGTGGCTGAAATAGAAACACATCCTACTTTCTAGTGCTTATTCCAAAACCAAGTTGCCAGTCATGCTTTTGCTTATATGGACATTCCCATGAGAGAGTGAAACCTGGAAGCGGAATCCGCCCTTAAGAAATGTCATATCTGACAGGGATGCCAACCAACATATCTAAAAGGCAATGCCATAAGGGTAAGACCTAATCAATAGAAAATGTCAAAGACCAATACATACGTTGTGTTACCAAAGTCCATGAAGTTCAACCACTCCAAATTGAGAATGTAGAATATATTTGTGGTGTGTATCGGGTTAATTTTTCATTCAAACTTTTCCAACATCCCCATGCCTGTCTATAGAACATGGTATATGCCACATCATTAATACTTATCCCTAGCCATGTCAGCCTCACCTTCCTCCTTATTACAGGCTGAGCCTGGCGTCCCTGGAGTCTGCTGGGAGATACGTGGGAACTGCGTCTGGCTTTCCTCAACAGTCTAAGCACATGGTCTTCATTTGCCTTTCCCTTTTATGTCCTGGTTTTGTATTTGTGGCATCAGTTTTACTGCAGTATTTGTTGTTGAGTTGACATTGCACAGAATTCCTTTCTTGAGATTGAGGGCAATAAGCATGAAGGGCCAAGGCACCTGTGTTGGTCGCGGCAAGACTTGCCATGTCAACACAGGGTACAAGATGTGGATAACGTAATTGGTTGATCTGTGGAAATTAGAATATTGGGGGGGATCCAGCCAAACAGCATTTGTAAATACAGGATACAAAATATTTACATTTTATTACATTGCAAATTCTAGTGGCTCATAACTATTTTTAAAGGACAAGGAAAATGATAAGTGGGGGAGTTATTCCCAGACCAGTGCTGCCCTTCATTGCAAAGTCCTTTTCTTCTATTTTGAAGGGGTGGCCTCTGGGGAACCTCTTTATGGGTAAAAAGGTCCCCTGATATTTGTCTAATACAGAGACAAGAGGAGCCTGGGTTGTTGCTGTAGCTTTTATTTCTCTGCTTAGGGGGTAATGTTGGGAATTGTTGGATATCAGATTCAGTGACAGCATGAGAGCAGTTAACTGCAACATCTTATTAATAATAATAATAATAATAATAATAATAATAATAACCAATGGCCTAGTATTTAGCATTTTTCCCAGGAATAACAGCAGTGATAAAGTGCTCACATACAGCAAAAAACAACAAAGTATCGTGCTTGATGTACGGTGAAATGGACATTTATATGGGCAAGCATAAAAACACACAATGAACCATAAAATTATCCTCAAAGCCATATTTTGATATTTACTTGCTGAACTAATTCATCTCTTTACTTGTTCTGGAAAGTGGCTGCTTTTATTGGGCTGCACAGGTCTCTGCTCTGGTATAATCTGCTGATCCAATGAGGCTCGAATCTGCTTCTGTGGTTGTTGTGGGGGTATAGCAGATAAGGTTGCCACCTGGCTGTTATTTTACCCCAATTTTATTAATCGGGAAAATGCATGGAAATATAGGAAAGATGGTATTTTTTTCAAGAAAAGGTGGCAACCCGAACAGCAGACCCAAAGGCATTTCAGAGGCTTAGAGATATGCTGGGTCCAGTAGGGTCTTGGTTTATACCCAGATTCAGTATATGTGGGTGAAATGGCTCGTCTTTGGGGCATTGGGGTAAAGTCCTGCACCAGGTGTACCCACAGATTACCCACAAAGAGATCAGGTTGTAGGTAGAAAATCCATGATTCCTTAACCGTGTAACTAATCCACGGGCAACCTGCCTGGGTACCTGGAAAATGTGGGGGAACGGTCCCTCTCACCCTCCCTGGTGCAGCAAAGACAATTTTTTGTACCTTTTTGGATGAATGGACCGTGGAATGATGTCACTTCCAGTCGGAGAGGATGTCACTTCCGGTTTCAGGGGTCTTGGGTCAGTGATAAGTCTGACTTATGGGGTCGGGTAGTGGCTCTGGGTTGGGGGGTGTTGGACTGCAGGTGCAGATTAGTTTAAAGGTCAGCTGGTTTGGGTTGGGCACGGATCCTTCCATCTGGACCTGCCCAAGACTCAACATTGGGGTCTGGTCCCCACTAGTTATGGTGCTGCTAATATCCTCCATGCTGTGCTGGATTAAAGATAAATCTTACTCATCTGGGTCTGCATAATTAACTATTTAAACAATACGGGGGCTCTAGGCTTAGCACTCTGAGGGTTATTCTGGGGGCACTAGGCATAACTGAATCTGCTTCCAGCATCTCCAGTTAGACAACACTTTGCATTGTGCTTTCTTTGTCCCCTTGGGCCGACTTTAAGTCCTAAAATGGCTAAATATTGGGTCAGCAATGACATGGACCTGATGCCCTCTAACCAACTGTCAGAATGTGAGTGCTATAAAGAGTCTGTATATATTCTGCCCCAGATGGAGCACCACATTGTAGCTACAGTCAGGTCCTAATTGTGACCCCTGTATTTCTGTCAGTCTGTGCAACAGACACTTTTAAGGAAGGGCCGGATGTCCGTTTTTTTTTTTTTAGCGCATATTACAGGTAGTGATAGATCTATTACAGGGTTAATACAGGGATAGGTTGGTGTTTGGAGGAAGCGTCTGTTAAAATTCTAGAAGCGATGCCTGTTCTCTCTGTCACTTGTCACTGTCAGAATTGTGTGAGGGGCGCAGGAGCGGTGCATTGAGACGATACAATTTGTCTTGTTCTTAGGAGGCGGCTGAGCAGTTCTGTCAGGTAACGATTAGCCAAGGTGCCTCCCTGTTCCACTAACCCCCCCATCACGGTGCCAGAATGAGAGGGTGACAGAAAACAATATAAAAACCTATTGCTGCCATATTATCACTACAGGTAAATCGAGTCTTTTCATTCACTCAAAAATCTGGGGGAATGAACCAAAAGAGCATTTTATTTCTGCGTGTGTTTCACTCTGTGTTTCCTTCTTTCCTAAAGGTGGTGCTGTAGGTCCAGTTAAGCCTCAGAAGAGCAGAGCCAGCCGCAGAATAGGGAATTGGACTGCATAAAGTAATTCATTATTGGGGCACATTTCATTGTCTTACAGGGTGGCGTTAATCTGTTTTAACTCAAATTTGGCTTGGGTCCCTTCCCTTAATGCATCTTTTGGTTTCAGTGATGTAGCAGCTAGTGTTGTTTGTGCAAGCTCCAAGCATAGGGTGCAGGGAGTTGCATACAAAATGGGTGGGAGGTGGGGACTCCCCTAATTTGCACATTTTGGGGAGTACTGGGTGTTAGTGATTGATACATATGGCTGCGACTACGTACAGGGCACCCTATGTAACCTTCCAACTGCACCAGCTTGTACCTGCCAGTCATATGGGTGCAAGGGTCTTTGTATTGAGAACATACAGACAGACCCAATAAGAAAGGCACATATGTTGGTTTTGCTTCTCTGTTGATCCATCCTATCCTCACTCATATAGTGAACTGATTATATTCGAATGGGAATATTATGAGCCATAGGAAGTGAATGACCTGCTTTGAAGCATTTTTATTAACAGTGGGGTTTACTGAGAGTGGCCAATAAATGGACCTGCTTATGTTCAAGGGACTGGATTTTGTTGAACTGCCATTAAAATTGAAGAAAAGACCACTAAACCATGTGGACAATTAATACATAGTTACAAGGATAGGGAAGTAGGAAAGTTGGTAAATCCTTGTTCAATTAAATTTCTCAGGTTTTGCTTCCAAATATAGATTTGACCTGGTCAGTAGGTTTTTCTTTATATAAGTTTGTAGGGTCCAAGGACTCACCAAGCTCCTTCAGTATTGGCCAAGCACCTGCTATATCAGATATGTACTTACTGAAAACTTTACAGCTAAACTCAGTTATTTATATGCTTTTTTAAATAGTTCAAATAAATCTTATTTAATGAAGGAATGTTTAAAGGCTTTTTAAAAGCTTCTCTTGGAGTCGAAAGCCAACAATTAACACTGCATTAATTATCATGCACGCTTTGTTCTTTATAAAAGACTTTTAAATTGGTGTACCCAAGTGAACCTATCGTTCTTTAGATATCATACGTTGGTAGCAATATGGTAGGAAACATAGAGCATTCTCAAGAAGAGTCAGAACCAAGGTTGCTAGGACAACACCTGGTGGGCCATGGTGTCAGAGTCATCTTCTTAGTCTTCCACCTAATTTTATGAGAGAAGAAAATTAGAGAGAGAGAGAATGGGAGAGAAGTAATGAAGGGTAGAAAGGTAAAAATATGGAAAAAAACAGGAATAAATGAGAGAAAGAGACAGCAGAAGAGAGAACGCAAAGGAAAAAGGGTGTAGAGGGAAGTAGACGAGAGAATGAGAAAAGTGGGGTAGAAAAAATCAGGAGAGAGGAAGGAAGGAAAAGAGAGAAGACAAAGTGGATATAGGAGAAGAAAAGTAGAAGTGAAAATGAGTGTGTGCCTAAAGCAGAGCTTACCAAACTATAGGTCTGGCCCTCAAAAGGACCCAAGGCAAAGCCTGAATGTCAGGAAGGTGGAGATTTGGAAACCTTAGCATTTTGATAGATAAATTATGGTTATTTAGATAAGATCTACAAATGTAGGGGGGTCCTGGCCAAATGGTGGGCCACAAATAAAGCTTGGACGTACAATGACTGCAAACATCTAGTCCAAAATGTCCCAGTGGGACACATTCCAACGCCGTTCAAAACCTCTGGTCATTAGAAAATTCCATGCATTTCCACCCAAAGTACACAGCTTCTTACAATTCTATTAGACACTCAAGCAGCTGCCATATAAATCTCATAAATACCAGTTTCTGGAAAATAAAATAATAAATATTGTATTGTTAAGCTCCACAGAGCCTTCAGAAGAGCCTGACCTTGTGCAGCAGTCAAGGGCAAACAATGACAGTGCGTCGCTTAACACTCGGATCTGCCTTGAATTTATTATCCCCTTCCTAAGGCAATATCAGGGTACGGCATCAATATAAGGCGCTGGCTGAATGCATGCAATATGCTGATCCGTCAAGGAAAGTAATAGACTGCAGGTATCAAAGAGCATCGGATGAACAAAGTATAAATTTTATAGCCTTAAAAGTGCATAGAGATTCTTTTCGGCTTTCTGTCATTTCATTAGATAGGGGGATAAATCTTCCAGGAGAAACTCAGGGAAACTTGCATAAAGGTATGTCCACTTTCCAAGGTGCTACAATCAACGCTGAGTGCTGCCGGACTCCTACCTGAAATTAGTCAGTAGAATGTGAGAGCGGTGTGGCCATTTATTGCTTTTCTCTTTTAGTTTGATTCGTTTTTTTTCTGTTGGGCTACGAACACCCCCCTCCCTTGGTCAGTCCAAACTGAAATGATTTTATGTCTGTGTATCCTGAAGTACAAACATTATAAGGGGTAAATCCTAAACTAAGTTATATGGGAAACTTCTACCTGGTTTTCATAGAGTAGTAAGGTACATACACTTTCCTTATGTGCTCAAAGGGGCAGATTTATCAAAGTATCAAATTTGAGCTCATCGCAGTAATGGTGAACTTTAACCTCCAGCCACTGATAAATATGCCTCTAAAATTCCATAAAATGAATGGAGGTGGCAAATCAAGTTGTGCTTGGCTATTTGGTAGCCTCTATGTGGACTGGCAAACTAAAGAAGGCTCTGTTTTGCTGTAATCATGGTTTTTATACAACCAACAATAGCCCCCAAGCCTGGAATTCAAAAATATGCACCTATGTTGTGGCCACTGGGAACTGCATCCAATGAGTTGTTGATCAGCATGTTGCTCAATAGCTACTGGTTGGGGGCCAATGTGGAATAGAGTTTTACTGTGTTGAGCTTTAATATCACAATTTGATAAATCTGCCCCATGGCAAGAATACAGAATACAAACCTAGAAGGTAGTGATGTGGCTTACTCTAGCTCCATTATGGTGATATAAAATCCTGAATGGGAGCTAGGTAGAGGACAATGTGACTATACCTCTGGGTATAGCCTGGTTTATAATAGTCTCTTGTAGCCATTTCATGGAGGAGGATGGAGGTGTAAGCAGGTCTCGGGGTAGTAAAAAAGGGGAAGGGGAGAACACTTTAAGTGAGGAATACAGTAAAGGGCTGGGCACGGATCTGAAGTGATGTAGTAGTACAAGTTCCACCAAAGAGTTCTTTTTGGGTTCATACTGTGGTACCACCAGTACTTTCATTACCAATGTTCCATACTCCATTAGGAAACAATTAGATTTTGCCAGGTGTGAGCTTGGGAACAAACAACAATGTTTTGGTCAAAGTCAGTGTTAAATTTAAAGTCCCATTGAAGGACAATAGAATGGAACATTCCTGAAGAAGCTGGGATGTTTATAAACTAAAAACCAGGTTCCCAGGCATATCTGATTCCTTTACCCTACAAATATATTTGGATTCCAATAAACTGGGGCATAGCCTTATTTTGCCTATAGAAGCTCCTTAACGTCAGACTCAGAGTCAATGGCGGGAGAACGCAAATTAGATGGATCTAACTGCTGTGATTAAAGAGTGGCTACTGCCCACGCAACCCTATTCCCACCACAAACAAGAGAAATGCATGTTACTTTGACTGAATTTGGCATTTATTGCATAAAACATTTTGCTCATATTTTTATTGCATGGGAGTATGAGTTCATTGATCAGCACAGAGATATTAATATTCTCAATTCATTCTCCAGGCACAGAAGAGAAAGGAGAGAGAAATACATTTAATACAAAGATAGAGGCTTGGAAACTCATGAATGGTTTCTATCTGAAAAACACTCAAATATTGACGCAAACAATGAACATGATGACTTCTGGAGTCTCTGTGAGGGCATCTTCTGCACCAAGTAGGGGCAGTTAGGGAAGAATATGCCATTGTGTGTCTTGGTTTTTAAGAGTTAAGGTAGACATAGTGGAAAATATTTTACTTTGTGGTCATTTTCTGCACCTGCCAAAGAAGGTAGGACCACCCTTGAATCTTCTTTTTGAGGTCTCATTTATGTAATTGTCCATATACTGTGCATAGACATAGACTTCACTCATTGTAACTCCAGGCATCAGTTGGCCCTCTATCTTACCCATGTTCCATGGATTTGCCTCCTCCTGTCTAAGGGGAAGAAGACATTAAAGAGAAAACGAGATCAGGGAAAGAGTGAGACCTTAATATGAGACAAGGGTAAATTTCATTAGGGACTATTTTGTTTACAGCACAAACAGAGAAAAGAAATGTATGGTGAAACATGTTTATCTCCTTTTATCCATTTAATGTGACGCCCCACCTTCATCTTGTGCAGGGGAATCTCATGACTGATTGTGATGGCTCTGGCTAAAATGAAGCCATTATGGCTTAATAACCTCGCACAGAATACGGCCGCCATAACCACATTAGCTTATTTGTAAAACACAGTAAAAGTATAGAAATATCGAGCTGGCAACATCACAAAATCATTAGCCGCCAGAAGAGGGAGAGCCGGCCTCCAGATATAATTAGTGAGGAATAAGGATATATGGCTGAGATCTGAATGAGCACAAATTGCGTTAGGAACGCGGGGTGATAAAACATATCAATAAGTGACTTTAGAGCTGCAGGAATGGAAGGATAATGAAATCTCCTATTTAGGCCGCAGTTTCCCAGGCTTTTTATTCCAATTTACACATATTATCAGTGTTTTTTTTGTTTTAAACTTTATGCTCAATGCATCTTCTTACACTGCTCAGTTTTTTATCAAGGTCTTCTGTTCTGGGGGCAAATTCATCATGTAGGGGAGGCTTGGGACAATACCTTGGTTTATCTTCAGTGATCCCCAACCAGTAGCTCGTGAGTAACATGTTGCTCTCCAACCCCTTGGATG
>CM044431.1:229846961-229857721 GCA_024363595.1 Xenopus borealis | reverse complement strand
GAACAAGATGGTACTAGTAAAGGAGGATGGTGACAGTTGGAGGAGCTGGAGACAGTAGTTCTTTAGTTTTACCAAAGAGAACATTCATCTTAAGACAAACAGATGAATAATCTTGTTGCTGCCAATGTCACATTGTGTGAGGTATTTATATTTTTGATTAAAAAAAAGGGTAAAAGAGTCAGAGCTAATTAATTGCACGTGCAGCAAAGGCTTAAATGGAAGCAGAATTAACAAGTTCTTTGCAGCCGGCTAACAAAACAAAACACTCCCCGGAAGGCTCTGCTCCCGTCTCACTGAGATGCACACATTTATTACAGATCAGTAAACACATAGTTTTGTAGGCACAGGTTCTTGTTGTTTTTCTGGTGCTCATTTAGGGCCTTTCCTTGTGACAGAATCTTAATGAACTCTGCAATCATCAGGCAACGAATTATCCCAATCTCTCTGTTGCTTGTGGCTCCACTTCCCTGTCTGCGAATAACATACGGGGTCTAATTATGTTGATTTTTTTCAGACACGAGAGAGAAAATGAGCTTGTCATGTTTTTTTTAATTCTCTATGGAGATGGTGCCGTTAACTCTGAAGGAAATAATGAGGGTACACATCAAACTGGCTTCACCCAAATATTTGTCTTGGCAATGAAAAAAACATGATATATTATATGTATCAGCTTCCACACTGTTGGGCTATACAGCGTTTCTTACAGAGGGATTTTTGTTTAATAGAGAACTAAACCCATACTTTAAAAAAAAAATCCTCTCCCACCAAGTAGTCAAGGAAGTTGTCAGGAGAAAGAAAGAGGCTGATGTTCTTCTGCTTAGGAAACAAAGAATAGAAACCTTTCTAAAATCTTTCCTAAGCAGAAGAACATCAGCCTCTTTCTTTCTCCTGACAACTTCCTTGACTACTTGGTGGTCAGACTGGTGGGAAACTGACCAGCAGGTGGCGCTGATGTTACAAAAGGCATTCATATTAACAGTACCTGTATCCTTTGAATGTACATTGCAAATGTTTTAGGATAGCCCTCTCATCAATTATACATTCACTTATGTAATTATTAATATAATAAAAAAAAAAAAACTATGTATTTTGAGTTGAGTCAATAAGATCATCCAACAATCTCTATGAGGCTTACTCAAATGGAGACAACGTGATCTTCTAGCTACCATCCAATAACTGCCTGATTGTACTCTGATCTTGAAAGTACCTTCTATTGGTAATAACTACAGTAGCCCCTAACTTTTTGCCCTTTTTTATTATGTATTCACCACATAATGGAGCCCATCTATAATTGGGAATTACTCATTATCACTCAATACATTCTATACATATCCCTATGCTCCCCTTTGCAAATCCCTTTACTGGCTCCATTTCCCCTGCAATGAAATGTAGACTTCTAAGTCTGATATTCACGGCTCTAATTAGTAAAATTCCTCTGTACGTCTTAGCTCTCTTCTTAAAATTTCTGTCTTGATGTCCCTAAATTCTACTACTGACCATCGTCTCTGTCCTTTCTCATCACCTCAGTCCATCCCCATCTGTGAGACTTCCCTCCTGTCTCTGGAATTCCACAACCTTCTTTCACAACCTTCTTCTTCAAACACATACTACCCACCCATTTAAAGAGTGCTATATACACAGGCTCAGATTTGGGGCATGGCCATATCCACAACCTATGGAGCACTGGGGATGCATTCTCCTATACATGTAATCCCCAGCACCCTGGCACATGCACATGCCTGAAACAAGGGGGAGGCACTCGTAAGGTCACCAGGCGCTAGGACCCAGTAGGGGGTGCCCAAGCCTGAAACTGGTCCTGTATGTACAGTCATTTACCCTCACAATCATTAGAAGTCAAAACTATTATCAAGAATAATCATCAGATCCTTCAATTTTTCCTCCTGTCCCTTGTAAGCTCTTGTGAGGCCTCCAACCCTCCTTTTCATTCTGTCACCATTTAAGTTAAAGGAGTAGACCAACATATAGCCACGTAATGCATTAACATCCACAGAACTAGATCAACTCATCACCGACTGGTGTATTAGGGTTTCTAAAGGTTCTAAATGTTTCACCACTTATCAACAGTTAAAAAGCCACTCATATGAGTGGTGGAGCCATGATTACTCAATAAGTCCAGTTGCTAGATACTATATAACATGAACCTGATGAATGTAAACCTTCATAGACCTATTTACTAGTAATTAATAAAAGTATTAGATAACTGTGCCTCCAATTCAGAACTCCAAAGTAACGGAGACCAGTTTGAGGGAGCACCAAGGATATGGGATTGAAAGCCTTGAAACTGCTGCCAGGTCTGCATTTCCATGGATGAGAATAGATGTTCTGCCTCTAATGACACAGTATCATAAAATAATATTAAGCATTTGAGGGGAAAAAATGAGTTATTTGCGATCTTTTTCTCTGCCTGGTAATTTCAATACCCGGAGGGAAACATAAATAATTTAATAGGGACTGCTCTATAATGGGTTCAATTTTCATCACAATCAAACTTCAATCAGAAATGTCATTTGCAAAGTTTGCAACGCTAAAACCCGCTGAAGTGAGAGGCCTATCCTATTTCACAGAACAGCGATTAGGCCGCATCCGAGGGAGGGTGGGGAGTTGAGGCACGCCCGCCACTCAAGGTCACCTCTAGGAATGGAGACCAGGCTTCTAAATACAGCAGATAAATGTTTTGTAGAGTTCATAGCTGGGTTATATGGTTCATCCTTGCTTGAAAAACCACAGGACAACAACAATACTGCAAATAAAATGGAAGACTAAACTGAGGAGTATGTAGTTTCCTCTAATTAGCATAAAATAATAAATCCCGAGTTGGCTTAAGCGATAAATGTGTCAGGTAAACATAGTAACATAGTTAGTTAGGCTGAAAAAAGACACACGTCCATCAAGTTCAACTTTTTTTTATTAATTTATTTTTTATTTTAACTGCCTAACTGCTAGTTGATCCAGAGGAAGGCAAAAATTGCTAACTAGTCAGAGGTTCTCCTATAAACTGCTAACTAGTTGAGGCTTTCTTAAAAAAACTGCTAACTAACCAGAGGTTGTCTCCCATAAACTACTAATTAGTCAGATGCTCTCTGCCATAAACTGCAAAACCAGTCTGATGTTATCTACCATAAATTGCTAGCCAGTCAGAGGATCTCTCCCATAAACAGCTAACTAGTAAGATGTCTCCTCCCATAAACTGCTAACTAGTCAGATATTTTCTCCTATAAACTTCTAACTATCCCGGGGCACTCGCCTCAGGTGGCAGCGCCCCCCTGGTTACCAGGGGCGGCAAAAATGCTACTCCTGGTAACTAAGAGCCGAATTTTCAGTTTTCAACAGAGAAATTCGGCTCTTCTAATGCAGAGCGTGCAGTTACTTTCTCCAACTTGTCCTTCTGTTTCCATCTTGTCCTTCTGTCTCCATCTTGTCCTACTGTTTCCAACTTGTCTTTATGTCTCCATCTTGTACTACTGTCTCCATTTTGTCCTAATATATCCATCTTATCCTACTGTCTCATCTTGCCCTGCTGTCTCATCTTGTCCTACTGTCTCTATCTTGTCCTACTGTCTCCATCTTGTCCTACTGTCTCCATCTTATCCTACTGTCTCATCTTGCCCTGCTGTCTCATCTTGTCCTACTGTCTACATCTTGTCTTGCTGCCTCCATTTTGTCCTACTCTTTCCATCTTGGCCTACTGTCTTTAACTTGTCTACTGCCTCCATTTTGTCCTACTTTTTCATTCGGGTCTTGCTGTCATTTTTATACCATCACCAACTTATCATACGGTCTCCACCGTGGCCAGTTTTCACCATCTTATCTGACTGTCTCCATGTCATACTGTCATACTGTATTCATCCTGCCCTACTATCTCCACTATCTTGCTATGTTGTTGCCATTTTGCTCTGTTGACACCATCTGAACTACATTTGGGCTCTTATATTGAGTATTCCCATGTTCTGCCCAGTATGCACTGTTGTTGTTAGGGGCAGTCACCCCTTCCTTGGAATTCCAAGTCAACTCTGCCTCTAAGCAAAATAACCACCCTATTTTTAATAAAAAAACTTAATTAAATCAGCTTTTTTATGTAATTCTGGATTATGATGATTATCCATAGACACGAAACACCTTCTTCCTTTCTCTCTTTCCCCAAAACATGGGCTCTAAAAACTTCAAAAGGGGCTTCCCCGTTCTCACAACTGAAGACTCTGCATAATCAAAAGTATTTGTCTAAGTCGTCACTCAGTGTTGAGAGTGGAGGGTTTCCTGAAAAGGGATACGTTTGTTGATTTTGATCAGGGTGGGGATTTCAGCCTTTGGTGTTGGATATTGTCTGTAAATCCATAGGGCACGACTGCGGAATCTAGAGGGTCAAAAGCCAAACTAGCAGCCATGTCCTTTGGAGTAATACAAGGCTCTTTTCAGAAATAAACATCTGGTGTGCAGACTGTGGTAGGAAACTTTCAATCACTATCTCAGTCCTCCATTTACTATGCATTTTTTTATGGATCAACTGCTCCAATAGAAAATTGGATCTGACTGTCATTATTGGATCAGAGCAGGATTGTGGGAAAGGCTGACAAGGCTCTTGCTTGGGCTTGGTGGGCTCTAGAGTTCCTCGCCAGGGTTAAGAGACCCATTTGAGTCTCATCCATTTAAATCTCAGCCAATCTCTGCTGATACAAAATAGAGAACAGAAGTGTCTCTCTGTGCCCCCCATGTTGGCTTGTAATGTCGGGCAGAGAGCTGCAGTTACTCAGGTCACGCTAAAATAACAAAATGACTCGATGTTTTAGGATGGGCAAAATCTCTGGTAGATCAATTTGCTCAACAAGTGATTTCTTTCTCATAACGAGACCCCTGCTGATCCGGAATAGTGTTACAGAACTGCCAAGGCATCAGACCGTCACAGTGAAATAGAAACTGAAATGGTTGAGCATGCTTTTTGGGCAAAGTAAATTAAGTGAAGCAGAAGCCATTAGGAATGGACATGGGGGGGGGCTGATAAAAGCACCAAGGATTTCTTCTTTCTTTAATGTGAGAGGTGGAAGGCAAGGCATCGTCCACTTCACTGGACTGATCAGGATGGCACAGCATCCAATCATTTATTAACATTCATGTTGCTGGCTCTCGGCTTCTTAGAAAGTTACAGTATTGACCGCTCTAGGGCCCAGTCTCTATAAACAGACTCAGTAAATCCATCTATCATCTATCTATCTATCTGTAACCCCTTTTTGACTGATGAAGACCAAAACCAACTAGCGATGATAGAGCTACATGCGACCCTCTTTCACCAGGTAGGGCTTTCGCTAAGGGGAAATACACATGTTGAGGTTGTTGAAATGCAACTCAATACTGCCAGATATGTAAAATAACAGATGTTGGATGCCAGGGGTTCTTTGCAGGTAGAACAGACTTTATTTACAACACAAAGTGCCACAGGGTTGGCAATACTCACAACTGAAGTAGATATATCACATGCCAGGTACAGTCAGAGGTGTAGTAGATACAGTAAGGACAAACACCATAGTAGGAATAGCGATTTGAAGTTGATAGGATCACCTTCCAGTATTTCAGTACGCCATGTGGACCGGATCCCTACAGCAGACGTGAATCAGGGTTAAGAACACTGCCTGCAGTCCCTTGTCAGTACTGTGGTCCCTTCACTACAGGGAAAGTAGAGCCTGGGGAGAGCTACTCCCTTCTATCCTCCTTGGTGGAGCTTGGGCTGCTCTTGCTAGCTATCCTCTCTGACTTACTCTCACTAGAAAGTGCTATAAAGAGAGATATCCTATACACTGGCTTCACCTCATTCACGGGGTCACTGTACCCCTGACTTCTCTAAAGGGGATGTCCCTTTAGGGCCTAACACTTCTGGGGCCTTGTTGACTCCAGGCTCATTGGATCAACTGCCCAGGTCAACTAAAATAAGCTCTCTCTCAGCAGTCTGGCCCCGGTGCCTTGTTTACATTAATTTTTAGTAAAGCTTTATGAATCTTTCCCACCTGTCTCCATATTGTCCTACTGTCTCCATCTTACTCTACTGTTTGCATCTTGCTCTACTATCTTGCCCTATTGTCTCCATCTTGTCCTACTGTCTCCATCTTGTCCTACTGTCTCTGCCTTGCCCATCTTCCTCCATCCTGCTCTACTGTCTCCATTTTGCCCTGCTGTCTCTATATTGCCCTACTGCCTATATCTTGTCCTACTGTCCATATCTTGCCACTGTCACTACTTGCTATTGCTACTTTCTCCCATGCTGTCACTTTCTCCAACTTGTGCTTGAGTCCAGCTGTTGCAGGTTAAATACATTGACCCAGTTTTACTGTCATAATTTTTTGAAACTCACAACATCATCATCTCTACTGTTCTCATCTTGCCCAATTGTCTTAGTCATTCTGTCTCCATCTTGACCTACTGTACCCATTTTTGCCCTACTGCCTCTTTCTTGTCCTACTGCCTTCAACTTGCCCTACTGTCTCCATCTTTCCTTCTGCTACCAACTTGATTTTCTCTCTCTGTCTTGCTCTACTGTCTCCATCTTGCCCTTCTGCCAGCATCTTGCCCTACTGTCTCCATCTTGTCCTACTTCCTTCATCTTGCCCTACTGTCTCCATCTTGTCCTACTGTCTCCATCTTGCCCTTCTGCCAGCATCTTGCCTTACTGTCTACTGCCTCCATCTTGCTCTACTGCCCCATCTTACCAGCTGTCATAATCTTGCTCTTCTGCCACCATACTGCCCTACTGTGTCCATATTACTTTACTGCTATTCTTCCTACTTACAGATGGGGCAACTTCTAGTATCTTATTACTGGAATGCAATATTTAAAGAGATCATATGATACTATCTCTACTCCAGTGAACACTGAGGCAGGCAGAGATGTACCATGTGAGCTGTTTGATGTCAATATAATTTTTGCTTCATCAGTACAAAGTCTGCTCCATCGGTACAGCTGATGGAAGCCCAGTGAGACATGGCTATAGAGAGGTAGAGAAATAGAATAATGATGGCTGAAAAGCAGAATGTTGTTGTGGCTATTACAGGTTGTGAGTTAAGAGAAAGGCTGGGGGGGGGGCAGGGAGACTGGGGGGTAGAATTAATTATCAGAATCCTATTGTACTGCAGTTTGGAGCAGATATAAGAACCCCGCTTAGAATAACAAACCAAGGGAATTCATTAGGGCTGTCGACTGCCACTGAAAAGTCTAAACAAATGGATCTTTCTGCTAAAATTGTGATTTTTCACAACTGGTGTCCAAATTATGAATCTCTGTCGCACGCATAAGGACAAAAAAACAATGAATTCTGAAACATACAGACGTCAGATCTTGTTAGAATGGGCTGGTTTTGAAGCCTCTGGACAGTATTTGTAGTTGTTTTGCTGCAGCAGCTTCCGGCTAAAACATCATGTAATAAAAACATAACTTGTCGGATCTGGGGATGTGGGTCCCGCAGCAGGGTTCTGTTAGAACTAAGTGTCAGCACTTCAAAGGAATAATGTTACAGGCGGCAGTGGGAGAGATGAACCAATCAGGATGCAAAGCTGCTTCTTGTTCTAGTGACCTCCAGCCAAAGGAAGGTCTTCGGTGCCACCGCATTGAGCCCAGTTGCCCCAGAGGAGCCATATTGGGGTCTACAGTATCATTAGGCATTGCAGAACAATGGAAATATCCTCAGCAAAGGAAAGGAAATTGTGAGCAAAACCAGAAAAGAAGGACATTTTATTTAGAGATGTATTTAGCGTTTCAACTAATGGCAACCAGTGCAAGACCCCTTGGCTCAGCCACAGGGATAAAGGGGGGAGGGGGCTTGAGATGAATTATCTAGATTAGGGCATCAAGGAGTCTCATGAAGCTAACCCCTCAATTTAGTGCCTTGCTTTGCTTTACTCAGCATCTATTGAGTGTTTCAGCCTGGGGTAAAAATGTCTATTGTTCTAACTACAATCTTCCCTATCATATCCCATAACTTTCCTGTCGTGTTAACTACAGAGGAAGCAGACCCTGTGGTTGTATAAATACAAATATACAGAGAAGGAATGCTCTGGGCACACAATAAGCTATACCCTCATACTGTGAGGAACTGTATCTAGGAGTGTGCTGCAAGTCTTCTCCCAGGTCCAGTGGCTCAACTACTCCCTGGTGGGTCCTGGTACAGGATACGCACCTTTGCCCCCCTGTTGGGCCCTTACCTCTATAAATCCCATGCTGGAGTGTTGATCACATGTGTGCTGTAAAATATCCCCCTAGATAACCGCCTGCAATAACTATTTTTGTGGCTCCAATGGGCCCCAAGGGGGTGGGGGCCCTGGTGCACTTGCACCCCCTGCACCCCTGGTAGTTACACCACTGCCCAGGCCCTTGCGGGTCCTGGAGGAGATGGTCCCGGGATACTTTCCCTTTCCCTGTTACCATTTATACCTCCAGTATATCCCCCCTTATTTGGCTTTTGTTATATTTCTATTCCCCCTGCTCTGAGCAGAGATGAGGAAGAAGGGAGACACAGGCTCAGCAGGTGGACAAACTCGCCTTGGGAGTAGCAGAAGGGCTGGCGAATCAAAAACAGAAGCACCAGTCATAGACCTCACTAAAAACAAACAAGGAGACAATTACCGTGAATGTAACTTTTCTTCATCGGATGAAGCTGAGGACAACACAGAAAGACATCCGGGGGTAAGCACAGGACATCCGGGGGTAGCCGAGATGCTGATGTGACGGCTTCCGATCGGGTACAGAGGGAGGTCCCAGAAAGGGGTCGCGAGAGACAGAATCAATGGAGGAAATGGAGGAAGCGGCTGGGTCTGTAGGACGCCAGGTTGCTAAACAAGTGCTAGAGGTTGGTACCTGCTACTGTGGAAACATCTGATGCAGGAGCGGATAATCTGCTGAGTATTAACATGCCTAATATGGACAGGCATAACTAAGGGAGAAGTACCTGTTATGGGGAAGGGAAAGTTTTTTTGTGGAACAAAGTTCCAATACAGAAAATAACAATACAGTCGTGTCTGATCCAATACTGGACAAAGACTCTGCAGAAAGTACTGACAATGTGTGACAAAACCATTGGCACTTTAAATGACTTAAAATGTCTGGAAATCAAACAAAAGGAAATAGATGTGCTTATTAGAGAATGTTGAAAGGACAAAAAAAAGACTGAAGCCTTTAGGCAATTACCTATTTAAATAAAGATTTGGAAGACGTGGACATGCAGATTAATGTTGTTTTGAATGTTATAGAGCCATGGAAAGAACTGTATCATAATAAGAAACACTTTAATCAAATGAAATGTGGGGGAGGGGATGTGGCGGCAGAGAGATTTACCAAGATCTCTCAATTGTTAAAAGAAAATGTGAGTTGTGAATCAACTGAAAACACTTGTTTTCCAGGACAGGGAAATATCAGTCAGTACTGATGTACCAGATGTAGAGGGGCTGGAAATTCTTCCAAAGCAACCCGATGATTCTCAGCCTCAGCATAGTGTTTCTTCTTTTATACAATCTGATACATCTTCTAATATTTCACCCACTAAAAAATCTGGTGGTTCCTTTTTTAAGCAATTTAATGATTTTCTAAACTATAAATAAATCCTCTGTAACTGAAAAACCTTCTAAGCAGAACACTTCCTCTACAAAGGTTGGTAATTCTTCAAAATCTGGTAAATCTTCTGCACTGATAAACATTTCCTCTAAACAGTATAGTAATCCTTCCAAACAACCTGCTTCTTCCTCTGTACAATCCAGTAATCTTCCTTCACAGCTCATTAAAACTTCTGCACAATCGGCATCTGTACAGTCTTTTAATACCTAAATACAGCCTAGCAATTCTTCTGTACAATAACATCTTTGTACAAAAGGTACAGGGATCTCCTACAGTCAGGCCATTAAAGGCAACACTAAAACCAGGAACACACAGCAGATTCCTACAGATAATGGAGCTATGGGGAGACCAGACCTGGGACAAGCAGAAGAACAGGAGGAAGAATATGGTAAAAGAAAAAAACGCTGTTAAAATAAAGTGGGAAGGAGAAAGAGGATTTCCAAGGCAGATGATTTATAGCCAGAAACCTGATTAAACAAGTCCTAGGCTTTACAGCAGAGGACGTTTATGCCATGATAGGAATATCAGACACAGAATATGATTTAAGTTTCAAGCTAACACATGGGTTAGAAGAATTCTGGAGAAGATAGAGTTTAAAAAAAAACAGTCAATGAGTGGCAAAACTTTAGAGTAAGTCCTATTTCTAAACCAGAATTATAATCATAATGAGAAACGAAAGTTCACCCAGAAGACATACTTATTTGGGTAAAAAGGCAATGTACAGTATTATTACCGCTAACTTAAATTTATGATAAAGAGGATTTTTGTATAGGATGTTACAAAGTGCAGGTGAAGTTACACATGGAAGGTTACTACCAAAAACATCTACCAACCTCTTTTTTTAATTGGGAAGGGTAGAGGGGTTTGTCAACCCAAGTTGTGTTTTAAATGCGGGGGTAAGACACATTTAGCTGTGAAAGGCAACATTTCTGCAGAGAAATTGGCCATATAAGTAAGGACTGCGACAAAAAGACAATCTATGTTTAAAAACAGGCCGTGCCTATAGAAACTGCCCCGAAGCTTAGAGGAATATCCAAAAGTCAGTCCCTAATATAGAAGAACAGCTAAGAGAAGAAATGACCAGTGAAGTTTTAAACACTACAATTCAAGTGCAGGTACAAAATTAAACAGACAGGGTAAACCCAACCATAGAA
>CM044431.1:229517273-229527495 GCA_024363595.1 Xenopus borealis | reverse complement strand
TGCAATAAGCATATTTAAGGTGTGTTGTTAAACATACTCACACTGTAGTTGCTGTGCACAGCTAGCACCACATTAGACAACTCTTGTTTGCAGACAAGGAACATGACTATCCTTGGGGTTGGTACATGATTCTCGAGTGGATATTACTAGTGATCTAGTGGAACATTAGTAACCTACACATGGTGCTTAATTATCGTCCCTCCTTGGCTTGGACCGGCTAGGATCTCTGCACACTGACAGTTCCCTTTAAGTAGCCCAATTAGCATAACAAATGACTAGCCAAAAGGTCTGAAGGCATCCTGTTGATTAATGTCATTTATCTTGTGAGGCAGCAGCAGACGGCTGAATGGGCTCTAATGATCATATACATTTATACATGTTTGGTATATTTTTCTTTGAGATACGAGCCCAAGGTAGTCACTTTGATTGAGCACAGCTGACAGGTCTATTTAAACAGCCCTGTTATTTTTTTCCCCAGAAAGTCCTTTTTCTAATGTTTTTTTTAATTCTTTTCCAATGTCATCTTAATACAGAAAGTCTAACATCACCTGCTGACAACACTTAGTGAGTCATTACACTTCACAAACTCTATGATGCTCTCATCAATTCCACCCACATATTCTAGTGTTAATCTACCCCTGTTAAATATTCCAGCCCCCCCCCTTCCCTTCTCTCCAGGCATTTGAGAAAAAAAAACCCCATCATATTTTCCTATGGTAACGGTGGTGGGCAATGACGAATGCAATGTCCTTCTTGCTGTCAGTCATGTGTGGATGGATGCACACAGTTTGACCATCAACCATGGGTCACCAGATGTTCAATATCCAAAAAATGTTGCTTTTTATTGCCTCTGGCCCTTAACACAATAATTCAGGACTCTCCTGAGGTTCTCCGTTGCATTGCATGGGGGGCTTATCCTGAAACCAAGGTGCCTGAAATTCATTAACTTTTTTTTGCATCTCTGGGACCATATATGGGACAATGGTAGGACCATGTTTTCTTATATCTCTACCCTTGGATGACCAGGGATCAAAGGGTGAAGGGGGGAGCTTATCCCAAATATCTCTTAAAATCTCTTAACCTCTGACTAGTTGTAACCGAGAAATGTCATCTATAACCACAGGGTTACAAATATAACGGGGCCACAGTCATCACCCCAGACATGGTCATTGCTCATTGCCTTGAGCAAGTCATGAGTTTGCAGGGCCACAATTGTCCTTGGCAGGTGAATGATTATCAATGCTAAGTGGTGGAGGTGACTAAACCCCGGTTTTTTACCTCTTGCCAATTCTTCATTATTCATAGAGAGAACTTACTGAACATCATGACAATTAGCCTGATATCCTAGTTCCTTGGACTCAGCAGCCTAATTATCATTTCTCTTCATCTGGATAAAAGTTCAATGAAACTATTACCCACCGTGGATCGGTAAATGCTGATCTTGCATCTAACGGTGAGTTCTGATGTCCCGCGAATAGGCATTTGTGTCAGGCTCACCAGCTGGACATGATATTTTACTAAGCATTGTGTACATTGCACGGCATGCCATTCTCACCGCCGAGAGATGCCATTAATCAGAGCAGACAAGTTACCCTCTAAAGTAAATTTGTTCTTTACTCAAAAGTTATCCTTGTCCGCCTCCCCGCTGTCACCCAGCAATGTCAAGAGTGTTATACAGAATAACGGATGGCCACACAGACAGAAAGAGGAAGAAACATGGCTGCCAGTGGGACTTATAAACAGAAAATGAAAGATTGCAAGCTGACAGTCTAGCACTGGGCAACAGATTTCTTGACATGCTATTTTGCAACAAAGTCTAAAAACCCATAGTCACTAATACGCTTTCATCAATTAAACTAAACGAGACCATTAAAAGATGACTGATTACTGGTTACTATTGGTTACTAGACCATGCACTGTTGCCGTGATTGATTGATTAATGGCCTAATACTGTTCTAGGCTATACTTGGCTGTATAACTGTCATCTCTGCATGTGATTGTTAAATTAGGACTCAAAGCCAAGACAGCAATGAGCTACATTCCAATATGCTTTACATAAGGCTACACACAGTCAAATATAACTCCCAGCATGCAAAGCCAGTTTCCATAATGGATATATCAGTAGACCGAACCTGGCCTGGGAGCCAACAATTGGATCATATTACAGGCTTACAAATCAGAGAAGGAACACATCAACACACTTTGGTCTTTGCCCAATGGAATTTTAAAAGCTGTCTGAAAGATATCTGGGAAAATGTTGATAAATTTAGGTTTTGCAGGCCCTCCTAAGGGCCCCTTATACGAGACAAAGAGTTGATGACTTGGTTTGAAAAACAGATATGAAGTTTAGGGCAAGACAACCTCTGCATTTCATTGGACTTGCTCAATGTCCAAAAATAAAGGTGGAAATACATGGCCCAATCCTCACAGTATCCATACCACTGACCCATGGCTTTTCATTGTTCTGTAAATCAACCCCACCTCAATGACTGGAACACTAGGAAGTGAGGAGGAGTTGCAGAGAGGTGGCTCCTCTTTCCTTCCTTGGCCCTGACCAGGAGAAATTTTCCATCAGGGTCATTGATCATCAATGGACCAGGATTATCGGTATAAGGGGCCCTATGGCTGGCCATACATGCCCAGGTGGTTGGGCAGTATTGCCAAAATCAATCAAACATCATGCCCAAATCTAAATATATCTAAGGCCACCTTTATTAAAAGCATTATCCTTTGACCAAAAATGTTTTCTGGACAGGGGATCCCTTATTAGCACTTCCAATAACAAAGACAACCAGGAGAACCTGGCAGTTACAGTTGAACAACAGTTGCAGGTTAACAGGCCACACGTCCCTTGATTTTGCCTTTTGCAGTTGTTTCATCATAGCCCCCGAAAAGTTCTGTTTCCAGAGATAAGTACAATTTGCAGCTCCAAGTGAAGATACAGATGATTTTCTAATTATTGTATCCTTTTTTTGTGTGAGTGTTAGATAGCAGAGTCATTCTCACTTGCTTTTTTTTTTTTTGCCTTGCACAGCTATCTAAGATATCCCATAATGTTCTCTTCAGAAACAGCTCAGAAATTAGCACAATTACAAATCTCTGTGGAAAAACCCTGTTCTCAGATGACATCAGTCGACAAACTTAAAGACATCTATTTTGGGAACACTTTTTGAAATGACATCATCAACTGCTGGCTTCAGTTACTCTGCGGCTAAAAGCCAATCAAAGTGAGGAACAAACATAATTAGAACTAATGGTTTTTATCACTTTTGTTGGTCTTTGACCTCTTGGTTCAACCACTGCTCGAAAAAGGAATTTAACCGAAGGTCAACAAGCTCAAGAAATGCAAATATATTTCTCAATGTCTATTAATCATGGTTTAGCTCTTACATTCAAGTATAGGGAATGGTGTTGGGCACCCATCAATACAAATGACCAAGATAAACTGGGAAATATTTCAGAAGGGCACTGGGGTGATCAAGGATTTGCATAATTTAATGTGCTTAGCCAAGAGAAGAGTTCCATGTTCTAAGTGATCAGTATAAGGTATGGTTTTAGGAAATCATCAATACCCAAGTAACCTGGGGAATATTTCAGAAGGGCAATGGGGTAATAAAGGACTTGCCTAATTAAATGTGTTTAACCAAGAGACGAGTTCCCTGTTCTAAGTGATGAGATAAATCAAACTTCAAAGACATACACTGGAGAAATATGTGGTCATTGGCCAGTCTAGAACTGTATAGGGCTTTAGTGATCAATGTGACTTTAGTACAATATGTAACCACACATTTATAGAGGGACATGACTGTAAACCATATAAAGCCATAAAAGGAAGAAGAGCCTAATGAACTTCCGCCGGAACAGGTCAGAAGAAACCTAGTGAGGTTTGAAGAACATGTGTCAGCATCGACTTAGGGAGGGTTTGGCCATTCTGACACATTTTTATGTCCATTTTATGTGTGGGGGCTCTTTTCTAACCCAATTTGATAAATCAAAGTTAAGAAGAATCAAGCTTGAGAATTATGAGGTCATTAATAAGGTCAGATTAATAGAGGGGCATAACTGTTCAACTCAAAATGCCTAATGAGCTTTTTTTTTCTCCTTGGAACAGGACAGAATAAGCCACCAAGGCTTGAAAAAATGGATAGTTAAGCATCAGCTTAGGAAGGGTTTCGCCAGTCCATGTGAAACAAAATTAGAATATTTCTACTGGATCAGACATTTGCAAACTGGATTGTTTTTGCAACGTCTCTTAGCGTGTAGCTATCCAGAAGGAACCGCGGGTCTGTGAGCATGAAGCAGATAACGAGGCTGGCAATAGCATACCGCACCAATAAAATACTGACGTGGCAGGGAGAGTGAATGCTTCATACTAGCTAAAGAGTATATCAGAACATGACTACCAGCCCAATGCTGTTTCCCTCAGTCTCCTGCCCTCATTTCATTTCATTACTCAGGCATCCCATTCAAGAAGGCAGCGTGTCACCAAATATACTGATATCAGCTGTTTTATTCAATAACCTATTGGCATGTGAGAGGGAATTCAGCCCCTGACATCCCTTTGACATCCTTCTCATCTGTCTGGAATTCCTGAAGGCGTCATTAATATGTATGAGGCTGTGCCTTTAGCTATCCTGCGAACGACATGTGGCATGGCTAAGGAGAGCTCCCAGGAGAAGTTCAACTTCTATATTTATATAAAAACAAGACACAACATGCAAGCTGATAGCCACAAATAAATACTGAAAACACTTTGGGTTCATACTCATGATGTCATTAATTTCTCATCTTTTTGTTTAGTCTTTTCCCCTCATTGAGAACTTCATCTGGACCTCCAGTAGTTAGATTATGATACTGCCCTCCTATCATCATTGATGATGAATGAACTAATCGGATGAATTAACTTCTTTTCACATGTTTACCTTCTAGCAGCTTCTCCACTTGGACTCGATGTAGGATACTTTCTATAATGACCTGGATGAAGGAAATTCATTCTTGTTCGTACTCTCTAGAAAATGAGAACCGGCCCTTGTAGGATAATGACATAAATATTTTGAATGAACAAAGCCATTTGGATAACAAACCACTAGCTGGTGTTGTTAAAAGTTTTGGCAGTGGGTGGAGAGTTTCCCAGTAAGGGTCATGATATATTTTATAGGTTTAACATAAAGGAGGGTGGTCATCCCTTGTTTATGTTTACACAGCTGTGGGGTCACTATTTCGTGCACTGAGACGGGAACAACTTCTTCTATCTTCTATTCTATTCTTGACCTACAAGTAAACTGAGCAAGGTGGGACCTATAGGATGTGTTAGGTGTTCAACCAAGATCTGTGTGAATGTGAAGAATGAGGACTATAACATACAACACATACTAAATAAAATTATTAGTTTGGTATGAAGTGGCAGCCACATAGAAGTTGCTGAGACAATGGAACCCAGTTGAATGGTACATGAATATTAGCGTCTGTTGAACATCTTGCAATGCTTAGGAACAATGGATAACCATTGCCAATACCAATATAAAGTTTTACTGTTGCCCCACTGTCTCCATCTTGTCATGCAGTGCCACTTTCTCATCTTACAGGCTCCCTTTTATCCTACTATGAAAGACTTGCCCTGGTTTTATCACCTTGTTCTGCTACATTTATCTTGTCCTGCTGTGCCCTACTGGCTTCATCTCATCCTACTGTCTACATTATGTGTGACTGTCACTATCTCTGGTGTCTCCATCTTGCCCTACTGTCATCATCTTATCCTACTGTCTCCATGTTATACTGCTGTAAACATATTGTCCTACTATGTATATCTTGAACTACTGTCACCATCTTTTCCTAGTGTCACTGTCTTGCCATATTGTCATAATTTTCTTCTAATGTCTCCATCATATCCTGTAGCCAGCTTGCCCTACTGTTTGTCTCCATCTTATTCTAGTGTCTCCATCTAGTCCTACTCTCTCCATATTGCCCTATTGACCCCATCTTGTCCCATTGTCTCCATCTTGCCATGATGTCTCCATCTTTGCCTACTGTCTCCATCTTGTCATACTGTCCCCATCTTGTCCCATTGTCTCCATCTTGCCCTACTGTCTCCATCTTGTCCTATTGTCTCCATCTTGCCCTACTCTCTCCATCTTGCCCTACTGTCTCCAACTTACCCTTATTTTTCCATCTTGCCCTTATTTTTCCATCTTGCCCTACTGTCATCATCTTGTCCTAGTGTCTCTGTATTGCTCTACTGTCTCCATCATGTCCTAGGGGCACATTTACTTAAGTGCAATTTTGGAGGTCTCGGACAGACTTCGCACAACTACATTAGGCATTATTTCTTCAGATGCTATTTAGTGGCAAATATGCATTTTCATCAAAATGTCCAATTACGACTTGGAAAAAGAATGTTGACATACTTTCGTCAGCGATGATTCATTTGCGCTTGAATGTCATAACGAATTTTCTCTAGTGTTACTTTATTCCTAGAGAAAATTAATCAACTTATTTACACTTACCTCGTTTTAAATTCAGTGGGTATATAAAGGTCATATGCATGTATTCATTAATGATGGTGAAATTGCTGACAGTGGCCACTTTTTATTCAAAATGTCCAAGGAAGCAAAATGAAGACAGAGATACTCTGTTGTCCTAGGCCATGAGCCCACCTTAAATAAATTGTCTTACTTGTCTTTTAGTAAATAGGCGATATCGCTGCAAATTGTCTTTTTAGCAAAAATTTGTCAGAAAAACCCAATTCACTCTTTAGTAAATGTGCCCCCTAGTGTTTCCATCTTTCCTTAATGTCTCTAACTTCTCCTACTGCTCCCATCTTATCCTGCTGTAGTCATCATGGCCTTTTGATTTCATCTTTCCCTACCATGTTGTCCTTCTTTATCCCTGGCTTTCCTCCCCCCCCCATTCATTTCTTACCTAAAACTGCATAACTGCATTATGTAAATATCAGAGACAGTTGCCCCTCTCCGCATTCTATAAAGACGCCTTTGAGGTTAACTTCTGGGTAGAGGCGACTGAGTAGTTAACCTAGTACTTGCAATCCATTGTAATTCCATAGGTAGGCAGTAAACAACCTGTCCAGTCATTAGCCTGCTGTCACAGCACTTTCTTTACATAAAATCCCCTGACAAAAGAAGATGCAAAATGGTTTTCTACTGCATAATATAAGAAAATAGAAAAATTCCTGCACTGTGTTAACCTTGGGTTTGTTGTGTTTCTAGGCCCAATGAACTGCTGCTGAATTTCTAAAATATCTCCTGTCGGTTCATGATTTTCTTCTTCTTCTGTTGCCTGGGGGGTATAACAATCTCATGAATTTGATTAAATTATTCTGCTCTCAGTATTTCTTTAATATTGCTTTTTAATATATTTATGGTAGCTTGTGTGATAAAAAAAATACATTCTCTATTTTCTTTAAAGTTACAAATTCCCTTTTGGGGGCAAGCAGTGGCCCCCTTATAAAAAGAATGTTGCCTCTCGAGCTCTTTACTGCATGCAAATGAATCGGAGACAACATAAAGCGCTATACTCTCCATTATTG
Organism: Xenopus borealis; assembly: GCA_024363595.1. NCBI lineage: Eukaryota > Metazoa > Chordata > Amphibia > Anura > Pipidae > Xenopus > Xenopus borealis. The sequence continues at coordinate 229,519,952 of CM044431.1, read as the reverse complement.
TCAGTAGGGAAGAGGTATGAATACAACAGCACAGTACTGTTAAACAGGATTTTTATTGAAATATTACAACAACAACGAGATACGAACAATTTAACCCAGGATATCTGAAAGCTCAAAGACTCTGGATAGGCACACATGGCTAATTCTTATTTTAATGGATAAATAATGTTTAAAACATACTGGGTATTGATGCCATGCCTTGTATACACTCTACTTTAATACTTTTCTAGGTAAGGTCATGTTTAATTCAACAGTAAAACAACCAGAAATGTACTGGAGATCTAGAGGAAACCACCAAAGGCGGATAAATTAGAAAATCCCAATAAATCTAAGGTGAGAGAGTGGTAAACCCAGATTAACATGAGGATTATGGGCATGAGAAACAAGAGGCACATAAGCAGGAGATCAAGTCAGACAGTCGTAGGAAATGTTGGTAATCATGGGAGAAGCATAATTCAGATAAGCACAAGCACAGGAGGTAATCCAGATAAACACAGAAACATGGACACTGAGGTGAGATAAGCATTGCGGGGTGTGTGGTCTTGAGATGAATTCATTATTCGGGGACTACAACATTCATTACTTTCAGTGTGGGGGATAATTCAGACAGACACATGGAAAGTATGAATCCTTGAGCAAACACGTGGGATGCCATCTTCTGTAGAACTTATACCAACATGGAAATCAAGGCCCAAAGTGTATTGCTCATGAATATGGAAGAGTGGACACTTCAGAGAAACACAAGGCGCCAGTGCTTTATAAATAAACTAAGCAACATATGAATCAGGAGAATCATAATTCTCCAGATAAATACAGAATAAGGTCATTAGAATTCTTCCAAGGAGCTCAGAGAGGAGCCTCAGGAGGAATTCTGATAAACATGACCCTTCCTTCATCTAATTGGTCCTTTAAAAGGCCCTCAAACCAACCTTACATGGGCAAATTATGGTCAGCTTATTTTGCTAGGATCCAAAACCTGTTTGAAACTCATCCTCTCAATGCATCCCTCATACTCTTTTTACCCCAAGGAAATACAGAGGTTTTCTCTGAAGGACCCAGATCAGACAACAGAAAACATTATGGGTAAAATAGACCCTACAACCTCCAAGCGTTTTCCTTCTCTTTCTACCCATTGGAAAACCTGAGAGGTAGGTTCCATCCCATCTAAAGAGGGAGGGTGAAATGTCTGTAACTAGGGTTCCAACGTTGTCCATAATGACTGTTAGAATTATACGGCATCTCTCAGAGATCCAGGTCAGCAAACAGAAGTCTGGCACCATGTGCACCTATATAGATTAGATCTCATCGATTCCCTTCTATTCCATTTGTTATAATAATAGTAGTACCAGTAAGTAAATGTTGGTCTTTTAAATGCTCCCATGGGTTAGGTGGAAAAAAGCCACACACCACTATAACTACAAGGGAATAGCCAATAAATGTGCCGTGCCTTTTATACTCCATAGGATGAGAATGAATGCCGGCTGTAAAGTGCCAAAGCCCTTACTTATGGGTTGAATTTCTTTAAATAAAAACATTGCTTTTTTTCTTCTCTTTTTTTTTTTTTCCTTATGACAATATGCAGTCGTACTAGAAATTGTTTTCAGTGGCCCAGGCTAATAAATATGGATAGAATGCGTGCTACAAGATAGTGCTAAGCACTTTGTTAAAAATATATAAAAATCAATATGTTCAGCTGAAACAGCTTGGGAAAAAAACAAACTTAGATCTCCTCTGCCATCTCCTTGGGAATAGAGGCAGCAGCCAGTCTGTTATGGGGAACAGTGTTAGATTTCCAATTCAAATTTAATTTTTTTTTAAAAGGATGTAAAGGGCCAGCTAGTCAACATATTTTTTGTTGTTGTAGAGGAACGTCAGATTCATAGTTTGTGCCCTACCCTATGTAAAAGGAAGAGATATATACACAAGGGCATCTGCAATGTCAATGACTTGCACCTCAAGCCCTAAAGTGGCTTAAGCTTCAATGTCATCATGCCCTTTGCTTATGGTTCTATGTGATACATCAGCAATTTGGGTATTTTTCTCACTGTACCCCAGAAAAATCCTGCCCCATCACCAGTGCAGTCTCTAAGACATTGTACATGGGCTGCCATTGGTTTTTACTCCATAAATGAGGTCAAACTAGAGCCTGACTAATAGCTGGCCAATGGTTGTCCAGAATCTACCAGACACTCTTGAAAGCTCACTTGGATAAGTATGGAATTGGGCAGCTGATCTCCTGATAGGATTCAATCATGATACAGTCATTAGCTCAGAAGCCAGACGATGGTATCAATTCATTTGATCTAATTGGGAATTGAGGAGCACATTGGGCCATTGATTTAAATTTTTCTTTACAGTCCTCTGTTATGATCCAGTCATTAGCTCAGTCAAATGATGGAACAAGTACTATTTGGTCTACTGCCTTGGTGACCACATCACCAAAGATCAACTCATCCAGTGACCTCATCAAACAAGCACATCACTCTCGCTAGGGTAACTTTTGTTCTAGGAAAGAGGGATAGAATATTGGATGAGTGGTGGTGAGGCCAGAAAAAACATTTTGCTTCCCTCCACCCATGGGAATAGTTCCTTCCTAATGTTGTGGATGAGTCTGATTTCAGTATATGCCATCAACAAGGACATCTCTGGCCAGGTCTCTGCACCAACCCTACTTGTCCA
>CM044431.1:229492569-229514037 GCA_024363595.1 Xenopus borealis | reverse complement strand
GGGGGTATAGTTTTCCTTTAAATATTTTTACCCCGCTTTTAGTCTAAGGTGGTAGAAGGAAGGATCAGAAGGAAGGACACTACGCAAATGCAAGAAAATGGTGGGGGAAAAAAATGATTTCAAATATTTTTGAATTCTGAAATTTTAAGAATTATTAATTTATTAATTATTAATAATTTTTTAACATTCAAGCTACTTTGTTTTGTACACATTCTTTTTAATAGAATTGTGTCAATTTGGTTGTAGTTTGAGCATTTTTTTGTAAAGATACTAACAATCCAGAATAAATATTTGTAAACTGTGATTCTCATCATAAGCTAATTTAGAAAAGAATGGAAATTGAAATATTAATAAAATCTGCCACCCTGTGTCATATGTAGCCCATGCAATTGATTGGAGGCCTGATTATGGTGAATTTTTAGGGAAAACAGAGATAGAGAAATATAAATATTTAAGCACAAGGCACATAATATATTGCACATTGAAGTATTTACATCAGAGATGCCCAACCAGCAGCTCTGCAGATTATTATTATTAACATGTATTTCTGTATTATTGCATAGCGCTGTAAAGGCTGTTGAGGGGAGTGGTGGCATTTGTCTTGGCGTAGATGTGATATTGCCCTAAATGCAGCCCTCATGTCTCTGATGTTCATAACTCAAGATAAACAATCAAGGCAAGGGGGACAGTGATAGAGAGAGTATGTGATATGGAGACAGAAGGTACTATGTACTATATACTGGAGTTCTGCAGAGCTGCGATATGTCACTCGAAGACGATATATGTTCCGTTGGGGAGCACACTTGGAAAAGGAATTGTTCCTGACACTGGTCTATCTCAGTCTTGGGAGTCATCTGAGCTCAGCCAAGTGGTGTACTTGCTAATCTCACCTACCAGAGACCTGGCAACTGACTTCCTCTGTGATAGCATTTTTGAACGAGTCTTCCTGTTTATGAGATTTTCCTTTGCTTAATTAAGCCCTTGAAGTCACATGCATCAGCTGCTTTCTAGAAGGTAACAACAACTTGGCATCAGTTCCTTTGCCTTGAGTACGTAGGTGCCTAACTCTGTAGAGAAGTGTGTGAGCGTTCTGGTCTTATTTTTCAAATATGAATCCCTCAGCAGCAAATTCCTGTGCCATTGGGTCTTCCCAAATATTCCTTATGCCATTGATAGAAAAAAAATCCATGATCCATGGCAGAGATGGCAGATTGACTGCAACTATTTTGGTCTAAACAGGGCCCTGCAAGATGGAGAGTCAAATGGTGACAGTGGGACATTGTTATGAAATTAAGCCAAGATGAGGAGTACAGAAAGAGAAGAACAATGGAGCAACATTGTAAAGTAGGAAAGCAGGGTAAGATGGTGACAGTAGGTCAATAGATGGACAGTAGGTCAAGATGGAGAAAGTAGGATAACATTTGGAAGTTAGGGCAAGATGGAGTCAATAGGATAACATATGGACTGTAGGGCATGCGAGAGGGAGATAGTAGGACAACATGAAGACAATAGGGGATTGTGGAGACAGTAGGGCAAGATGATGACAGTAGGATAACATATGGACTGTATGGCATGGCAGACATTAAGACAAGAGGGAGACAGTAGGACAAGATGAAGACAATAGGGGATTGTGAAGTCAGAAGGACAAAATGGTGACAGTAGGACACCATATGGACAGTAGAACAAGAAGTAAATAGTAGGGCAAGATGCAACAGTAGGATATGATGGAGTCAACAGGGAAATATGGTGACAGTAGGTGAAGAGGGAGACAGTAGAACAATACTGTATATGGACAACAGGGCAAGACAGAGACTAGAGAAAACTAAGAAAGTTTGCAGCAAAAGAAGATTGAGACAACAGGAAAGGATGGTGATATTTGGGCAAGATAATAATATTCTATCAGTATTTTCCAGCATACAGTCATAGGGGTAGCTAAACATCAGCAGAAGGGCCATCAATTTACAAAAGGGGTGGACCCTTTAAGTATAGCCATATGTTGACCTGTGGCATCTAAATAACATTGTTTGTATCTTGAATTCACTCTAGCTTCACTTTTATTTTTGGTATTAGCAAATTTGGACTTCAATCACCTTCTACTTGTACAGTCCCAAACAAAGGAAATATTAGAAAGTGTAAATCATCAGCATTATTAATTGGCTCGGACAGATACAAGACAACAGCCATCCGCTATACCATCCTGTTTCAGAATGGAGACCACATGAATATGTCCCCAGTGATAAATACTGTGGCATTTTGTTCTATGTAATAACTTTGCTGCTCTGAGTGCATTCCTGGGACACTAAGGTTAGACATTGATGCATTAGAGGTGATATTCTGCAATCTTGCTCTCCACAAAGAATGAACACAAGATGAGCTGAGAAACCAGGGGTGGAACATATATACATGAAATGTGTTTTCAGTTGTCGAGTTAAAGAGGCAGACTAGAAATTCCATGGATAAAGGGACAAAGAACAGCATTTGGATTTTTATTAGCTATATGGTCATTCCTAGGACAATGAGGACCCAGCTGATGGTCCACCTAAATATTCACTACAAATATATATTTTTTTATTTAGAGCATCACATTGCCCATCTTGTTGTTGGGAAGAACCCTGGCCTCCAGCAACTAGAAAGAAGACCAACTGAAGGGATAGAGTTTTAATTCCTATAACAAGCATGTGACCAACTACTTCAGTGGGTTCTGAGCAGAGAAAGGTAGAAACGTAGTAACAGGTACACAGTTTGCTCCTTGCCAAGTAATGGAAAAATCTTTGCTCCAAATGGTTTGCTTTCACACCATTTAATAAATGCTGCTTGCTGATTGGGTGCAATGGGTTACTAGAACTGGATCCCACTCTGTTCTTTGTATTAATCCTTCCAAAACCAGATCTATATCTTATTGGTCATTTATCTCTGCACTTGTGAGCCCTGGTTAATTAAAAAAATGCATCTTGCCTACTTGTGTGCTCTGTGCCTTTAAAGAGAAAATTGAAGAATCCTGATGTTGGCAAGCAGAGCTGACGAGATGGGATAAAAGCCAATGCAGGAGAACTGAAATTCCCATTGATCTGTGCTGGCATTAGTACGACTATTTGTATCAATAAAATATTGGGAAGCACATCAAACAGCCCCGCTAATTGTACTGATACAAAGAAAGCTCTTAATAAACTCGCCTTATTCCCAATGCCTTCTGTTGCGCTGCTGCTCTTAACCCCTTCATAAACCTTGATAGGTCATGGGTTGGTGTTTGTGAAAGGTTACATCAGAGGCTTTGTTCCACTCATTATGGTGAACTGCAACTCTCACTCACAGTCAGCTATAGACAGCCTATTTATTTGCTGGGTCCTCATTATGACTCAGGAACAGGGGCAGTTTCTTACATAAAGAAAGGTGAGAACTTTGCCTCCAAAGGCCAAAAGTCTAGTACCCCAGTGACTTTATGGGAATAAATTGAAAGATGTAAATCAAGCTATGCAAGGACCAATAATAGCACCAGACCAAGCCCACAGTTTATCAGCCTGGGTATGGGGTCTGCCTTACTGAAATCTGGTTAATTGTCCAGTCATGTACTCAGCAGGTCATTGGCTGCAACAGCTCTCCCATAGCCCTGCAGAATGATCAGATTGTTGACCCAACAAATTAATCCGAATTAGGAAAAGGTCATCTTGTTTGGTGACCTTAATAATATCAATATACCCACTAGTTTACAGAAAATGGTAAAAAGTAAAAGTAGGAATATGGGGCATTGGGGTGGGGTTGGAGGCAAAATGTCAAAGGCTTCAGCATCATAGATCTCAGGAACAGTTTTTTCTCAAGCCAACTGCAATCTTCATATGGTTAGATGAACCTGTATCCAATCAGAACATTAGAGCTTTTACAGGCCAGCTCAATCTATAGCCAATCAGAAATGAATATTATAATTATTAGAACACTCACTGGTCAACCCAACCTGTAGCCAATCCAAGCATGAGAACATTTAAAGCTCAGCCCAACTTGTAACCAGATCAGTAGAACATCCACGAGCCATCAGAACATTAGCCCAACCTGTAGTCAATCACTTCAGTTGAATAAGAATGAGCCGTCCCACCCTGTAGCCAAGCAGATCCTTATAACATTCACAGGGTTAGACCAATTTATCAGACCATCAGAATGTTCATACAGTCAGTCAAACCTGTAACCAATCACCAAATTATAATGTCCATAATAACAGACTCAACCTGTAGTCAACTGGACAATTACAACATTCATAGGGGTAGACCAACCTGTAGCCCATAGGGCTTCTCCTTGGAGAATACTCTCACCCCATTTGGTACTCATGCAGTCTTTTTTTTAATAAAGCAGATAAAAAACACCAAAATAAATTTAGCCTAATGAAAGAAAATGGAATTTAAGAAGCATCCCAATATCCACTAATTCAATAATTAATTTGTAAATAGGTTATAATGAGAGCTGAGTTCTCCTGTCTTGTCTCCCTACAGTCACAACTCACTGGTCTAACAGTGGAACACGTTTTCCTTTCTTTTCCCTATTTTCCTGTTAGTGCCTTGCTCCTATTTTTAACCAGGGACAACAAACCCACTTCTTGTGCGGTGTCACCGAGAAGGTGTTATAAATAATTAATCGGCAAGTTAAACACCCTTATAAATAAATGATGACTTAATAAGGACTTGAGAAAAGATCAAGCCTGAGCCGCTGAGCGGTGAATCAGGCCTCGCAAGAGCATCGCGCCCAGAACAATAGGGCCTTGTTGACACTAAAAAATTGGATTGTAAAATAAAGCAATTATACTCAGCCAATAGGTTCATAAGTAATGACATATATTCCGTATAAATTTTCCTTAAGGAGATGCCGTACCTTTGCTGACAGTGTGGCCAGCGGTGAATTTGTCAGAGTCGCAACTCGCGCACTGCTGGGCTGAATCAGGTACTAATACTAATATCAACAGGGGCCCAGTTAGAAATGAGGTCTCTTTCCCAGGTCGACGCCCTAACACCCAGTACACAATACCACGCAATTATTCCTATAGTTGAACATGAAGAACAGGTTGCCAATAAATTAGGATCCTGACAGTTGCTAACAGTGTGATATGAACAATAAAGCCTAGAATACAGTCTTCAGAAGGGCCACACCACCATACTGGATGCAGTTACTCAAGTATCCCCTGTGCCCACCCGTTAGGTGCATGACCAGTATCATACTCTTGCGGAGTTCACTATATTCCACATGCACCTGCCCAGTGGGTGCAGAAGATTCTGATCCAACATGGTGGTGCAGAACTCTTCCTTGGGTCAGTGTCAGTTTAAAGGAAGAAGTCCAGCAGACTGAGCCACAAGGTTAGGATTTGACTCATCTGTGGGTGCCCACCATATCAGCACCCACTTGTGTTTTTAAATCTTAACTTCTCCTTTTAATATATCTCTTTTGTATATACAGTATAACCCATTCTATAGGACTTGTTTACAAAGGCAAGTGCAGCTTTTGCATACGTTTTGATGCAAATCTGGTGCCTATTGCATTTATCATTTTCAGTTCTGGATTTGATCCAATTTAATTGGCTAAAGTCTCTTGATGCAACCCACAATGGGAACCTGGGAATATGTAAGGACACAATATGTGCTCTCCATTGGGTCCACTGTAGAGCATGCAAGTTCACAAATGACCCATATCCTTCTAAGAATGCTTCCTCATGACTATTTGAATTTCTGTCTACTTGAAGGCCCGTTGAATACATGAAAATCCATGTATTGCATTTTGTGGTTTGAACACATCTATTTTAAAATTCATTATGTTGAACAACTCTTGGGTACAGCCAGGATGAACACAAAAGCTTTCAGCTTAAACTCACATGAATGCACAATCACATATACTTGTAGCTATAGAAGAACAGTATTATTTCACTATTTTCTTTGGGGCCGATGTTCTGATTCTGTACCATTGTGAGCAGAGCCCTAGGGAATGTTGGACTGTGGGCCCCCGCTGGCAGCAAAAGGGTGAAGTGCCTGTGGGTTTCCTCCCAGTAATATCAATTCTAAGCCTTCACTAGATGCAAAGCTTGTTTTTCCCAGTGCGGTGCCACAACGAATTAGCACTCCCACTAAGCAGGTGTCCGTGTATTCATTAACAAGCCTGCGCATCTATCACTGGCTGCCTGGTACTGTTCATCAAACCATTTCTCTAATAGGGACAGCCTGCATCTTTGATTTCATCTCTGATCATTAAGGCAGGGAAAATTGTGCCCTTTTATTCCACTTGTGAAATGTGCCTCTTTGTCTTGTCAACTGTTTCACTTCGACTTGTCTTTGTCATATAAATGAGTCCACTTTGTCTGGGTCACTCTTGCCCTGGTATTCTACATTGGCATTGACTTGTCTCAGTCATGTACTGTTGCAGTAAAATGTGTCTCAGTCTCAGTGTAGCACTCAATCTTGTCCTGGCCTTGAGGACCCTATCACCTATATGACTGGCCTTATCCCATGACAAAATCTAAAAGACAGGGCTCATCCATTCACCGATGCTGATGGACTTAAACTATTGCAAAACTAAACTGTATTGGTCTACTCTATACTATAGAATTATCTGCTGAACACCATGTCTCTCCTAGAATATTCCTTGAATGTTCAATATAGGGATGGCATTGGAGTGTTACCTTAGTCTTATAGTTGAATTGAACTCAACTCTTGGTCTTGAGTTGCACTAAAACTCAATTATTTTATTATCAGTCTTGTGTAGCATAGCAGTCCTGGCATTTATATAATTAGACTCATCTAAAAGATGGGGATCCTCCTCATTCACTGATGCTGATGTGCTTACACTGTACTGGTGTACTCTATAGATTTATCTGTGGTGCAACATGCCTCACCTTTTCTCAAGTAAGGATCATTAGTAACCCCAGAATATTCATGGAAGGTACAGTGTTTGGTGGGGGTAAACAAAATACTACCTCTTCATCTGGACAACCAACCTTCAGCTGATTGACAGCAGGTGGTTTCTGCAGGTATATTTTACCACTCTTGTTAATACACCATTACCACTGGCCTGTTATTGATCAGAGCTGCAGTGGGCATGTTAAGACATCGATCAAAAGACGAGAAAGATTCACATGCTACAGAGCAGCACACAACTCTCCTCAAGAACACAATTAGTATCTGTTGTTCTAACAGCTAAGAATGGGGAATATCTCAACATAATTCTTTGGAACTTAATTCAATGATGGTACCAGCATTAGTGGCAGCTGTGTAGAACATTAAAAGGAACCTGTGCAGCTTGCAGTCCTCGACGGTTGTGAATAAGTTGCTGAAAATAGTTTTTAGAGTAGGATCTTCTGAAGGGGTAGGTTTCAAAGGTGGGTTTGAAGAGAAGGAACTGACTTGGGCATATATATATATATATAACAATTATTCAGTATCTACATCCATGGTTGACCTACAACTTTCTCCACATCAATGACAGGCAATGGCTGCTGACTTACAGAAGCAACTGCAGGTCGACCCAATTGAGGGTCACTGGATCAAAATAATATCTAGTAAGGTAAAGCAGTATGGAAGCTTGGAACACTTCCAAACCCCTTTATAGGAATTAAATGACATGACCATTTCTGTATATTTCTCCAGAAAGCACCAATATATGAGACTCCAATGGGAATTCAGGGCTAAAATCATTAGGGTTGCCTCATTAGAGAGACTCAGCTTCACATTCCTTTTACTAGGGGAATACTGCATTTAACAGCAATGATTTAGAGAAGCAATTTACAGCAATAAATTGTTGCATGTCATCTTAATACTTTCGCTGCATGACTTACTGTTTATATTACTCTCTAAATTGCTCTAAGACACCACTGAGTCTAAGAGGGCCACATTAGTGAAAGGTTAAGAGAGTCAAAGAATGGTACTGGGCCCAGCTCAACCAGCCTCCCTCCCCATGATAGGATTTCATTTTGTCTTGCAACTCTTCTCATCTGTACAAATTTTCTGGACAAGAGGGTCCCTCTCAACTTGGGGTCCCAGGGCCTCACCCTAAACCACCCCTGTTTCCAACACTCTTCTGAATATTCAAGATCAAAGATCATCGACAGGGAAAAAAAAAAAGAATCAATGTATTATCAAAGTGTCTCCATACAGTAAATATTCACTTACCTCACTTAGAATTTCTTATTAAGTAGACAGTGAAATTGAAGGACTGACAGGGCTATTAAATATGACAAAGTCTTTCTTAAAACATTGACTGACTAGTGAGAATAAAAAGGGCTGTGTGATTTATCTGCTCCTCTCCTCTAGATCTCGCCTCCGATCGCTCATCTCCATCTTTGCCGCGTCCTCGCACAGCTCATCAATATTCCCCTTTGCTCACACACACACACTTTGGAAAGGATCTTTATTATTAAAATGTAGGCTGCTCATCCATTAGTGAAGATATTTCCCCAACAATACCTCCCCCCCCCCACATTGGCTGCCCGTGTCCCCTTGTTGTTTATCAATGTGTCCGTGAGTTTTGCATGAATATTGATGATCGTTTATAAGCCCCACAGCTGCCACCGAAAGAGAGCAATGTGTCACCGGACGGCATGCCAGCCAGATGAGCTACAGTTTTAATGTTAGTTGGATCTCAGAATGTAGGTCACGGTGGCTATCATTGTGTGCTTTATCTAAGGGATAAAAACAACTAGGGGAACAATGGGGAATCATTCCAGCAAGGGCAGCAAATGAGTTCAGGAACAATTAAAAAATGGATGTTAATAAGCTATACCCTCATTCTGTACTGTACCATATGGACAGTCAATTTGTATCCAGCCTCCTCTGTTGAGAGAGGATAGCTATAGAGCTGCCACACTGGATAAAAGCTTTTGGGATAATGAGAATTGAGAACCCCATCATGTACCAGGGGTTTACTGACCTTAATAAGGGGTCAGCAAGAGTCATGTCTTTGAGTCTTCACTGTGTAGCATAAAAGACAGATTACATCATACACTGCCCCTTTAAAAATATGTGTTCATGAGGCGTTTCATGGATGAGAGCCTTTAGTGACATTCCATTGATCCCCAACAGTAAATAGAAGTGGGGGGTGGGTAGAAGGGTTAAAATGTACCATCATTAGTGGTGGAATGGGGTCACTGTAGCTGAGCAGACCCATAAAACTGCAAGCTCTTCAATTGGTGGTGCCCTATGTTGTCACTTTTTCACGTGGAACTGTGCTTCTAAGAGGTGTAAGAGGGAATCCATATGAGATTGATTTTCTGTTATGAATCTTGGCTTGCAAAGCTTTATTAATTAGCCGCGTGCAAAGAAAATACATAGCTAATATGCTCCATCAAGATCCTCCCCGTGGGGGAAATGGCAGGCTTGGACTTTATATCCTTGAGTCAATTTAAAGTTTGGAGTTTATGGCTTTAGCCCGCTTACAGCTTAACACCCCCTACTTCTTACACAGTGGAGTATAATAGGCAATGAAAGTAACCTTCCAGGCAGATAACACACCAGCCATCATCAAAGGGAGGAGTAGATTATACACTACATATCTGGTAGCTTCATTGAATGAAATGCAAGATTTTACTGATAAAACAGCTGGTAGAGGTGTGTTTAGCCCAGGCTGAGGTTGTGGCTGCCTGGATTCCTGGAAGGTAAAGCTGATTGGAAGGTGACTTACATTCACTATTCCACTTAAACCCCTTTTTACCCTCAGTGCTTGGGCCCTGTGAAAGGAACCATTAGCGATGTGGGTGGTACAAAACAATTTTTTTTGCAGCCTCACCTAAGCCTTAATTATGACTCAAGTGTGGCATTTGTGGTATGCTGATGCTCGCATTGCCATCAGTGGTTTAAGTGTGCCATTCTTTAGGTGCAAATTGGTTGTTTTAGTAGATACAACACATAAAAGTAGCCCGGTAACTCATATTTCTCTTGCACCTTTATGCCCTGAATTTTGCATCTATGACAACCAAGGAGAGGAAGCAGTGTTTGTTGTACAATGCTACTTGTGTTTTGCACTTCACCATAACTAGGAGTAGGCAACAGAGGCGTGGGGGTCCTCTGGGCACTAATTTTACTTGGCCTGGCTTTGGCCCTCAGTCTAAAGCTGGGAATATTTTCCTATAAAGTTTGCATGATTTTCAATGTGTATGTTGGCCAGAATATTCTCAAGAAGACATCTATGTACCATTGATTGGGCAGCTTTGAAAGTTTCATTTGTTGAGGCACTATGTTGGCTAATGCCTGGTGTATCAGTAGAGAGAGAAGAGGATACCCTACAAACATTATCCATCTATCAAGCCTGCTGGGCTGTTGGCTGAATACCATACACGGTCTGTTGACATCACAGTTTCAGACTGCATTACTTGGCCACATTCCTTGCTGAAGTCTCATGACTCCTAGCTATAGCATGGAAAGTAGGGTCAAAAACAATGCTGATATCCCTTAAAAGATTTCATTATGTGTAGACAAATAAGGCTGAGAATTATCATGACCCTATGGATATTCCCAACCAGGCACTGCATGTTTATCTTCGCCATGATCCCACAGGAAGCCAACAAAATCAATTCCATGCCAAATAAATCCGGGGCTGCTTATTTAAACATGACGTGAAACCGATACAAATTGATATACTGTATCTGAATCAATACGCTATGAAAACGGCGATCCATCAGATAATGCCACGGCACTCAAATTAATAATGGAAAGTGAATATATTGTTTTTTTTATTTGTTTCACTGCAGCCAGAAAAGCTCTCCTATAAAACCAGACTCATCAATTATCTTCATGCCACAAGGATGAAAAGAAAAAAGTAGGATATTATATTTTAATATGATATTGGGCCAAAGGCAACTAGTCTGATCAGTGATGACAAACAAACATGACTGGGGAAGGTGTGATGGTGGCAATGATTGATAGGCCACAAAAATGGGTGGAGAAGGAAGAAGGTGTAAAATTGTGAGAGCAGTGGTAGAATAACATTGATGATAGTCAACTTACAGTAAATCAGTCCATCAGTTTATTAGTGCCATTATTATGAAGTTTTGCTTTGGCTTAAGATTCTAGAAGATAATGCATCCTGGTGCCTTATAGATGTTGGAATGCTGTGATATGCAGTTCAACAGGCTGGAGGGACATATATCTGATAAAGAGGCAACCCAAGAGGTCATCAGCCAATATAATTATCTGCTCTGAAAGACGTCCTCCAACTAAATTGGAGGTTGATCTCTCAAAACCATCAGGTGGGAAGGGAAACATATGGTGCAATGGTTGGATAATTTGGAAGGAAGAGACGAAATTAGATGACCATATGGCACCATGCACAACTCGGTCAAATGTCACACAATTAGCCTGCCAATTATGCTTTTGGGTTAGCTGTCAAGCTCTCATGCTCAGGGTGTAGAAAGTCATGAGACATCAGGGAAGATCTGTGAGAGATGATTCCCATTTAATGAAACATGGGGTTATGAGTGATGTCTACTGCTTCCTTGGTCAATAAGGCTTGGTCAATAAGGACCATTAAGCATTGTCACATCACATGATTAACTAGTAGGATCCAAACCCGTTGACTGCATGAGTCACAAAGGTCATAGTATGGAACAAGGGTGGGGGAGGAGGTTCTAGGAAACTGGCAATATAAATTAGTGATTAGCAATTTGACTTGTAAGAAATGAAGGTGCAGAAGATATTGTCCCAGCTCATTGTGGCATCATCACTGGTCTTCCTCTGCACTTGGCTTAGCAAAACCTGAGATCCTGCCAACATCTATCACAGTGGTGCCCAGCCCCTGCCTCCTGTGAAAGACTTCATAACTTCATTATCAATCAAACAAGGTCACACAATACCTGTTTTCACAAACTTGTGTTAATTACGCATCTTAGTTCAACAAGTCAAGAGGTGCCATCAAAAATGGATAAATAATAGTACAGTAGTGACACACTATTGCCAATAACTGTACCTTACTGTAAGTTCAATTCATGGTTTGTTAACAAATACCCTAACCCAACGACTTTCAGTAGGTTCCATGAGACATAGTCCTGCGCCGCTCCACGGTTCTGTCCCGACCCGAGTAAATAAGATAATAGGATGCCACGTTCACTAGCAGGAAGCAAAAGACTTAACAGGAAAGTTGCTTTATTCCAACCAACATTTAAGTGTATTGATCCGATTTGTCACAGAGCCGCATTGACTGACATTTAAGGTTGTGACCATAAAGGTGTATTTACTCTTGCAAGCACGGGGTTAAAAATAATCCAGAAATAAACTCTGAAATGTTTTTCCCCACCGGCAGTGTCGGATCTCTTTTGTTGGAGGTTAAAGGGGAAGATCCTAATGCAACTAACATATAGATTTCAATTATAGGGGGTAGTAACAAAATTATATGCAGAACAGATTTCTGCAGTTTCTGAGGTCTGAGAGACGTCAAGAAGTGTTAACAGGGAAAATATGGTTTGGACATCTTCAAAAAGTATTCCATAAACTTACATGCCAGATATGGTATTTATCTCCTATTAATTAGAATTAGATATTCCATTTGAAATTTGAGCTGGGTTAGTTCTTGAAAGGGAACATCAACAGTTTTGGATTAACAATAAGGCATATGGTCAGTGAGAGACCTTGAATTTCCAGGGAATCACAGCAATGGACTCAACTAACGCTATTATAAAGTCAACTGTTTTTCAAGTAGGTGTGATTGTGTATGGAATGTGGCTCTGTGCTTGGGTGGAAATTCAGATGAATACTCCTTCCCTATAGATTGTTTCAGCAGCAAAAATGGATTAAGAGGGACCATCA
Organism: Xenopus borealis; assembly: GCA_024363595.1. Taxonomy (NCBI): domain Eukaryota; kingdom Metazoa; phylum Chordata; class Amphibia; order Anura; family Pipidae; genus Xenopus; species Xenopus borealis. Next base: position 229,501,282 of record CM044431.1, on the reverse strand, counting down.
TTGAGTTGGAGGAGAATATAGGTCAACTGCCTAGGTATTGTTGTTTTAAGACTGAAGTCCTGAGTCCTAGAAGTCTTTTTAAATCTTGATGGGTCCAACTCGTATTGCCAACATCCTATAGGTGTTTGGAATGTAAATAGGGCAGTTATTACTGACCAAGCAGCCCCCTTTTGATATTATCATTGGATTTGTTTTAGATACAAGGGCCCAGACTTCGGCCTTAAATTGAACATCCTAAATTTAAAGAAAGCTTTTCAATGATTACATCAGAATGGAATTCATTGCCAATCTCTCTTTCTCTCTCTTTCTCATTCCTACAGTGAGATGTTAGTAATTTGTTTGTTCCTCCACTCATATTCACAAAGAATGGCATTTAAATGTTAATCGAGTCAAGGACAAGAATGCTTGCCAATCACCGAGCACCTTTAAGGTCAAGGACTTTGTCTCTTAAAGAAGCCCTCAATGTGACTTCTCTGAATTACAATTCTTTGCTGGTAGTGGGCTTCCTGAAGTCTGCAATCACCTGGCTCATTCTTGGCATTTCCATAAATAAGCACCTCTAGGAACAATGTAAAAGCCTTTGTGTTTCTCTGGCATGAGAGGAATAAAAGGGCGTAAATAAATACTCATATCACAATGCACTTGGAGGACACTCAGAATTCTGTTGACTGCATTTCCCAATAAATCAAGACAAAATGTCAGTGAGATGTAAAGTAAATTGTTTCTGCACCTTAGCACAGCAACATCTATTTTGGGTATAGACCAATGGCTTTCAGAAATGTAAATCTCAAGCACCTCATGTCATGGTCCATTATTTTGATAGACACTTCTGCATCTATAAAGGTGAAAAATGATATAAAAACACAATCTATCTTCTATCCATCTGGTAAGCCACCACATTTCACCAAATTTCCCAAGTTTTATTAAAACCTTAAAATTGACATTATGGAGTCTGACGAACAAACCTAGGTTGATGTTTCTATCACACTGGCATTTACTTGTTGGACAGGTCATTATGGCTCCAGGAGGTTTATGATTAATGAATAAATCAGTGCTACAAAATATTTTGGTGCTATATAAATACATGTTTATAATAACTATCCCATGATAAAGAGTCTATGGTGCTGTAGTAGGCTGTCATTAATCATTCAAAAGCAATGGATACTTCTGCAGTTACCCCATCCACCTCATTAGGACAAGAAGAGGCTTAAATGTCACATTAGTGAAGTCAAGACAACTGTAAAACACAACTCACTGATCTACTGCTTTACAAATGTCTCAGTTGGCCAAGAATGAAGGTCTAGCTAGGGCTGACATCTGTACATGGCCTGATGCAGACTTTATTCAGATGAGTTTTCTGCACCCATGGCTCCAAAGAGCAAATATTAAAGATGGATTTTGGAAAGCATTTTGTGCATTGTGTCCCACTAGCACTCCCTCAAAAACTACTCTGACTTTGTGTATGCATGTACTTAATGAGCAAGCTACCCTACATCAGAGTGGTCTAAGTCCATTTGGCTCTTACTGTACAACAGTGATCCCCAACCAGTACCTCGTGAGCAACATGTTGCTCTCCAACCACTTGGATGTTGCTCCCAGTGGCCTCAAATCAGGAGCTGATTCTTGAATTCCAGGCTTGGAGGAAAGTTTTGGTTGTAGAAGAACAAGGTGTACTGCTAAGCAGAGCCTCAATACAGGTTGCCAATCCATATAGGGGCTACCAAATGGACAATCACAACACTTATTTGGCACCCCAAGAACATTTTTCATGCTAGCGTTGCTCCCCTGAATGTTGCTCACAGCCTCAAAAGGTTGGGGATCCCTGCTGTACAACATCACTCAGCATCCCCTGCTGAAGGCATGTTAGACACCCCAGTCTTAAACTTCCCATAGCTCCATTTTTATTTTCCAACTAGCTTTATCATAACAGGTACCAGGGTGAGAACTAAATGTGGAATGAGGTTATACAAGAAACAGTGTTCTAGCTGCTAAAAGCCACAGCCACTCTTCCAATGCCGTTTCCAACCAGGCCCTGATTAAATGAGGGCACGATCCATGCGTCTTCTCCTCTCGTGTAATTTAGGCGAGCTGTACCGCAGGCTGACCTTTGGATAGCATCACTTCTCCTGACATGCTACAGTAAATTTGGGTATAATTAAACACAGTGTTCTGACACAGGGGTCTCCCGCAGTGACCAGGCCTTTTCACTCTGACCTTTAGATTTCAGTCCAGGGGAAAATTCTGATCAGGTGTAGCTGTCGGAGCAGAAATGATATAATAAAGCAAAGGACGCCTTCTAGTAAATGAAAACACGGTGTTGGAGCTCATGTTAAATTTATATTTATTTTAAACAAATAAGCACCCTGGAAATGTGTTTAACCCTCTCTCTTATTGAGAATAACTGCAAATGTATTTTAAATGGTAAGTGATGGGGTTCTTGGGGGTATGGGTTTTCTGCGAGAGGTTGACTGATGTATGTCAATGAAGGGGATCATAGACAAGGATTGAACCTAAACAAACTGTGCGACTGTTCTTCAGATATTAAATACCTAATAGAGGTACGTCCAGTCATCAAATAAATTGCTACTAAAATGGGCTGCCTGTAACTTATGCCCCTGAAAACCCAATACAGATGTTACATTGGTCAATGAAACCTCAAGAAAACATTTGTGTGGCCTCATTGCTTATTAACAGTATCAAACCCAACTTCGAGAATCCTGAATTTCCAACTGATGCTCTAATGACACTATTAGACAGATTAAAATTGGCCTCATTTACTTAGGGGATACAATGTACAAAGAGTACAAATTGGAACCATTCCCCCTTCTCCTGCAAAATGCTGTGGCATCTGCAAGGGACATAAGGTGTGCCAGTAGAAGTGCAATTAATGCGCCAGTTGGATTCAATTGGTAGGTATTCCCTCCATGTGCAAATTATTCAGCTAGAAGTGTTCTCTTGTCCTTTTAGTATAGCCCATGGAGCATAGGTCCAAGTTCATAGGAGCTAAAGGAACACTGAGGCCAGGAAGCCTAGTTCCAACTTCATAGGAGCTAAAGTAAAGTTGAGGGCAACGAGGCTAGGTCCAAATTCATAGGAGCTTAAGTAACTTTGAGGCCAAGGAGCCTAGATCCAAGTTCATAGGAGCTAAAGTAACTTTGAGACCAAGAAGCCTAGATCCAAGGTTATAGGAGCTAAAGTAACTTTGAGGCCAACAAGCCTAAGTCCAAGTTCATAGGACTAAAGTAACTTTGAGGACAAGGAGTCTAGGTCCAAGTTCATAGGAGATAAAGTAACTTTGAGGAAGAGGAGTCTAGGTCCAGGATCATAGAAGCTAAAGCAGCATTGAGGCGAGAAGGGACACTGTAAAGGAGCAATTATTTTTAGGGAATGACATAGATGTGTCCTTTAGCCTGTGCTTGCTCTTACTAAACAAGGTACACATTGCTGGTGGAACTGAAAGGAGAAATGCCCTAGGGTAAGGAAAAGTGGGAAAGTGAATGTGGAAAAGATGAAGGATCCTTCACTCTCTAAAAGAATCAATGACTACGCTCACGCTACACTGTGTCATGGAGCCTTCCAGGCATTAATATTGCCATTTATAATTATAAATAATGAATACACTGGAGCTAAGGTAGGAATAATAGCATTATTAATCATATCAATCTTAATGTTAGCCAAAATATTTCTACCTGACAATACCTTATAAACAAAATTGTCTCCAGTCACAGGCCAGACACTGAGACATCCATCTAATGAACTCCACCGAGATGAGAGACTGAACAATAGACTTCTGTCCTGGGCAGGTTGAAATTAGATGTGGAGAAGAGGCCACAACATTGTGGGGGGCACAAATAAAGACAGATACTCAAGGGTTTCATTTACAATTAAAGGCTGTTCGCGCTTACTACACTTGCATTGCGCGTAATGACGCAGTCAAGCAAAAGACAAGCTCAATGACCCCAAAAAATGCCAGTGGAGATGCTGCTGGACCATAGACTGAATAGGATTAATCCATTCACCCTGGAATTCACCATCCTGGTTCTATGTGGTTGGCCCTCAATTATTTTTTGAAGCCACAGTTTAATTTACCCTATATCGGCCTGGGCTCAGAAGGTGCAAAGCAGGTACCTCCCGTCAGCAGCAATGCTGGATAGTGTCTTGGTCCAATAAGAATTATTACAGAGACGTTTGTGCCAAGACTGTGAGTGTGAATGAGACAAGGCGTTGGGTAGCAGCGAGTCTCTGAGCCACAGGGGGCCTAAGCCGCTGATTAATGCTCAGTCAAGACACTGGGTCAATATCCCGCCCCGTCTGATATCCCAAGGCAGCTGCCGCTTGTCATCTCGCCTAATGTTGTTCTGGTTCACATTCCACTTTAAGTAGAGCCAAATGGATCCGTGCGGATGTCGTGGACAGAATCAAGGTTCTGAAGATGGGATTAATGGACCCCTTCGGTGTCCAAACGCACAGATGAATCTGTATTATAACAGTGACAAGGGGAATTATAGTCTAAGACAGGGGAAGGAGGTAACCTTAACGGCTGCAGATCCCACAGGACTGCACAATCTCAAACTCAAGGAATGGCGCTTCCCAATCACGACAGCACAGAATTGTAGCACCAGATGTAGCATACTTTACTGCTAGGGAGCCCTGAGTGCAAGGGGACCCTTGCAGTTAGTGATTCCAGAAGCAGTCCGTAATTCCAGTCAGTAATTCATTGAGCCCAATGAATTGCACATGAGAGAGAGCCAGGAAAAGTAGTACTAATACCGAATGCAATACAACAGGTCCCAGGACTGCGCCTTACTCCTCCGAACCCAGGGGTCCCCAACCTCTTTTACCCATGAGCCACGTTCAAGTATAATAAGAATTGGAGAGAAACAAAAGCATGAAAAAAGTTAATGGGGTGTCAAGTAAGGCTCATGATTGACTTTTTGGTAGCCCCTATATGGATTGGCAGCCTACATGAGACTCTGGTTTTTATTCAACCAATATTTGCCTCCAAGCCAGGAATTCAAAGTTAAGCCAACATCCAAGGGGTTGATGAACAACATGTTGTGTACAAGCTGCTGGTTGGTTGGTAACTGGCCTAAACCCCCCCCTCTCCTCCCCATGCACCATCAGCCCTCTGACACTTGGTCCCCCCATCTCCAAACCTTCTCCCCTCATCGTATGCCTCTTCTCTATTGTGTCTGTAACTATAGAGCCACATTTACCAAATGGGTGCAAGCTTTTGTCGATATTGATGAATATGGAACAAGTTGTTATGTGAGCTCAATTACACTGTAATATTGGGTGAAATATAGTATTTTGGGCTACTAAATATTTGTTTTCATGGCCCCTGTAATGATTGGGTCCTATGAGGTTGCACCATATTGTGTCAGATTTTTTGGACTCATGCAACTGTTCTACCTTGCTTTATGGCAGGGCCAAGTATCTCCTTGTCATGACCCTCCACCCTTTCAGCTACTTCTTCATCTCAGCCTCAAAAGTTGAAAGTGGATTAAATGCACTCAATGCTCAACGGAGAAGCCATTTTTAATTAAAAATTAATTTATCTTTTTTTTGGGGATGTATTCCCTGATGAACCTTCCCATCTCACAATCATTGCGGAAAGCTTGTTAACCAAGTCAATCTAATTAAGTGTTTGCTACTGTAGGACAGTGGGAATTTGTGTTAAATGTGTTTCAACAGGAAGCATCAGATTAACCGCAACCCAGTTGTCCTGGAATCTGTAATTAATTGGAATCCTGATCAAATGTGCTAATGTGGAGCGCAAGCCTCGCCCTGGACATGGCGTGCAATCCCCTCGTCCATAGAGCATTAGAGACGCGCTGGCCAAAGGGTTACTCGCCATCATAAAGTCTCTCGCTTGCTTTCCGGCTCATTACATGACTCAGGGAAGGAATCTTTTCACAGGGATATGGTCTATGTCTAATTTCCTGCAGATTATTCCTTCTTTGGCCATGTTTGTGCTACAGATGCATCGCGCCTGACTGTCCATATTGATGGTGGGTGCTAATTAATGAGGCTTGGGCACAGCGTAATGTAATTAAGAGTTGCAAGACATGCAGAAGATGCTTTGAAAGGAGAAGATATATTGTTTCCGTGTAGGTGGCTAAAGATTGCTGTTATTGTGGTCTCCAGTCTGAGATACTGGGACACCTGAGTAATGATTGATCCAAGGTATAGGCTCCTGCCTATATAGATGGTAAAGGTAAGAAAATATGTACATGCAGAATGCCTGTCTCCAATCCTTCAATAGAAAATATGTCCCAGGAATTGATTTTCTACTCAACACCCAATAAATGTCCATTCTGGCGCCTAAAGTGCATTGGCACATGAAGGTCAACCATTGACACCTTTCAAACCTGCAGCCCTCAAGATCTATGAAGTCCAGTGTCGGATTGGCCACTGCTGGGACACTAGGAACCACCCCCCCCTCGCAGGTTCTGGTCCTTGTGGGCTCCTCCTGCCCAAACTCCACCGACTAAACTTTGCAGCATCAATGTCTTAAAAGCCCCATGTCTACCTAACCCCCAGTGATGGTAGGCTTTTGTTTAAGCAGCATTGCAGCTTTACAATGCATAATTAACAAAGCCAACAGTCATGCAAAAGCATCAGCAACAAGAATACCAATGAGGAACAGACCTATATCTGGAAACAATTCCATACCTCCAACCTCATGATGAGCTTGATTAGGAGCAAAACTTTGGTGTAAAACCCGCACTCATCAATATCTAATCTATTAAGCAGAATATGTGGTCCTGCAAGATGAAGCCTGACCATAACCAGAACACGGTGATGCCTTCACTACCAGTAATGCAATAAACACTGGCTACACAACTCTCTCTTTAGTAATGAAAAACCAACCGATGGGCAGTAGGACACGGCACATCTCTACTTCATCTCTACACATCAAGATGACCATTGCAGCATGCCCTCACTATATTATCAACATATTATTGGAAGAGTTTAAATGCCAAGGACTTCCCATACCATTCAGTTGAACTAAAGAAGCTGCTTGGATAAGGAGTGAAATCTATGATCATTCAGAATGTCTATTTGATCTGAATTTACTTCTATTAGGTATACCATAACCTGATGAGTGAAACCTTCATTCACATGGGTATACTCATTTGCCAGATACATTATAAAGCTGTTTTTTTGGTTTTGGCATACCAGCCATACATGCACCCAGTTGACTTATCTTGAATGGTGAAATTCATTGAGACGAAGTTTAATTCCAGACAGCTTTACTTGTGTGAAGTCATAATGAATGGCCAAGTCAAGTTGTCTGGAATTAAACTTTTTGTGAATTTATGTGGAAACCCACTATCTGGCTCAGGCTTATATCATACATTCCTTTGAGTCACATTAAAGCCAGTTCTTAAGTGAAGGTTCTTTCTAAACCCAACTCAAACTGGGTGCATCCAACCATTCATGTGCGTCCACTCCCCTAAACTACTTATGGTGGTCTGTTGTAGGGGGTGTCATCAGTACCGGGTAGGGATAGATCCTTCTGGAGCCTTTGTTGTTAAGTCAGGGGTGCCTATTTTAGGGATTTTAACTGGGATTTTAGGGATGGTTCATATGGCTAGTGGTGGAGTGGGGTGGCCCTGTACAGGGCATTTATTTTCTTCTTCTTCTTCTCCTTCTTCTTCTTCTTCTTCTTCTTCTTCTTCTTCTTCTTATTATTATTATTAAAGATGCCTGTGAGAACTTCCAACTCCCAGACAAAACAGGAACACATGGGCCAAGTGTAGCTTTCCCAACATGGAAGAGGTTAATGACTCCCCTGTGACGGCTCTCCTCTGGCCTACAATGCAGTATATCTGAATATTGATCTTTTTGCAGCAGAAAACTAATTTCCCACAAAGCCCATCACAGATAGGTGTCTGTATGGTTCATAACCAAATCCATATTGGCCGTTTCAGGGGGATTAGCCGCATTATTGCTGCGAAATAAAACCACTGAACGGGGGGGGGGTTACGGTTGGGGGACATTAGCATGGCTGCCGGCCCAATAGGAAGGAAAGGCGAGTAATTGCTCTGCTAAATGTGCAAATAAAACAATATATGGCGAGGTGTACAAATATTATACAAGGCGGCGGCAAATTTTCTCAAAATGGCACTAAAAACGGCAATACAAATAATCCAATATCCCCGGCTTTTTGTGGCCGAGCCGTTTAGCTGTTATGATAATGGGTCGTCGGGACGCCGTTCCAAGCCGCTCTCTGAAAGCATCATTAAAAAGAAATCAAGGGATTTACATGGGATGGAGCTGGAGGGAAGGATATCTTCATCTGGGTGATAACACACAACGAGGCACTAATATCTGCCCGGTGGGGCTCAGTGTGACGGAAAGGGGGAACAATGATCCATCCCTGATCTACGGCCATATGGTATTTTCCATTTCCAGGTGGCTATTAAATTTTAACCTTCATAGACAACCTGTACCAGGTCACATACACAGAATTCAGTGTAAGGACAACAAAAACACTAGATAGGTACCTATATATATATAAAGACAAGAGGAAAGCATTTGGTTAGTTTCCCTTTAAACATTTCAGCCCACACAACACAAAAAAATAAAAAGCTTTTCTCAAATGCGGATGTTACACCATTCATTACTTTTAACGTCCCTAATACGGCGCTTCCCTGCCGACATGGGCAATCACTTTGATGATTGTTTAATCTCCAAGCCAACAAAA
>CM044431.1:229460723-229471177 GCA_024363595.1 Xenopus borealis | reverse complement strand
CTCTTTAAAGGAGCGGCAATATATCAGCCTTCTTGTTAGTGTTGACACCATTGACATTCTACAGAAATAACTCCATAAAGCTTGTATTGATACCCAGCAATAAGGGTGTCCCTGTTAACCTTTGGGTTATTAAAGGATTCCAAGAATCCATCGGGTTCCTTCCAATAAATACACAGTCATCCTGCGCCAGCTCCTCCAGAGTAAATTGACAAGGAGCGAGGAGGCCTCTTTGCATATCTATTTTTATGGTTCATCGGTGTCAATGAGAAATAATATAATGGTGAGTTCACACTTACACAGAGCAGGGCTAATAAATCCGCCACTCGCACGACATGTGTTTGTGATCCTCTCTGTTCCTGGAATTGCTCAGAATTAAACCTCTTTTCTCTTTTGTTGTAAAAATTAAAGGACGGGGTTCATGGGAGAGAAAGACTGTCGGAGACATTTTATGATGAATAAGTAAAAAGTAATAAAATACGATTTGTAAAACAGTAATGGGAAAAATATTTATTCAGCGCTACAGGCAAATCATTTGAATTGGGCCTTCAGACACGAAAACAAAGCATTTCTTTAGAAAAATTAAATACTGCCTCAACCTATCTATGAACTCTACATAAAGCTTGTATGATTAGTAATGAGATAACTGCTGCATGGCTGGTTAGAAATCAGGACAGTCAGCAGCTTCCTGTATTAATAGAAAGAATATGAGATAGATGGGTGAGATTCTATCTGTATCACAGAACATTCTGTCTAAGATCCTATCTGATATCCACTGATGGTGCCACACAAAATTTTGGAAAATTGGGAGATGATAGAATGTAGGTACAGTATATAGGAAGAAGAGCAAATATTAGGCTTGTTACCTGGGTTGGGTGAGGAAAACTTATTCTCATCAGGTCTAATAAGTATCAACAAAAGCAGCAAAAACATAATTATCTCTACATATAACTCCTAATTGTCCCCAGAGATCTGACTCATGTTTGAAGCTTTCCCTCAGCATTTACCATTGCAATGTGGTTTCAGGAAGAGAGTGTGATAGACCAAGGGTGATACTTGTTCCTCTGTCGCTGATTCAGACCTCACACAGCTGCTCCATCCATTATTATTATTAATTGCAGAATATGGTCTCCCTAGTCCATTTGCTCATGTGGTCTCTCCTATTCATTTATTGTGTAGATATCATACTGATCATGAAGTATGGGATCTACTGTCCACTAACCCTTTATTAAAATAAAGTATTATATTAAATAACTTAAACACTTGGATTGGTAATGCTCAAATTTATAACATTAAAGCTGTACACAGAGGCCCAATCAGCTCACATAGAGGCCCAAACAGTCCCCACCAGCCCACTAAATACTGACTTTCTATGGGACCTTATAGCAGCCCATCTGGCATTTGCCCTAACCCACATATTGCCAGTCCGGGCCTGGATGAGAGGACAGAAAAGAAGAGGAGAAGACAAGAGTAGAGAGTATATGGGAAGATGAGAGGACAGAAGAGGGGAAAGCAGAAGAGAAGATGAGAGGGTAGAAAAGAAGCAAGAGGACAGAAGATGAAAGACCAAAAGAGTAGATGAGAGGACAGTAAACAGAAGAGAAGACAAGAGGAGAGCGTAGAAGGGAAGATTAGAGGACAGAAGAGAAGATGAAAGGACAGAAAAGAAGCAAGAGGACACAAGACACAAGCAGAGATGAGGCAAAACTAAAGAAGGGGACAGAAGAGCAGAGTAGATCAAGAGAAGAAAAGTAAGATAGATATAGAGTTAATCAAAAGGATTCTTGGTGAATATTGGATCTTTTCTGTTAAGATTTAATTGGTTGGAAAACAGGACAAGACCACCCCCACCTCTACCCCTAATTAGCTACAGAGGGTTGTACATTGGCCAGACCATCTGTTTATGGTACCCATCATGTCTGAAGTGGGAAAACAATATGCTGGAATATTTATAATTTTTACTTATTGCTAATCTGGACCTCTACAAACCCTTTCTAATTAGAGGTTGAGTCACTTGGATAAGAGTTCAGAGCTACACGTGTACTTGGAGCATGGCTCTCCCATGCAATGCATTAGTCTGATGAATTTTCCCAGATATGCTAAAGCCAAGCATTTCATTTGATTGAAATTAATGCCATGTTTCCTTAATCCCCTTTCTACTACCGATGGGAGACTGGAGGATTTTTATTAGTCAAACTGGGGAGAGAGCGGGGCTTCGGCATCTCCCCCGATACCTGCCCTTTAGATCAAAGTAAAATACTTTCAAACCTTTAAAACAACAAAATGAAATAAATAAAAATGTCTTCTCTAAATATGATTAGATTTGCTTGGGGAGTCCAATTATCCTGATATAAATGTTTTAGTTTCCAGACAAACCGAGTGGGACCGTAACCTTTTACTGAACGTGCTCAGGAATGGTTCGGTCGAGGTTCATTGAGATTCAAACAGCACCCCCAAAGCAGTTGGAAATGTCTGGGTGATACAAAGCCGACAGATCATGTCAAGCTCAGAGAAGCTTTTCCAATTAATCTCTGCCGGCCTGTGTCCTAACCTTGCTGGCTGTTTTAATAGCTGCATTCTGTTTCAAAGACCTTGGGACCCAAAGATCGGATCGTTTTTAGGCAACTGCTGATGTTGCCGGCAGGATTCTAGAAAGGGCCATTGAGTTTTATTTAGTTACTCTTCTCATCACTTGGAGAATGGCATCTGCCTTTAGTTCAGGGAAGGACAATTTGCAGCCCTTTAGATAGAGCTAGCACCACTGACCAGTGACTACAAATATGGCTTACTGTAGTGGGCCCTGCAGAGAGTCAGATCCAATGGGGCCACAACTTATGTAGAAAGAGTTGGGGGTAAATAGGTATAGTAGGGAAAGATGGTCACAATAGGGCTAACATTAGTCAATTAGGGAATTAAAATTAAAGAAGTATGGCAAGATGACTATAGTAAGGCAATACGGTGACAATATGGGACGATGACAACTGTTTGGTAAAATAAAGGAAGTGGGGAATGATGGCAAGATCATAAATAGTGGTAGCAAAGAAAGATTGAAATAGTAGGTCAACATGGTGTACAGCCTATGGCATTTCTGAAGAGCAGCAGGTTTGATACCAGTGATATAGTTATGTTGTCACCATCTCATATGTCCCACTCTTGCTTTCTACACTGTGCAGCACCACTATATAGAGCAAGGCAAGATGGAGACAGCAGGTCAAGGTGGAGACAGAAGGTCATGGTATAGAAAATGGAAATATGAGTATAGTAGGATAGGATGTCTGCAGGATAGGATAGGATGTCTGCAGCAAGGCAAGATGTAAAAAATAGGACAAGATGATGGTGTTTGCAGAAAAACAGGGCAAAATGGTGATAGGTTGGAAAGAGGATACTGGTAGGTTAAATGGTATCCAGCCTCTGGCCTTTTTGAAGGACTACAGGCATGATGCTTCCTGCAAGATGAAAACAATAAAACTAGATGGAGACCAAAGGGCAAGATGGAGATGGCAGGGTAAGTTGGAGACAGTAGGACAAGATGGAGACCATAGGGCAAAGTGGGGACAATATGACAAGACAGAGACAGTAGGGCAAGATGGAGATATTAGGGCAAGATGGAAATAGTATGGCATGATGAAGGCAGTAGGGTAAGGTGGAGACAAAAGGACATGATGGCGATGGTAGGACAAGATGGAGATGGTATGGCATGATGAAAGCAATAGGGCAAGGTGGAGACAGTAGGACAAGGTGAAGACAATAGGACAAGGTGGAGACGAAAGGACAAGATGGAGATGGTAGGGCAAGAAGGAGACAATAGGGCAAGGTGTAGACACAAGTGCAAGATGGAGATGGTAGAGTGGAAGCAATAGACAAAGATGGAATGCATGGATTGGATGAAGTAAGAACTAAGCAACAGCATGACAAAAAAAAAGATGGCTGCATTTGAGCAAGATGGCAAGAACAGGACAAGAAAGTGGCAGGTTGAAAATATGGCAGCATAAGACAAGAAGACAACAGTAGTATTCCATACCAGTGTAGCCCAAATAATGCCACTCCAATGCCCAGCAAAAGTCGAGTGCTACTGGTAGGAGTAGATTCAAGGAGTTGTAATTGAACAACAATAATGGGCCTCACAAATAATGCAATACTGTACTTAAATAACCTGGGTTTCCAACTTCCATACACCACACTAGAACTGCTGCTACTTTTTAAGGCTTAGTAGTAATTACAGCAAAAAAAAAACTAATTAAGGCTCCTAATGAAGTCAGTGTTTTTATAAAGCTCTGCTGACAGGAGACCAAAGGCTCTTGTTTCCCTCTCAAAAGTAACGAATCAATTTCATTTACGGAAAAACCTGTTAGTAGATTTTATTGGTGACCGAGCCAAACAACATCACTAGGATCATGTAGTGCAGGACTCGGGTGTATTTCACCTGCACCCCCCAAGCAACCACATCCCCCCCACCCACTCTGTATATATACTGTTTTTATATTTACTTTAATTGTAGGAATCTCTAGTCCAGTGATCCCCAACCAGTAGCTCGTGAGTAACATGTTGCTCTCCAACCCCTTGGATGTTGCTCCCAGTGGCCTCAAAGCAGGTGCTTATTTTTGAATTCCAGGCTTAGAGGCAAGTTTTGGTTGTATAAAAACCAGATGTCCTGCCAAACATTCTCTCCTGTAGGCTGCCAGTCCATATAGGGGTTACCAAATAGCCAATCAGAGCTCTTATTTGACATCCACATGGACTTTTCATGCTTGTGTTGCTCTCCAACTCTTTTTTAAATTTAAATGTGGCTCACGAGCAAAAAAGGTTGGGGACCCCTGGTCTAGTAGAACATACTGGCACGGGGTATTGGGCCCATACTGCTCTTGAACTAGAAATAACCAGTAACCAATAAATGCTAAATAGCTGTCTGTACTGGAGATATAAGCCTGGCGTTACAATGTATATATATATATATACACACATATTTGTGTGATGTTGGGCTTCACGGACTAATGCACCCTCTGACAAGTTTTACTCCTCGGGGAGTCTCATACATTCATCCAGAATATGAATATGTTTCATTTCCCTGCATGGCTTCATTGGACTGCTGCTAACTTTATGTATTCCGAGACCCCCATCATTTTGCTCGGGGCATTTGCTGGTCTTGTAAAGCCTGGAGATTATCCGAGACATCGGAATGGGTAAATATTGCACCTGGGGAGGAAAGGGGGGGTCTCTGCCAATCTGCATAAATCCTGTCTGCTTCATATCATTTACATGCAAACAGAACAGAGCCATGCGGTGAGCACAATGATGTGGAACAAGCCAAGGATTCCCAGAGCTTTCATCTTCATAATAGCACCGAGTTGCTCTGGAATATTATAGACTGATGGGGAGGGGGGGGGGCAGAAACAAATCCTAATTAAAGGAATTATTCCTGGGGTACATTTTCCTAAAAAATGGAGAGGGGGGAAGAAAGATAAAATATGAATTTCCCCGCTGCGAATGACCCATATTTCACCCAGAGTTTAGGCGAAGATTGGGTCATTCTAGAGAGGGTAAGACATTCTGGTTTTACATTTATAGAAAAAAAAAAAGATTTACATTGATTGGGTTTTACAGGGTTTCCTATGCAGCTGCGCTGGCAGATAGTGATAGTGAAAGACATTATGGCGGAACTTTCGCGAAAATGAAAATTTAACATGAGCTTCAGCATATTGAAATAAGAAACTTTCCTCTTGTCTCTGTCTCTATATATATAGGGAGAGAGACAAAAATAATGTTTTGAAGGGGTTACTGCAAGTGATGGGCGAATTCGCTGGCGTAAAAAAAAAAAAAAACGAGACGCATAAAAAAAAAAGGCGATGCACGCCAAATAGGACGCAGCATGCGTCAAAAACGAGACGTGACTTGTTTCGCAAATTTTTCGCCAATTCACGAATTCCATATTTAGCAGCCAAAGCTGTACGACTAGTCACATGACCCCCAAATATTATTTTGTCCTGGAAAAAAAAAGCCCTAAGCGCAGAAGTGTTTTCAGCACCAGAGCCAGTGGTTTAAACAGCCGCTCTATAAACGACCGGATCTCCTCACTGTCAAGTTCAAACCGTTCATCAGTTGCACAGTTATCACCAAATGTCTCCCTTCTAATCCCTCTGATATCACCCTCTGACCCTCCTGCCTCAGCTTGTCAGGCTCTCAATCACACTAACTTCTCTCCTGCCCTGCTTGTGGCTGATAAGGGCTATTTATTAAACTTCACAAAGTCGCGCAAAGTGAAACCGCGCCGCAGGTTGCCTCATTTTTTAAATACTTTCTGGCAGGTGAATTTATTTTATTTATTAAGGTTTTTTTTCTGCTAGAGGTTGTATGGCTATGTATATATATATATATATATATATATATATATATATATTATATATTTTTTTTTTTTAATAACTGTCAGTTATGGATAAGCTGCAGGTCTTCAGGCATAGTTGAACTACAATTTTCAGCATTGCCTGACAGTAGGACAAGAAGGAAACAGTAAGTAAGATAGGTAGAACAATATAGGAATAGTTGGACTATATAGAGATAGAAGGGCAAGATGGAGACAATAGGGCAAGATAGTGACAATGGTCTAAGATAGAGACAATAGGGAAAGATGGAGACATCATGGAAAGATAGAAACGGTCGCGAAAGATGGATACAGTAGGACAAGATGGAGACAGTAGGGCAAGACGGAGACAGTAGAGCAAGTTTGAGACAGTAGGAAAAGATGGAGACGGTAGGACAAGATGGAGACAATATGGAAAGATGAAATCCATTAAGAAGATGGAAAAAATTAGGACTAGATTGAGACAGTAGGACAAGATGGAGAAAGTGGGCCAACATGGAGACAGTAGGCAAAGATGGAGACAGTAGGACACGATTGAGACAGTAGAGCAAGTTGGAAACAATAGGGAAAGATGGAAACAGTAGGGTGAGTTAGAGACGGTATGGAGACAGTAGGACGAGATGGAAACAATAAGGAAAGATAGAGACAGTAGGGCAAGATGGAGACAGTAGGACAATAAGGAGACAGAAGGACAAGATGGAGAAAATTTGCCAAGCTGAAGACAGTAGGGCAAGCTGCATACAGTAGGGCAAGCTATAGACAGTGGGACAAGATGGAGACAGTAGAACAAGATGTAAACAGTATGGCAAGATGGAAACAGTAGGGTGAGATGGAGACAGTATGTAAAGGTGGAGACAGTAGTGCAGGATTGAGGTAGTAGGGCAAGATGGGGACAGTAGACCAAGTTGAGGATAGCTGTGCAAGACAGAGAAATTTGCAGAATTTGGGGACATTACAGCAACATGGTGACAATAGGGCAAGACAGGAAAAAGAAAGCAGGACGAGAAGAGTAAGGGAAGTCATTGGGTCCACTGGCTTTATTCTGTAGTCAAGCCCGTAGAAATTACCCCTTACACTCAGACCATCTGTCTAATAAACTGTAATGGTATCTTGATATATTCTGGTGGGAGAGTAGTTTTTCATGCTATTGCTTGTTAAGTTACTTATCACTAGCTAAACGCTACTGATTTGCTATAGATGACAGGTTTAATGCATAATCTTTTTTGCCTTTCCGTGACCCCTCGCTGACCCATTTAATGATATTCTTGCCCCAAAGCCAACCACCAAACCAGAAGGCAGGGAATGGAAGGCGGCAGGTGTAAAAAAAAGTCTCCCAGCCATTCAGGGAGGGGTTAAAGAAATGCTAAATATTCCCGCATGCAAGATGCGGCCGGCTGCTCCCCATTCAATTACCTTGGATTCTTTGATTTCTTTTGAATATAATTATCATCCCCTCAATGTACTTTGTCTTTCAAATGACACTGCAAATTGACGTCTGATTGGCCCACCCGGTGTATCATATTAATGCTAATAAAGGGGAGGCCTCACTATTATATTTCCATCAGAATATTCCGGAATAAACACTGCTGTGTCAGCGCACCCACTATATCTTTAACTCCTTTGTCTCCTGGATATTAAGCACATCCAGATCTTGTGAATGTAATACTGGTACATTCTCAAGATTTGGAGTAAATTTTATTGGTCAAACTTTGGTCCATATGCAGATCAGCTAGGCAAGATTTCCCAGGATGCAGCATTTCCTAGCAGTGAGGGCAGATATAGTAGACATGTTTAAGAAAGGGCTGGGCAGCTTTTTTCTGCTTTGAAGGCTGCTGGAACAAATAGCCATATTCTGACACCCAACATTTGTCTTGCAGGTAACTTTTTTTTTTTAATCAAGACTTCCCTGTGATTCATTTTTTTTCTATTTGCAGTGCTGTGAGGTTTGGGCAGCAGCGATATTGTTGTACAGTCCCTAAAGAACCCGGAGCTGAACAGCCATACATTATTGATATACCATTTACTTTCAAAATTGTTTGGGATTCTGTGTTTGTGCCAGAAAGAAGTGAGAAAATCTTTGTCCTATTGCAGTGATGGAAGCAGGTGTGGGCATCTTTAGGTGTGTTGGGGACGGGCCCCCTTTCTATAAAGTAGGATTGTCCAACTTATGGTCCTGCTGGCTGCTGCTGAACTACAGTTCTGAGGACCCCTATTGGTGGAACTTTATCCACTTTAACTAACCCT
Source organism: Xenopus borealis (assembly GCA_024363595.1). Classification (NCBI taxonomy): domain Eukaryota; kingdom Metazoa; phylum Chordata; class Amphibia; order Anura; family Pipidae; genus Xenopus; species Xenopus borealis. The sequence goes on along the minus strand of CM044431.1, from coordinate 229,462,581 downwards.
AACCTGTCTCCATTATGCCCTACTGTTGCCACACTGTCACCCCATTCTTCTTATTGCCTTCAGCTAGTGTCATCACCTTCTCCTAATGTCATCTTGTCTTACTAAGTAAATCTTGCTCTTCTATGCCCATCTTGCCCTAATATCACCATCTTCCCCCACTGTGTCCATCTTTCCCTGTTGCCTCCATCTTGCTAGTCTGTGTTCATCTAACCCTAATGTGCTACTGTCTCCATCTAGTCTATCCATCTCTCCATTTTCCCCTACTGTCTCCATCATGACCTACTGTCTCCATCTTCCCCTACTGTCTCCATCGTGACCTACTGTCTCCATCTTGCCCTACTCTCTCCATCTTGTCCTACTGTCTCCATCTTGCCCTACTGTCTCCATCTTGCCCTAATGTTTTCGTCTTGCCCTACTGTCTCCATCAAGTCCTTCTGTCTCCACCTTGTCCTACTATCTCCATCTTGCTCTACTGTCTCCATCATGCCCTTCTGTCTCCATCTTGTCCTACTGTCTCTAACTTGGCCTGTTGTCTTCATCTTGGCTTACAGTCTCCATCTTGTCCTTCTGTCTCCATCTTGCCCTGTTTACACTCCCTCGTCCTACAGCTGCTAATCTGTTGAGTGTCTTTATTTGTATGGCCCATGTTGGATGCCAATTTCCATTCCCTGACACACAGATCAGATTTAAATATTTTTATTAGACATAGCCAACCTGTGACCCTGAAATTGGTTTAGAACTAAAACTCCATGTATGCTATGAGAAATTGTGGTTTTAGTTTATCTGGAACTTTCAATGTTTTTTGTGTGCTTTTATTAATTTATATAGCACTATAGTTTTATTTTGTGTTGGGTTTTGTTTTCATTGGGGCCCCATTCTTGTTGCTGTGCCATGTGGCTCTTCTTAAACGTCTGGCCAGCACACTAACTCAAAAAGATGAATTATTATTCCGCCTGAAGATCTTCATATGCAATGATCGAAATTCTCCTCACAGACTTCAAGAGCACGGAATGAATAATCCAATCTGTAGGAGACTTTGTGCCCTTTTGCAAGATGGTTGCCAGGTTTTTTTTTTTTTGCCAGCAAATCAATTAATAAACATGATGTCATTGATAATCCTCAAAATGTCATTTGCTGGAAGCGTACCTTCTGGCTAGGATGAAGAACACAGTGGCCCTGGTCTTAATGTAGTTGCTATGGTAGAGTGCATTTCTGCCCCAGAGACAGGAGTGCCATGTTGTGAACTAGATAAGGGACGCACAAGGAATCCTAATATTATCTTCTATGATCGCTACATCCCCAAGTACATGATGCAACAAACTACTGACACAAGTAACCAGGAACACTCTGCTATTTTCCGGTGTAATCTGCCATCATGGTAACTCCTGACCAAATCAAACTGTCATATCATGTTAACACTTTTCCGATGGAATTTCTAGAGGAAATCCACCTTACCCCTCGTTAATTGTAGAATTCTTACTTCTTTCCATTGGACATTGCATTGAGATATCTTAACCCTTCATATAACAACCACATGCTGCATGGCATTATTTTCAAACTTTGTGCTGGAATCTCTGCATGGAATAAGTGTTTTCCACCTTACCCTTCTAAAATTGTAGAAGTTGGACGCATTTCCCCTTTAACCTCTAAAACCGAACATATATAACCCGCATGTGGCTTGGTTACAGTACAGTGTACATAGTTTACATTGCATCATTTGAACACCTTTCCATTGGAGTTTCTTGAAGGGATTTCATTTCTTTTCCAAACTGTCTAAAACTGGACACATAGTGATTCATGACTAATGAGTATAAACATTTTAACACCTTCACATTGGATTTTCTGGGCAAGATTTTGT
>CM044431.1:229448324-229460588 GCA_024363595.1 Xenopus borealis | reverse complement strand
ACTCAGTTTAAACTGGACACATATAAAACCCTCATGCTGCATGGTTAGTTAGTTGTTTATTTAGCTTTTCACTGCAGTCCCTGGCTGTTTCCACCTCAATCCTCTAAAATGGGGCACCGCCTGTGTGTGTGTTTTTCCCATAAAACAAGTAAACAGCAACTTCACTTAAAAAGGGGGTCATTCTGTTGAAGATGACCAATAGTAAAATGACTTTCTATTGCAAATTATTGTGCCATTCTCGGTGTAAACCATAAACTGTTGCCCATATTTAGTGCCTCAATGATAGATGGCAGTGGTGGCACCCAAATGGTTAACGCTGCACAGAATTAGTGAGGAGCCGACGCGTTTCCCCCCACCTCGCTGAACCTGCTGCAGCTCTTCTAGCTCTTGGCTGGTTCATTTATCAGAAGCATTTCAAATCATCCCGTGTAGCTCATATATTGCCATCAACAATCTTATCATCAGCATATTTACCTCTCCGCTTTATCATTAATCTATATTTATACATTTGTCTTCCGACACCAGTGTTAACAGCTCCTAAACATTAATATCAATCTCCGAATCAGTGCCATGTCTTTATTGCCTGATATCTCTGCTGCACGGCGTTGCAGGGCCAGGGAAAATGGCTCAGTATGGGGGCCCCAAAACACATACCAGCAGGACCTATCATAATGCAGCTTTCAGTAGTTTAATCAGAGCTGCCTTTAATTCTTAGGTCCTTTAAAGAAGAAGGAGAGGCTAAGACTAAGTAAGCTTAATCAGAAAGGTCTATATAAATACACCAGTAAACCCTCAAAGTAATGCTGCTCTGAGTCCTCTGTCAAAAGAAACACAGTATTTCTTTCCTTCTATTGTGTCACATGGGCTTCTGTATCAGACTTCCTGTTTTCAGTATAAACCTCCAGGGCTAGGGCTTGAGCATGCTCAGTTTGCTCCTCTCTCCCTCTTCCCTTCCTGCTGTAATCTGAGCCCAGAGCTATGAGTGAGCAGGGAGAGAATCATGCAGGAAATGATGTCACACCAAGCTAATATGGCGGCTGCTATCCTAAACAAACAGAGTTTCTAGAGCTGTTTACTCAGGTATGGTAAAGCATTCTGCAGAATTAATATAGTGTTATAACTTGCACTATTGTGGCTAATATATTGGGAAAAAAACTGCTTTGGTAGCTTTCCTTCTCCTTTACTGACACTATCTTGTCTTATTCTGCACAGCATCCCACAATGACTGTCATGACCCCAGTTAAAAAATGTTGAGACAAGGGGAAACCATTATCACTTTCACCCTACAGACAATATCAGCAGTTGACCGAAGGGGGCCGGTACCTGAAATCCCCCCTTATATGTTTAATGAGAAGCTTTCTAAAAATAAAAATATACTTTGTGACACATCATCGATTGCACATGGAAAAGGTTTTACTGAAGGGCTAGAGGAGATCTGACCCTGTGTCACTTGCTGTAAAGCTGATTTATCTGACTTTAGAGGAATGGGGTAGTAGGTAGATCTAATTGAGTCCCTTCCATATTACACAGTCCATAGATCAGTCACGCTGGGGCCAGAGCAGATCCTTTTATTGCTGCAGAAGTGCATAGGAAATGTCATTTCTTGGAAACAGCAACTGCAATTTCCCATATTTTCACTTAGAATAAGTCTGCACACAGGGGCAACACCAAATTTATCATTAGAAGACGTGAGAGAAATTAAATGCTTAGGTGATCCCAACAATGGGGATCAATGATAATGCATAATGTTATACAGATAGCCAGAATCTCAGCTGCCATAAAGCAGGGCAGGACTGCTGCTTCCTATAATGGGGATCAGATCTGTGCAGCCACTGGGACAGAATGTTCTGTTATACAGATAGCTAGAATCTCAGCTGCCATAAAGCAGGGCAGGACTGCTGCTTCCTATAATGGGGATCAGATAGGATCTGTGCTGTCATCACTCTTTTCACTTAAACATTACACATGGACTCCCAGCAAGTTTATACATATTATTTGAAATCATAGTATATATCCTTAGCTACGTGTTAACTTGCTATATAAAGAAACACTGTTGGGTGGCGTCCAAATAAAACTGGCAAATGAGTAGAAAAAAAAAAGAAATCTCAGCGTTGCTTTGGCCGTGCGCTAGAATGGCCGAGGCGGCATTTACATAAAGTTATTAATAGCATTTGTTGATTACATTTAATTGTATTACACTTTTATGTTTCTCCTGTACATTATTTAGTAGGCTGGGTATATAAAGAGCAGAGGAAGGAGAGAGCTGCTCAGCTAGATGTGATAATAAAACGGCAGTGGGTCAAGTGACCGGTCTGTTAATAGGCCCTGGGGGTTACTCAATGGGTCCTAAAGATTCAATAAGGCTGAATGGAAGCGGCTCCTACAGGATTTAGCAGCAGATCTTTAAAGGGCCAAGGAGAAGATGGGCTCTTTAAAATCCTGCTTGCTCTTCTGCTATGCAAATTAAATGAACAAGAACAAATAGGGCAGGGTTGAAAGGGCCCTTAGCATTCGAGAGGCCCCTTGGGGATTAAAGTTGTTTTGTTTAAAACCTGATGCATGGCAAAGGTTAGAAATATTCAGTTTACACACAAAGCATGTCCCTTTAGCATCCTGCAAGGTTTGGGAAAATTAGGAGCTGGTCACATGATCACTAGCTGAGTAAGCCACGCCTACTGACGCAGACTGCTGTTGGACCCTGGAGCTACTGCCCTTCTAGGTTCCCACAGCAGCTCTCCCCTAATGATATAGTGAATATTATAAGTTACCAAGGCGTTCCATGACCATATAAAAACACAAGACCAAAAGCTGTTCATGGAACTCCGAGGTGACTTCAAATATCTTCACATTTGGCAACAGAGGGAACTTTATGTATTGAAATACACAAGTGTCAGTGAGTCGTGTTATAAATGACATCACTAAGCTCCAATTATAAATTATGACATCACTAAGCACCATTTATAAGGATATCATTGACAGGATATTCATGATTCTGCTGTTATGAAGAAATAATCCTGCATTAGGGATACTTAACCTATGAGTTGGGACCCAAAGTGTGGGAATGGAATTGCTTCTCACAAAAATGTGAATTAAAATACGGTGTCTTGTAGGTCTCATGCTAATTCTTGTTTTGTAACAGTAATTCCAGAGCCTTAGGAAAAAGCTAAGAGACATGGAACTAAAGATTTCAGGCAGAGACACACTAAACCATAAGAGACAAACAAATAAGGAGACATCAGCAGAAAAGTTCCTCAAAGTGTTTCAGAAGAACGAAGGAAAGGGCAAAACTTTCACCACAAATGAGTTGCACATGACATTGTTTGGTTTTTTTTTACCACAAGTTCATAAAATCTCCGGCAATAAATCAGACAACTGGAAGCAGAAAGCCGGGGCATCCACATCAATCTCCAAAAAAGACAAACATGATGTCACCTCGGCTGGGATCAGCACAAATAGAATACAACTCAAAGTCAATAACCGTGTTTATTCTGGCCAACGATGGATGGGAACTGAAGAGGGGATCAATACACAAGTCAAGATGGCAGAACTTTGGGGAGAGACAAAGTGATCATCCAATTAGAACTTTTCAACGTTGTCCCTGAAGGAAAAGGTTTTTATTTGGAAGACACTTCTGCTTTATGACAATGCAATGGTGGACTCTAGTTTCTGGTAGAATTAAGGTCAACTGAGCTTGCAGAAGATAAAATGTGCGCATAGGTTCAAGATCTACAAAAGTAGAAAATGTCTTAATTAAAGCTTTTAGGAACCTTCAGGGCAACACGTTAGATAGAAAGCATAGGAGATGGAGACAATGGGAGAAGGTGGAAGCAATATGGCAAGATGGAGACAGTAGGAAAAGATGGAGGCTTTAGGATAAAATGGAGACAGTAGGGAAGTATGGAGAGTTTAGGGCAAAATGGAGACAGTGGGAAAAGATGGAGATACCGTAGGAGGACAAGATGGAGACAGTAGGGAAAGATGGAGACAGTAGCACAAGATCGAGATACAGTAGTAGGGCAAGATGGAGACAGTAGGGAAAGATGGAGACAGTAGCACAAGATGGAGATAGTAGGGCAAGATGGAGATAGTAGGAAAAGATGGGGGCTTTAGGGCAAGATGGAGACAGTAGGAACATATGGATACTTTAGGACAAGATGGAGACAGTAGGAAAAGATGGAGACTGTAGGACAAGATGGAGACAGTAGGAAGATCTAGACACAATACGGAAGTAGGGAGACTTTAGGACAAGATGGAGGCAATAGGACAATCTGGAGATAGTAGGAAAGTAGAGATACTTAAGGACAAGATTACTATTCATCCAGGTCATGGTATATATAATATAAGTAGTTCAAAGAAGGACAAGATGGAGATAGTAGGACAAGAGAGAGGCATTAGGAAATTTACATAATAGAACAAGGTTGATACAGCAGGAAAAGATGGAGACAGTAAGAGGAGACTAAGACTTTAAGGTACTATGAAGCCAGTAGGACAACAATAGCATCAATAATATTTTAGATTTTGCATTACAAAACAAGCAGCCCATTTGTTGGATAGCCTAGCTCTAGATAGTCACACATTATATAAATACAGTAAGTGTTTTTCCCTATGCCTCACCAAAACTAAAGGGTTTACAGGAGTTGAGAGATATACCACAAGAAGGTCAACAGAGTGGTCTCCAGCAGGGCAACGCTGATATGAAATAGTTTGTCTTGCTGTCTCTAGTTTCGCCTACTGTACAAGCCATCTCCATCTTTCACCACTACTGTCTCCATCTCTTAAAACTGTTTCTGTCTTGCCCTATTGGCATCTTGCTCTACTTTCTACTTTCTTACACCCTACTCTCTTCCATTTATTACCACTCTCTTCCACTTCCGTCATCTATTCTTACTGTCTCCAGCTTCCTACTGTCCTGTCACCATCTTGCCCTACTAGACCATACACGTTTTTTCTCCACAACTCTACCAACAAATGCGTCCACTATATTGCGAGCTCTGTGTAACTGTCCCGGTTTGCAATTTCTCCCCAGAGACAGCTTTAATAAGCATTAATCACTTCTGCCCATAGTACCGGAGCTGTTCCTCATCCTATGGCAAGACATATGGAGAGCTCTGAGAGGTCCTGCCCTGCTCAGTGCCACATGTATGACTAAGCACGGTGTTTGTGGATATTTGCTTAGCCGCTGAGCTGTACAAATGAGATTAACATGGCACACGCAGAGAAGAGGCTGCAGAGGAGCTGGACTGTACCAGCTGTGTCGCTCTGCTAATTAACCCTCATTCACCACAGAGACCAACATCACCATGGTTGTTGCCTTAAACATAGATAAAGGAAGCCTCCACTAAAGGGTTACTGATAGATTTTGAACCTTCTGACTATTTAACCCATCCATTTCTTAGACTGTTTCCTTACTGCAGACCTATCTTTACTGCTCTATGAAGAAACCTCCCTCTGTTCATCATTTCTATATTTCACCCTCCCCAATGAGTGGTCAGGATTTTTAGTTAGGCAGTTGCCCCAGCCAGACGATTTGCGTTGAAGGCCTTGCTCCTCAGGAGTGAGTTTTCCTTAGGATGGGAAACATGGATACAGAATTGTAGAGGGGGCCCCCCACTAATGAATGCTCAATTAGAATAGGTTCTAGGAAGGATCTTTTTCCGAGAGCCGCCTGGCTGAATTACAACCATCTCTGAATGATCTGTTTCTAATTGCAAGTGATGTTAACCAGATTAATCAATTTATTACTGGCAAAGAGCCTTCTTACTGTGCTTTATCATTAGTAATCCTGCTTTCCAGATAATCCATGTTAAATCGCTGGTGGCGGACAAACACTTTTTTGAGGCTGAGAAGATCTGGCTTAGGGGGCACCTTTCACTGTTGGGCAAGGGGCTTCTGCTCTTTGATGAGCTACTGGTGCTGCTGGTGGTGAGATACTGGGAGTTGTTACTCAACTAGGGTGCTTTAATGCCATTGTAGCAGCTATTAAGCTTAGTATAAATCATTCACATTCATCCCAAGCACACTTGGGCCTTCATGGTTTTCATTATATCAATGACAATAGGGCCCACTGGGTGACACCAAAGTATTTATTTTTAAGAAATCTAGGACTCATTATCTCTAGAGACATTAGCAGACTTTACTTTGGCTCTTGGACCCTTTGTGGCCTTGTCCCGCTGCTGTTTATCTGAATGCCAAGTCACATATTGTGCCACGTTCCAGCTGACTTATGAGCCGCACAACCCTTTCTATTCATTAACAAGCATCCAATTCAGCTGTAAAACCCAGAGCCGCCTGCTATGAATTACGTTGCATTTTTTCCTATTTTTTTTTTTTTTCCCGGGCAGGCTTGAATTGGCTCCTATTGATTTTGTGTCTCTCTCCTGCACAGTAACTTTTCATTAGAAACACAAATGTCTCCAGAACACCTTCGTTAGAGGCTACGCTCCTAACCAATGCTTAGTGGTGGAACAGGGATGCAGGAGCGCAGGCATAATCACAGATTTACGTGGGATGACTGTCAAGGCTCAGAGAAGTGGCTGTGACTAACAGGGGGCGCTGGTTACAATTGCTACGATGGCTTACTCAGTGGCTTTCGTTCCCCCGGCACAAGTCGCCCATTCAAAGATCTCAGCACAAGGGTGATGGAAGCAGCATGTGGAGAACACTAGCTTAATGGATTTTCATATTTATCAGTAATAAATGAATCTGAGGTTGCAACCAAATGATGTTTAGACACTGCGGATGACCTCTCTTAGTAGAAATTCCTTGACAGCAAACACCAAGGTACCATGATCTATTGAAAGGTTGTGGTAACTACAGTTGTATCTTGGGGATGGTATTATAGATCTATCACCAATGTATTTCTCAGTCCCTCTATCTCCATGCATGACTCACTACATTTTTGCCCAATTGACCTGGATCCACCCCATCATGTCACTGTTCCGCCCCTTCTTTGTCATTGCCCCTCTTTTTCTATGTCGCCCTGTCCCTCAAAATCCTAGCCTATTCCACTATCAATTCCACTTCTAAGTCAGACTCTTGACTCCTGCCCCTCTATCTTTGTGCCTGACTCACTATATTTTTCCCCATTTGCCTGGATCCAACCACACCATACCACAATTCCACCAAGTCTATGTCCATTTTCCTACCCCTTCTAAGTCATTGCTGTGCACCTCATAGTCCCAGCCTCCTTCACCACCAATTACATTTTCCGGTCAGACTATTTTCCCAGCCCATCTCACTGCCTGACTCACCACATTTTTCCCCATTGACATGTATCCATCCCCATCATGCCAACACTAGGTTCATTGCTTCTTTTATCACTCTGCCCTAAAAAAGTCCAAAAAAGGTTAAATCCTATGGACAGCTCAAGACGTCAGTAGGGAGCGTACTCAAACAATAAGCAATACTTACAGCTAAATCATCAGCATTATATGACAGACAATGCTCCTCTGCTATTTGCAAGCAGCCAAACTATTTGCAGAGTGGAATGTAACTCTTTCCCCAACCAAGATGGCAGCATCAATATGAGAATTATCTACAAATGTGGCCCTATAGTGTCTATGCATGGAGACGTATCTATTACTGTGGTCCCTCACACTAACCTTCCTCCCCCACCTGCAAACAATTTATTCACACAGTTTCAGCACAACCAACTGAATCATGCTATTAGCTGGTGACAGACATCGTTAATCAAATGGTTGAGGAAAGGTTAAGAGAACACTTTCATATATTTATATAATAATAGAAAGACTAAAAAAATTGACAAATAAATAGATTTATGAAAATTCCTCATGTGTTGGGCTTCTATATAAATCACAATTTTTTTATTCTTTTGTTAAATTGTAGGTTTACAGCAATATCATAAAATACTTTTTTTTTGGCCCACGGAGCTCACAGTCTATCTCTTGATTCCTAAAGAGCAGAGACCAAATCGTTAAAATGCGATTTTGCTTCAGATTGGGAAACAAACCACCTCCAGTAAAACAGTCTGTTTCCCTCTCTTCATGGAAATAATGACCCAATTTTTATGTTTTTTTTGTAGTAAAAATGTCACTGGTGCAGCAGCAGGAATATGCAAATAATATAATTACTGCTGTTTGTTTGGTTAGAAACACACTGCAATGGGAGATGGCAAAGAAATAGCAGCAAAAAGCAGATAAGGCACGATGGAAATAGTAGAGAAAGTCGGTGACAGTAGAGTAAGGTGGAAGAAGTAGATAAAGATGGCAACAGTAGAGCAAGATGGTAACAACATTGGTTCACAGTGGTGAACATTGGCCTGTCTAAGCAGTTGACTTTGATAACATGTTATATCAACTGTGATATACCATCTTTCAGCGATACAAAATATGTTGGCGCTATATAAATACATGTTAATAATCTTCCACCAATGAGATCAGGCAAGATGGTGGCAACAGGTCAAGATGTAGACAATATGGAAAGATGGATACAGTCGCACAAGATGGAAAAAGTAGGGCAAGATAGAAACAGTAGGGCCAGATCAATGCAGTAGGAAAAGATGGAGACAGTAGAAGCAAAATTTAATCAGTAGGGCAAGATGGAGATAGTAGTTAAATATGGAGACAGTAGGGCACGATGGAGACAGTAGGACAAGATGGAGACAGTAGGGCAAGATGGAGACAGTAGGACAAGATGGAGACAGTAGGACAAGATGGAGACAGTAAGACAAGATGAAGTCAGTAGGACAAGATGGAGACAGTAGGGCAAGATGGAGACAGTAGGACAAGATGGAGACAGTAAGACAAGATGAAGTCAGTAGGACAAGATGGAGACAGTAGGGCAAGATGGAGACAGTAGGACAAGATGGAGACATTAAGACAAGATGAAGTCAGTAGGACAAGATGGAGACAGTAGGGCAAGATGGAGACAGTAGGACAAGATGGAGACAGTAAGACAAGATGAAGTCAGTAGGACAAGAAGGAGACAGTAGGGCAAGATGGAGACAGTAGGACAAGATGGGGACAGTAGGACAAGATTGAGACAGTAGGACAAGATGGAGACAGTAGGACAAGATGGAAACAGTAGGGCCATATAAATGCAGTAGGACAATATGGAGACAGTAGAAGCAAAATGAAATCAGTAGGGCAAGATGGAGATAGTAGGTAAATATGGAGACAGTAGGGCAAGATGGAGACAGTAGGACAAGATGGAGACAGTAGGACAAGAGGGCAGCATTAGGCCAATATGGAAACTGCACGACAAAATGAGGAGGTAGAACAACCACTGGCACTGCTGCATAACCCCGACTGTATATTTATTAGTTGCATTATTTACTTCACTGTTGGGCAACCCAGCTTTACTGATGTTCAGCCACAAGATCACCAAACCACCTAAAAAAAACTTCAGACTCTTATTTCAGTGTTCAGAAATCTGCTGAATAGAAATCAAACCCTTATTGAGATTTTTCAGCCTTCATCCATACTGCAAGATACAATGGCTTGGTAAATCCTCCCTCTGAGCAAAGGGTTAAAGTAGTTGTGATTGATTACATACCTAATGTATTTATGCATTGAGTTTATACATTCTGTAGGTCTGATAAATGTTTCTTCTTTACTATGGAGAAATCAATCACTCTTCCTATGGCACATATACATATATATTGCATTTGCTTGTCTGTCACTGAAAGCTCTGCGGAAAACGTGTCTCTTGGCAGCTATGTTTGCAGCCACAGGATTAGCGTACTTAACCTTCGGATTTCTATTGATTTAGCATTTTCTTTGTTGGCTGTTTTACACTGTGTACATTATAGCAGAATTTTATAAGGGATATGGTAGAAAAAGGCAACACCAATTTTTTTTTCACTGTGAACATATTTAATAATAAAGGTTTTTCAAAGGTTTGCAGATAATGGCTTAATAAGACCACAATTAGCATGGTTATGTGAATGATGGGATCTATACTGTGTCTATAAAGTTCCCAAACTATGGGGCTAATAGTGCTGGCTTAGGAGCATGGGTAACAAATAACGAGAAAGACTAGTTTATTAGAAATGTGGCTACTAACTAAAGGAAAGAAGAGTCCTAGTAAGGGTTGAAGAGATGGACTTGTTGGGGAAGGTCAACCAGGATATATATGCTAAAAAGGCCCAGGTGCCCTAATATGCTGACTACTTATGTTAGTGGAAGAGCCTCAATGACTGTAAAAGAGGAGGATTTGTTGAAGAAGGATGGGAAGGAGATAAAGGGAGATTTATTCAATATCTTAACTAATTAGGTTAGTGGAAGAGCCTCAATGACTGTAAAATATGAAGCTTTGTTGGAGAAGGTTTGGGAGGAGATAGGGTGAGATTTACCCAATATATTGACTATTTAGGTTAGTGGAAGAACCTCAATGACTGTAAAATATGAAGCTTTGTTGGAGAAGGTTTGGGAGGAGATATGGTGAGATTTACCCAATATCTTCACTAGTTAGGTAAGTGGAAGAACCTCAATGACTGTAAAATATGAAGCTATGTTGGAGAAGGTCTGGGAGGAGATATGGTGAGATTTACCCAATATATTGACTATTTAGCTTAGTGGAAGAACCTCAATGACTGCAGAGGAAGATTTGTTAGACAAGATTTGGATGGAGATAAGCTGAGAAAGGCCCAGCTGACCAATATTGTAATTACTAAGGTTAGAGGAAGAGCCCTCATTGGTTTGTGAAAGGGGGATTTGTTAGGGATGATACTTTTAGGAAGGCCTGTTTACTCAAAACTGTAACTACCAAGTTAAGAGGAAAAGCCCTTGATGGCTGAGAAAGAGGTGGGATGGATAAGGCACTTTTAGATACATGTGGAAGGTACTCAACTTCCTTATTTATCACAAGGATCAATAACTGGCACTGAAGAGCAGATCTAACTACCTGCATACTCCTTAAATGGGGTGTTGGCACTGGTGTCTAGGCTCAGAATAAACTGGTTTGAAATAATCTGGGGAGTAATTGAGCAGTGTCTTCATGTACAACTCACTGGCCCTTTGAAGAGAGGACTAATAATATAATATAGTGATATGGTAGGTCTGAAATTAGATTACACAGTTTCTTTATGTATATATGCATTTACACCATGAATAGCTGTATGTCCAACCTATTGCTCTACAGCTGGTGATCAACCTCCACCATACCATCTACAGCTGCCAAGGGATCCTTTATATTTAATTCCTTTCTGGCTCAATCTTTGGGAGACTTGTTCTTGCCTCCTTCTATTTCCTCAGCTATAAATCCCACTTAGCATGCCTAAATCAAAGAGTTATTTAACCTGGAAACAAATCCCTATTTCCAACCTCAATAGACACCACCAACTACTATTATCAATAATTTTTTTACTGCCGGCCCACTCATTCAATTAACAAGCACACGGTCTATTGTAAGCACCTGTCTCAGGCTCTGCTGATTTAGTGCTCGTAAAATAGTCACCAATTTAGCCTTAAAAAGACCTTGTGGTACAAAATGATAAAAGGTTAGATGAGACTTAGCAGAGCAGCCTGTGTGATAATTACTGTTATCTGCTGATCCATAAACTCTTCACACAAATTGCAACAGTAAACCAAAAAACTGACACGTTAATAGCAATGTGCATCGTAGCAGAGGCACAAGGCTCCTCCTTGCTACCCTTTTGTACGCCAAACGCAGCCCCCTGACAGGCTGAACGAACTGCCAGTGTTTGCAGCTGAAGATGTGAGTGTTTAGAGGTCGGGACTAATTATTGGTAAACTTCCTTGTTCTCCAGCCAGAGCCAAAATAAATGGTCCCCCAAAAGCTTAATGAACGGCTTAGAACTTAGAAGAATATTCCTCTCTCTATTTGTCTGTCTCATAGTGCTTTGCTTTGTATTTGTTGCTGAATTTCTAGAATAAGCTTAATATAATGGGGCACTATAAAGCAATAGCCATAGGTACAGTAGAGAAGGACAGGTTTAGCATAGCAAATTATCAAGCAGGACTAGGTCTGTAGAGCAAGATGGAAACTACAAGGTAAGACAGCAGAAGAAAATGGAGACAATAAAACAAACTGGAAACAGTTGGGCAAGATGGAAGCTGTAAGCCAAGATGGAGACAGTAGGCCTAGATGGGGACAACAAGACATGATAGAGAAAGTAGATCAAGATGAATGACAAATAGAGTGATGACAAATAGAGTATAACATTGCTAATAAACTGTGATTTTAGCAGGGCAGTAGTGGAATTGTGGAACAAGATGGCATAAGTAGGAGAACATGGAATCAGTAGGGCAAGATGGAGACAGTAGGACAAGGAGGAGACAGTAG
>CM044431.1:229380985-229406006 GCA_024363595.1 Xenopus borealis | reverse complement strand
ACTAATTTCTCAAACCAAGTCAATGGTCTCATGAAATTTTAATGACATAATGAAATGTTTGACTTGGTTTGATATCCATTCAGATCTAGGATGGAATCCATATTTAGACAAGTAAGTCTTACTTTCACTTTCAAGCTGTACAGAAAGTCCTGTGTGTGCACAGTGACTCCCGCAGGCCATTTGTATAAACACCGCAGATATCAAAGCTTCTTTATTAATTATCTTTATTAATTATCTTTATTAATTATCTTTATTAATTATCTTTATTAATTATCTTTAGTCTTAGTATATTACCTTCCATTTCTTCCCACTTTTGCTGCACTCTGTCTTCCTGTCCTGGTACAAAAATCGGGTTATCGCATATTGGGCGTTAAAACTGATGAATAATTGACAATATCCCCTTGTCGTAGGTTATAGAAAGGCTAATGGTAACTTTTCTATTGGTCTTCCTTAATTTTTTAAATAGTTTTTTTAACTATTTGCCTGCTTCTTCTTCTGACTCTTTCCGGCTTTCAAATGGGGGTCACTGACCCCAACAAATGCTCTGTAAGGCTACAAATGTATTGTTGTTGATACTTTGTATTACTCATCTTTCTATTCAGTCCTCTCCTATTCATTTTCCGGTCTCTTATCCAAATCAGTACACGGTTGCTAAAATAATCTGGACCGTAGCAACCCAATGGCGGAAATCACAAACTGGAGAGCGGCTGAATATAAAGCTAAATAACTCAAAAACCACAAATAATAAAAAAGGAAAACCAATTGCAAATTGTCTCGGGATATCGATCTCTAAGTCATACTAAAAGTAATTTAAAGGGGAACAACCTCCTTTAAATTGGTATTATACGGATCCGTTAGCTAGGCCAGCCTGTAGCCAATCAAAACGTTAAAATGTTTACAGCCATTGACCAATCACAGTATTAGAAATTTCCCTGTACAAAGCCACATAAAGAAGCCACACGCAGCACCTATCAGTAACGAGTCTCCATCCCAGGTACTTAAAGGGGCCCTGGCGCAGCCTATTTGTATCCCAAGGCCAAGGCAGATGAGAGTCTTTCAGCCGGGGAGATAAAGCACCCAGTAAAATTGTCTCTTGCTGCCAACCTGTGATTATAATCAAACTCCCCGCGCCGCCCGGCCGGCCGCATCCCATAAAATGCGAGATGAAAAACTAGCAGGGAACATAATGTGTCAAATCAGCGACTGTTAGCAGCGACCCCTGACCCCTAATCATAACGTAGCGGCATTTCTGTGACAGTTCCCTTAATTCCGCCGCGCGCTAATTGCCATTCTGAGCGGTGCTTTTAAGACCTTGAATAGTGCAGATTTCCTGGGCTTCATTTCACTGTTTTTATGTCGACTGTCATCTGAAAGTATATATTTCCTTTTAGTTCTCCCGTGACTGTGTGCTTAACCCCTTAACACGCCGCTGCCTGCTGCTGTAATCTGGGGCCCCGGAGCAGCATGTTATTTATATGCGTTTGGTTATTGGCTTAAGGCTTCTTAGAGGTACTAGGCTGAGTATCATTCATCAGCGGCTACAGGATAATCATGTGTACTCAAGAAAAACTGTCAGCCATGGAATACTACTTTACTATATTTGCTTTCTCAAAACGATAAACTATTATCCACTGTTACTATAGGCACCATCTCTCCCTACTATACCTGCTATCCCACAGTCACACTCCCAGAGACTATTATCCACTGTTACTATAGGCACCATCTCTCCCTACTATACCTGCTATCCCACAGTCACACTCCCTTCCCAGAGACTATTATCCACTGTTACTATAGACACCATCTCTCCCTACTATACCTGCTATCCCACAGTCACACTCCCTTCCCAGAGACTATTATCACCTGTTACTATAGACACCATCTCTCCCTACTATACCTGCTATCCCACAGTCACACTCCCTTCCCAGAGACTATTATCCATTGTTACTATAGGCACCATCTCTCCCTACTATACCTGCTATCCCACAGTCACACTCCCTTCCCAGAGACTATTATAGATGCATCTGCATTGGATGAATAATCTATTCTCATTACCAGCAATCAACCACTTTTGTGCAGGGCCCCAATATGTGAGGGGCCCAAATCTGTCTCCCATGCTTTGAAATGTCAGTTCTTTCCCCACACAGCCTGGTGGAGTGAACTGTACAGACATCGCTGCTCTGTGTTGATATTATTGGCTGTTTCCTCTCTCATGGCTTTTCCGGCTAGCTGCTCCTGTCAGAGCATATCTCATTAGGCCGGAAGGCTCAATGAAATGGAAATTCATGTTTAAATTTAAAAACAACATATTGACCCTGGGAGACACTGATGTGTACATTTTTAATAACTCACCAGGAATAAAAGACGCTGGGTGAGTGGACGGAGCACAGGAGGGTGGGATGAAGCACTTTATACTCGTGCTGAGCCATTTTTCTATGTGCATTAACCGACTCGCTGCACCAGGCTTTGGGTATTTAGTGAGGCATCTATATTACATTTTCCCAGGAATTCGATTCTTCATGCACATCATCCTGGCTAGGTGGGAGTTGTGTGAGAGGATTAATATTTATAGCTTTAATCAGCTGCCCTGAAATGACTCCTAGAATAGGGTTATGTTACTTCTAATGATATCTGGGAATTTAGTACTTCTGCAGCTGGTAACAATGAGTTTAGGTTGCACAACTGAAAGACATACTGGGCAACTGTCCTATTGTACCACAACTCATTGAAAGCCTCTGAATGTTTGGAGTATGGCAAAATAGAGATTGCAGGAAGAAATGGCAACAATAGGGCAAGATGGAGCCAGTAGGGCAATGTCCGTCAATGTAGATGGAAACAGCAGAACACAATGGAGTCAGTAGGGCCAGATTGAGAAGGTAGGGCAAGATGGAGATGCTAGGGTAAGATAGAGACAGTTGGACAAGATGGAGATGCTAGGGCAAGAAGGAGACAGTAGGACAAGATGGAGACAATCAAAAAATATAGAGACAGTTGGTAAGATAGAGACAGTAGGACAAGATTGGGACAGCAGGAAAGTTGGGGACATCAGGACAAGATGGGTCAAAGCTGGACAAGAAACCAAACATTCATACATTTATGTCAGTGTTATATTGTGTACAATAAACTTGAAGATTTTGGTTACTTTGATCATGACTGAGTAGGCATTGGCAGTCACTTGACCACTTCCGACCAAATCAGCAGCTTACAGGTCCATTTATAGCATCATGGATACAATCCTTCTCTAATGAGTCTGCCAGGAGCCTGTCTGTAATATGACCAAAACGATCAGTCTGATTGGGCCCCCACCCACCTAGAGTAATATCCATTTATTAGGCAACCCTCATCTATCAGCAGGGTAGGGTCAAGTTAAGGTGCCCATAAATGCAGATTTTCCCCAAGGGCCCATACTTGACTCAATTATAACTATACACTGGGAATGTGAAAAACACCCAGAAATACATAGGGCCCTCATAAATGACACCACAACCACAATAAAGCAGCCACCAACACCCCTTGCATCATTCCATCATGCATTTGTATTTCACAGACGTGCACTTTCCCTTGGATGAACTGAGCTTTGTCAAGGAAGAATTGTGAGAATTGTGTCTGTAATACTTGTTCTAATGCAGATTGTCATCTGTAATATACCTCCAAACATAAAGTGCAACCTGCAGCTTCACTTGCAGCTTTATACTCTTTATTTAGAGGACAACATATGGGCAACAACCTTTATTCATAAATGGGTTTAGTTTGCCCTTTAGGTTTAAACTCCATTGTTAAGGAGTAGACATTGGTGGGAAGAAAAGTTTTCGGTCATTGACAAAGCTCAGATATCAGGATACAGGGAATCATAGTTTATTCTCATCGATAGACTGGGAGAGATAAATTAGCTCCCAAGTCTGGTAGCCATGCAATCAGTATTACCCATGCAATGACCCCTTTGTGTAACAAGCCTGAACATGGATCTTAACAAGCCTATGTGCAGGCAGCCAAGAGTAAGCTGATGGGATTGGAGATAATGCATTGGAAACTATGAGAACAATTATCCCAGTTCTATTTAGGGCAAATATTGTCCTTATGTTCTACTCACCTATGTTCTTGTATATATGCACAACAATACTCATGCATAGACAGTGAAGAAAGTGTTCATCAAAGGACTATTCATCTCTACCTCCCAAATTTGAATATTTTAATTAAAGCATGAGGTGTAGACTGCTCCCTGATCTGCACCAGACAAACCCCTTAATACCAAATAACAGCCACAAAATCTTATCCTAAGTCCCACTTAAAGATATGCCCCAGTCTTGCTTGGTTATACAACTCAAAACTCTCTTTCTTAAGTAATGACAGCTGGGTTTTTATATAACGTTTATACAACGTAGAGCTGTGCAACCTACAGCTACACCTTTAACTGAAGGGGTGTAGGTTGGACAATGCTGATAAAGTGTAACTGCTGCAATCTTGTCCTACTTTCTCCATTGTGTCCTGCAGTATATTTTATGTGCTCCTGTCTCCTATTTGTACAACTGTCTCCATGGTCTCCATCTTGCTCTACTGTGTTCATCTTGTCCTACTGTCTCCATGTTTGTGCTGCAAAAAATCTCAATCTTCAATTACTGTTTACATCTTGGTCTGATGTCTTCCATTTATATCACGTCCTCCATCTTGTCCTATTGTCTCCGTCTTACGCTACTGTGGCCATATTGCCCTACTGTATTCACCTTGTCCTACTGTCTCCATGTTTGTGCTGCTATCTCAATCTTCAATTACTGTCTACATCTTGGTCTGATGTCTTACATTTATATCACGTCCTCCATCTTGTCCTTTTGTCTCCATCTTACGCTACTGTGGCCATATTGCCCTACTGTATTCACCTTGTCTTCAACTACTGTCTAAATCTGGCACTGATGACTTCCTTTTGTCCTACGTTCTCCATCTTTTCCTTCTGCCTCCATGTTTGCACTGCTATCTACTGTCTTCAACTTCAAACCGTAGTCTTCAACTACTGTCTACATATTGCCCTGATGACTTCCTTTTGTCCTACATTTTCCATCTTTTCCTTCTGTCTCCATGTTTGCACTTCTATCTCAGTCTTTAACTACTGTCTACATATTGCCCTGATGTGTTCCTTTTTCCACGTTTTCCATCTCATCCTACTGTCTCCATCTTGTCCTACTGTCTCCATCTTACTCTACTGTAGCCATATTACCGTACTGTCTTAATCTTGGACCAGCTCATACACTTCAAACCTTAACTTCAATCCCCATTGATCTGCTCAGAAGAATGTCATGGTGTATTCTAGCTGTAAGTATAAAACCAAGATGACTGCCAAAAGCATCCAATCAGAAACATATTAATTCCTCAAAGCACAGCACATACAGTTCCTGGATTCCTTACTTTCCCCATATTCTCAATATCAGATTTGCTTGGCATCAACTCCACTCACTGACAATTGGTGTCAGCTTTAATTCAGGTAGAAAATGAACTGATGCATTTTTATTTTTTCTCGTGTTTCATACCAAAGCCTGACTGCGCAAGATAAGTACATGCCATATTTATCTTACAACCAGACTATAATTTCCCTTGCAGCAAATACATTTGATTTTATGGACAATATAGAAATGATTAAAACTTTATAGAACATGCCTTTAATTAGCCTCCACAAAGTCTCCACCTATGTAGGTGTGGTTAAGGCATGATGTGAGCCTCCTTGATTTTAGTCAATATAATTTGCTGGTGTAGTTGGTCATGAGTCGCAATACATTATATACATCTTCTAAAGGGATACATGCAAGCACATGTGGTTAATTGCATTTCTCATTTTACTATCTTATATATGTGCTGGAATATTGTAATGCATTAAGGTGGCAACAATGGAAAGACATCTGATACTTTGGATTTTAAAAGGGAATAGTACCATTTTCTTATACTTAATGCAAAAACCTTACTTTTTAGTGTTAGACTATAGAGGCCCTATAAAATCTTTATTCTTGATTGCTTCGTTCATTGGCTGAAATGCTGGGAGTTTGGAACATAATATATAGTGAATAAAACAGTTCCAGAATATTTCTATGGCCTTTGTAATTTCCTCTCCTCGTAACATGGCGCTAGAGACCCGTGGCATGCACCGTTCTTCCCCACTTTAATTCAGAATTCTGCCAGAGGAGCAACAGAAAGCACTAAGAATGTTGGTTTTAAGACTAAAATAAAGTTTGAGGAAATGAATCCAGAGGCAGCCCATAAAGTCAGGTACTTAACCATCTGCCAATATTGGACCCACCTGGGCCTGCATGGAAATAACAAGTCAGCACTACAGTTCATCTGCATTCTAAGGTTTAATGAACGTACTAAGTCAGTGCTTTACTGATTGGCCAGATGGGAGGCAAAATTGTATCATCCATGGAAATCTTGGAAGTTCTACAGATAAATGATATAACCTGTGCATGGTCTGAACTGTACCAACTCTAATTTGAAATGATCCACAGATCCCCTTCACAAGGACCCCCTGGGTAGAAGAAAAAAAACAAGGCATGTATTTTGTGGTATAACAATTACAACAAATAATATGCATCGAAGATGTCCACTTTACATCCTTCCATTCGTCGTTTAACTGTAATTCTCAGCATTCCACCCAAAAAAAAGCCAGCTGCTAGCATTAGAGCAGAAGAAATGAGTCACAATCAAAAAGTCTGGGGCCCATTGTGGGAGAGGGAGAAAATACATCTCCCACATCCCACTGGCAACACTCCAGCTATAGTTTATCGATTGCTTTAAAGGAGCCTACACAAAATGGTGTTATACAAATGTAACTATATATATTCTATATTCTGTATATATATATATATATAGAGAGAGAGGGAGGGAGAGAGAGAGAGAGAGAGAGATTGGATATTAAAGTGCTAATGCATGTTCAAGGCCAACCCATGCAAATTGGAACATGTAGTGCTGCAATGCAGTCATGCAAAACTGTTGCACATTAAATTTACATCTAATATACAGGACATCATATTCAAAACACAGGAAGTCATACCTATCCCACAGGAAGCCATATCTGCTTCTTGGGAAGTCATCCCTATTAGGAATTAAGTCATATCTGGTAAACAGGGAGTCAAACCTTTCACACAGGAAGTCCTATTTGCTTCCCAGGAAGTCTTGCCTACCAGGAATGAAGTCATATCTGGTACACAGGAAGTCATACCTGTCACACAGGAAGTCCTTTCTGCTTCCCAGGAAGTTGTTCCTACCAGGAATAAAGTCATATCTGGTACACAGGAAGTCATACCTGCCACACAGGAAGTCCTCTCTGCTTCTCACAAAGTCTTTCCTACCAGGAATGAACTCATATCTGGTACACAGGAAGTCATACCTGTCACACAGGAAGTCCTATCTGCTTCCCAGGAAGTCTAGCCTACCAGGAATGAAGTCATATCTGGTACACATGAAGTCATACCTATCACACATGAAGTCATACCTATCATGCAAGAAGTCAGATCTGCTTCATAGGAAGTCATGCCAATCAAGCAGGGAGGCATATCTGGTACACTGGTAGACATTCCTACAACATAAGACGTTGTATCTGATAAGATACAGGTTTTCAACACTATAGCAAAAGCACATTTTTGCAAGACTGATGGTTTATTTGATCGCCCCACAACTTTTGAATCAGGAATCATATCCAGCATACAGAAAGTCATACCTCTCAGACAAGAAATCATATCTGGTACACAGGAAGTCATACCTGATACACAGGAAGTCATAACTGATACACAGGAAGTTATAAATGATACAAAGGGAGTCATATCTGAAATACCAGGTCAGTTACCCATAGCAACCGATTAGAAACTGGTCTTGATCAGTTTTGCTTTTACCTCCCAACTATTCCATTGCCTTTTGAATGTCCTGCTCATTCGTAGGCCTCTCTGGGAGCTTGTCGCAGACTTGCAGGATGAGACTGTGATGTTGCTTCCATGTTCTATTAAGTGCTTTTATTGCCGGTTGTAGAGCAGAAAACTAGGAAATACTTTAGTAGATGTTTGGGGGGCTTCGACTTTCTGTCATGAAATACTGGCAACTGCATGATGTAATTTAATGTTTGAGGATCATAATGTGTCATGAAATTCTGGGGGGCCACATTGTGTCATTTAATCATAATTTTTTTTTTCTTTACTCTTGATTCATGTAAAAAGAGGTGTTTTTTCTGAGTGTGGTATTTTCAGGGTGTGACGATCAAGTGTCCAAAATGCAGCACATCTTGTAAATCCTGATTGTGTCCCACTTTAATGTTTTAGATGTAAGACAATATGTATTTCCCCAGATCATCTTGGTGCTGATCTCAGGACCCATTGTCAACCCTCCATTTCCTATAGGAATCCTGGGAGTTGTAGTTTAGCTGCACTGAGCCTGGCATATTTCCTCCTCTAAATTACATTTTTCCTTCAAATTAAACAGATAAAATGAAATAAAAATTTACAGGAGACAGAACACGTCTTAGATAAAGCGAAATTCCCATTCTCTTTAAAAACCACGTACAGCCCATCTAACTTGCCTCAAATTATATGTTAAGCAGATACACACATTGCAATTTCTATGTTCTCTGTGATTGCTTCCAAATTATACGTAAAGGCACGAGAAATGCCCATGAATTCAAAGCCACGTTGCAACTGTAACACCATCACACTCCAGCTGAGGTGACAGCACCCACAGTATAATTACCATGCAATTCATAGGCTTCATCTCGTAATTACAAAGCATTTTAGGAAAATGCTACATTTCTGTCATTATTGCATGGCAACGGAAAAACACAAAAATATGTCAGAAACCAAAACATTGTTAGAACTGGGTTCTGTGTTTCTGGGTTAGTTAGTGAGGCAAAGTGAGTCTGGGATGGGGGTACAAATAGGGCTGAACCTTGCCCTGCACATTGTGGGATCATACAGAGCAGCAGTTAGAAGAAAGAGGGACAAATATTACAGGGCAATGATATGTCAAGAACAGACAGTGGAGCAAAGGGGTTTCAGTAAGGCAGTAGTTCCCTAACTGTGGTTAAGGCAGTTAGGCTTATACCTATTTGGTCTCCTAGATATATCTCAAAGTCCAACTTGAAGGTTAATGCAGTTAAGGAGCTCAGTGGGCTCCAAACAAACATTGACTTAAAGTAGGGCTTGAACTGAAGTCCAACAACCACTGCAGATTGAGGATGGAATGAACTAGGCAACGTAACGTCAGCTGGGCATGATAGTGAAAGAAGAGCAAGATGGTAACAGTGTTTCATGATAACATTAGGCTAAGACGTAGACAGCAGGGCAATATTTTAATTGTTGGCTAATATAGTGAGAGGAGGTCAAGAAGAAGACAATTGGACAAAACAGAGAAACACCAGCTGTGGGGCAAGGTGAAACGGTGACAGTGGAATAAGATGGCGGCAGTGAAATAAGATGGTGACAGTACGACAAAATAGAAACATTAGGGCAGGGGTGTCCAACCTGTGGCCCGAGGGCCGCATGTGGCCCAGGATGGATATGAATGCGGCCCCGCTTGAAAAGCTTGGTTCCCTAGGAAACGTCATAATAATATAATAAGAAGTATATTTAATTCCCAGGTGTGCCATATTCCAGTATATAGCTCCATCTGGTTATCCAACTGGTATTGTAGTATTGTATTTTCTTTAATTTTACAAATCAAAAGTGTTTTGTGTATTTCATGTGTGGCCCCAGACAATTTTTCTTTTTCCAATGTGGCCCAGGGAAGCCAAAAGGTTGGACACCCCCTGCATTAGGGCAAGATGGAAATAGTGCAACTTTTTTGTCAGTGAAGTGCAAGCTGCAGTCCTTTAGTTGTTGTGTTGGGTAAGCACAACTAACAACAACACAGAGAAATGCAGCTTCATCCTCACAGATAGGAATAAGCGGCATCTGATAACCCACTGCACAGGAAGCTTATTGAAATGAAATTAAAGATTTATATCATTTTTCTAAACCAAATCTATCAATATAATTAGCTTTCTAGAAATACGCCATAATTATCCTAGAAATAAAGATTTTATTCCACCAGATGAGTTTCTTGTGCAAAACACAAAATTAATTTTTTCCTGGCCTCTCAGATGTGCATAATTACCAAGCACGTATTTTGTTTTTATGTGACTCTATTTGTCTGATCATGGCATTCTGATTGTGGTGCAGATGCCGCCAAAATACAAATCTAATCTTGCAATAAATTAAAGAATTAGGCGACAGTTGTCAAAATTGAAACAAAATGAAAAAAAAAAACCCAACCATGAAAAAAAATTCAAAACAGGCCTTATTTCCAAATTATCTATTCGGATACCCTCTTTTTCCTCATGCTTTGACTATTTATTGAAAAAAAAAAATCAGTTTTCCAGCAAAGGAGCCACACTGTCTATATATTTAACCTATTTATCAAGTATGCTTCAAAATAGGGAGAGGCCCATTTATTACATTTTAAATGCAGTTTCGTTGTTGAAAGGTAGTATAATTAAAAACTCAGGCTCAATAAGTTCCAGAAAAACTCATGTTCCATTAGGTTTTAAAACTTTATTTTGAAAAACTTGAAAAATTAAACGTTGCTTCAATAAAGTTGAAAATAAACCATTATAGAAGGAAATGTCCTGACAGTAGGGCAATATGGATACATTAGTACAAGTTATATGAAAGTAAGGTAGGATGGCACAGGGATCTGCAACCTTGGCTCTCCAGCTGTTAAGGAACTACAAGTCCCACAATGCAATGAAGGAGTCTGTCATGATTCATAAAGGCAAATGCATTGTGGGACTTGTAGTTCCTTGGAGAGCCAAGGTTGCAGATACCTGCGGGCAAGGTGGTGACAAGATGACAAGATGGACAAGGACCAATGCCTCAAAGCCCATAAGAAAAGGCCACTTTGACGATTACTTAATTTCAGGGTTTTTTACTTGAGTTAAATGTTCAGAATAACTTATTTGCTTAAAGATGTGGCTGAGTGGCTGTTTGACCAGTGCCAGGGCTGCTCACTACACAATAGAGATGGATCGAGAGTGATATTTACCTTGTTTCCCAGTGAAATCATTAAAATTCCAAACCTAGTGGGCATAGCTCAAGCCATTATCCTGGCTAACCGTGATTGAATACTTGACATGAGCTAATGTTCTATGATATACACA
Organism: Xenopus borealis; assembly: GCA_024363595.1. Taxonomy (NCBI): domain Eukaryota; kingdom Metazoa; phylum Chordata; class Amphibia; order Anura; family Pipidae; genus Xenopus; species Xenopus borealis. The sequence goes on along the minus strand of CM044431.1, from coordinate 229,394,854 downwards.
ATGTAATTACCTCTGTTATGCCAAAGAGCAGGGCACCCCCCACTCTTTTTTTTTTTTATAAAGGAAAATCTCTATTGCACCCCAAATCCAACTTCCACACAAACTGAATTTATAGCAGTGAAGATCGGGCAAGTAAACGAGAGTTTATGAACTCAACTCTATTGAATAGTGAGATGGCATGGGTCACTGTGACAAATATTAAATTGCTATTGTTTGTTTTCAGATAAAATGGAACAATGTAGTGAGTAGAAATGTATGTTTGGTTGTTAACTATTCCAGGATATTTGTGCGAGGCTGAATATATAGGCTTTGCCACCAGGAGGGCCTTGATTGGTCAAACTCTTGATATTGGCAACAATGAATACTATTATCGTACACAGGTTCATTCATTGAAAAATGTGAGTTTTTTGCCTTGGGCTCCCAAAATAAGTGTGTCCCTAAGGGTTTGATGGGATGTAAATAGTAGGAACATCATTGTCTAAATATGTGAAATTATGTGATGGAATTCACCTCTGAATCTGTCATTTTTAGAAATGCTCAAAACTTTCACATTTCTGGCTTGTCCTTTCAATCATCTGTAGCTATCAGTGCAGATGTACTTTCTATAGACCAGCAAGCAAAGCTGCCTGGTGCACTCTGTGACGCACGCCACATAGTCATTCCAAAACAAAGGAAATGTCAGGCAAACGGGTAGTTGGATATGGTTCAAAAACACAAGCAATGACTCGGATTGTGAGCAAGAACTAATTATGAGAACATAAATAAACCAGGGAAAAGAGGGGGAGGAGAAATATGTCTTTTGCAAATCTAATAAACAGAGAGCTCAGTGAGACATCAACCTTGGGCATGTATGAGATTGATTTGCCCTCTGTCAAATAAAGCCATGAGAAGAAAAATAGGAGAGGCCCATCAATGTGAGAGTCATATCAACAACAAATGTCCAAAAAAAGCAGCCTTATTATATTTCTTGAACTACAACCCATCACTCCCTCCCCTATACCCTATATTATAGAATCTATAATATAGATGGACCACTGTTCAGAAGCAGTTGCATCTGTATTTACAAGCAGTAGTCCAACTGTCCTTGCCATAGATCAGTGGTCCCCAACCAGCTACTTTTGAGCAACATGTTGCTCACCAACTCCTTGGATGCCGCTCCCAGTGGCCTCACAGCAGGTGCTTGTTTTTGAATTCAAGGCTTGGAGACAAGATTTGCATACAGTTGCATAAAACCAGATATACTGCCAAACAGAGCCTCGACTGTCTGTCCACATAGGGGTGACCAAATAGCCATTCACAGCACTTATTTTGCACAACCTGGGAACATTTTTCATGCTTGCGTTGCTCCTCAACTCTTTTTACATCTGAATGTTGCTCACGGGTAAAAAAGGTTGGGGTTCCCCACCATAGATAGTAAAGCCCAATGGGAAGTGGTGACAGCTGGATAGGGGTGTTCTGTCCACTTCTGTTTGCCACCAGTGTACAATGGCAGTCAAAATGTCCCATAAGCCTTAAGCTTGGTGGGTCTTTGTCTAGACTGTGATATCTGATTTCTTTGCCTTGTTCGCATTGGCTAAATGCCCTTTTTGAAAATCATTGAGACATGTTAGTACCAGACACAAGGACATCAGGACATCATCAGAGATTCAGATAGTGTCACCGAATGTTCAGCCAGTACATAGTTATTGCTTGCTTGACCTCACTTAAATGTGCCCATCGCACTGTAAAGCTTCATAGCAACACTGAAATCTTCCAAGTCCCCCAGTCCCCAACTCCAATTAAAGTACTTCCTAATGCTTCAGATAATTTATGCAAATTATTTTGTAAAATTAGTACATTTTGGTGACTTCAGCAGATTTTTTTTATAATAAAGTAGGTAGTGCCACAGATTCACAAAAGGCAAGCATCAGGAGGTTCAATACTGGAGAAATCATTTTGGCAAAAGCACGAAAAAAGGCTGACTAAATTATAAGGGGTTTTATCACTTTTTTATTCTAAATAAAATTTAAAGCAAGGCAGTGTACGAAAATTTTACAGTATGTAATTGATTTATTTACATTTTTTAACCTTTATTTAATTGTTTGTTCAGCAGCTGTCCAGTTCAGAATTGAAACTGTTAATTATTCCATTTTAAATTAACAGAAGATATAATTTACATTATTTCATGTTGTTCTGCAGCTGTTCGGTTCAGGGGGGAAACTGTTAATCATTAAATAGTGAATTAATATATATATATATATTTTAATTATGGTTTATGTTGTTATGTAGTTAAACTGTTAGTTACATGAGGGCACATTTACTAAGGGTCAAAGGGAAAAGTAATTTTGGGCTACTTCGACTATCAAATAGCCAAAAATTCAGTTCGAATTGAAAACATTTTGAATATTCAAAAATACAAATTTCAAAGTACTTTCTTTTTAATGAAAATTCGAATTCGCCACTTCGGAAACTTAAAGCTGCCAAATTGCCATTTTAGCCTATGGAGGGCCTCCTAGAACCTTTACTAAGATTTATTAAGTCCTGGAAAATCGAAAGATTTTTTTCAAGATCATACGAATCGAAAAATGCATTTGAACGATTCGAACAATTTTTATTTGTTAGAAAACAGACCTATTCAGCCCATGGAAAATGCCCTTTAAAAAAAAAATTTGAAAGTTTTGTTACTTCGAAATTCGACCTTTAGTAAATCTGCCCCTAAATATTTCATTTTATCTATATTTATCATTTTCTTTCATTTTGTTTTACAACTGTCCAGTTTGTAAATGTATAGAATTTATAATTTTCATTATTTAATTTTGTACTGCAGCTGCCCAGTTCACTAATATTCTTATTTTTTATTTCCCACAATCAAACTTTTTAGGACGACAACTCATGTATTTAATGAATTACTCTTAACCATGGTTATATTTATAAAAGGTAAAAACCATGGAAACACTCAAACACATCTAAAAGCTGGTGAGGTCATGTAAAAGTCAATGGGAGCAACAATTTTTATACAGCCGGCTATTTGGTCCAAAAGTCAATGAGCATCTGAATAATTTGGACACGCAACAATTTTGAAGCTAGCGACAATTTGGATGCCTGTCCATTTGTTTTGACGCAGCAGATTTTTCACCAGCGAATTTCGGCACAAATTTCTGTGTGGTGAATTTATTCATCCATCACTAGTCCTCTGCAATTATTTTTGGGGGGGGGGGGTTAAATTTAAATTAAGATTTTGGGGGCTGTGTACTCTTCTTTTGATCATTCCATGTTTTTATGCAATCATGCTTTATTTGAATCTTTTAATAAATAAGTACACATTCATGCTTTTCTAAAATGTGAATTTATGTCATGGTTGAACCAACCTCAAATGACACAAGTTCAAATTTGGACAAATAGGCTTCCCTCTGATATCTAGCCAGTGCCATCAACAATCTGGTAGGGTTTAATATGAAATTCAATGTAGAGATTGAGATTGAATAGCAATGAAAATAATTCAAAAACTTTCAATAACTTCAAATTTGTTTAGATAATGTCAATAACTACACAACGTTATATTTATAAAGGTAACAAATTACTTTAAACAACTTGTTAATGTAACATGAAACAGAAAAAAAACATACAGGTAGATCAGAAGCTGTGGGAGCTATAGAATGACCCGAAAAAGAAGAAAATTGGACAATTACTTTATTTGGTTTCATTAAATCGAATAGATACATTACAATTCTTTGGAATAATACATTTCAGTCCTTTGGAAGGATGAAAAATGAGATGGAAGAGCACCTAGAAACATCTTTGGAAGAAGGAATTAGGGATTGTAGAGTTGTTTCTGCTGCAGAATTTTCACTGCAGTTTTCAATTTAAGATCAAAACTGTCAGACCTACAGAAGAAGTGTTGGCAGCTATGGTTCCATAACTATTAACATGGCATATGGCACAAACATTTTGTATATAAATGTTCTTTTTCTGTGCTATTCCACCAGTTACCTAATATGAGTAAAAGAACTCCTGGCCAACTTTATGTAGCATTTTCCTAGGCTCATCTGAGTTGGGCTCATGTCCAATTCCATTTAGTCTGATATGGGTTTGTGCATTATAATGGTTTATTTGCATGTTGTTTATTGGATATCATGCTCAGCTGTTCATGATTATGAGTCTATATGCCTACGGTGAGTGATAACTTGATTTAGATGAAGGAGACTTTGAGGGGCATTATTTTTACTTCTAAAGATGTCAGGTCTCATTAATTAATAGCCTTGAAAGCCCCCAGGATAATTTTATGATTGTTTTCTGTATACTAATGGTCTGGGACAGCACAATTGTCTTCCACATTGTAAAATAGGAAAGGCAGAACTATGAGGCCTCTGTTAAAATCCAATATCATTTTCTGCACAACAGCTGTAAAACAAAGAATTAAGTTAGTATGGCCCTGAGCACAGAAGCTCTCCTATGGGATAATTCACTCTGGTACAGCATAGCAATTTACTGCTCGAGATTCCAGGCACTGGTTTATTCCTGCAATAAGGCTGGCTAATTGCAAACACCGGCTTTTAATGCCAGATATCTGACTGTGCGCTCAAGCATGGACACATACCTTGCACAATATTAGTTTTTCCACTGTTTTCTGCTCCAGGTGATGTGATGGGGCTGTACACTCCACATAAAACATTTTCCCTTAGGGAGATCTTTCTTATGCAGCATTGAAATAAGAAAAACAATAGAGATGTTTCCCCACAGGGAGAGAAGGTGGTGAAACATTTTCAGCCAATGCTGCTACCACCTCTCTTTTCTTAACTCTTAATTAATTGTGAAGGGGATGAAGTGTTGATAACAACAGATAACAACACAGTCCCATAAAGCACAGAAAGACTTAAGTTCTTGAGATGTTCAAGCAGGTAACATCATCAGCCCATAAAACACACCAAGACTAAGTTCTTGAGATGGTCAAGCAGATGCTGCAATGGTGACCAGCAGCTGGAAATTAAGATTAGGACCTGATACTCAACCACTAAAGGCTGCCCTAAAGGGAAATGGAGGATTGGTTGATTTTTATCACACAAAACTCATTTCTTTTATGAATGAATTATTTTATTGGTTCTAGCTCCATCATCTTAAAAGGTGACTAAACACAGACCAACAGATAAAACATCCATTAAAACAATATAAAAACACTCAGAGCCCATCAAATATAGCCATTCCAGTAGGCATCAAACTATGATAAAACAAGATTCATGGGTAAAATATTACAGCTACCTTCACAGGCGTTTCATGGACCTTATCTTTTATTTCACGTGAAAAGCATTCCCATCAGAACAGAATGTGTCTTTATAAAATAATAAAGAGCCAGAGCTTTTTTTCCCCTCATTACATTTTCTACAGCAGAATATTTCTCCACAGGGAGTAATAAACCTCACCAATTAGACAAATATCAGCATACAGAACCTCAGATTTCAGCCTCCAAAATGCCCCGCCAGTTTGCAGGGAAAAAAAGAAAAACATTTTAGAAGTTGCCTCGGGCACAATCAAAAAGTATTTTCTCACAAAAAAGTACAAAAACCTGGAGAAACATTGATAATGTTTTTCAAGTAAAGTAAAATATGAAAAATGTTTGAAGAATGTCTAAAATACATTTATCTGTTAGAAAGTTATTCTAATCCATCATTCCTGTAGCACAAAGTAGAAGAGAAGAGGCTGCTAAATCAGATGAACTTTTTTTTTATTAATTTTTGTTTTGTAGACTGATTATTAAAAAAAAAAAAAACAACCAATATTATTTATTCATTTTTATTTTTACCAAAGTAAAATTTTACTTTTTACTTTATCTCTTATCAGTCAGATTTTGTAATTTCTCTATTTGTCATTTCTTCATGCTTTCAGCTTTTTCTTGATTACGTTTTTAAATAATTTTTTAGACCAAGTCAGTTGTTTCTTTTAAAAATTTAAATGTAGTATTTTTTTTTTCAAGAGGAATGTAGCCAATTTTTTTGAAGTAAAGGAAAATACAGAAAAAAATGTTTTAAGAATGTATCAAGTTGTTATCTCAAATCCATCTTACTGTAGCACAAAGTAGGAGAGAAGTCACATTTACTTTTTCTTTTTTGTTATGTAGACAGATTTAAAAAATTAATTGGTCATTTATTAATTTTTTCTTTTAGACCAATTCACATGTTAGTTTTTCTTTTTTAAATTTCCTTTTGTTATGTAGACTGATTTTTAATTTTCTTATTTGTCATTTATTCATCTTTTTCTTTTTTACTTATTTAGATTTTAGACCAAGTCAGTTTTTTATTTTAAAAATGAACTGTATATATAGTATTTATTTATTTTTTAAGACCAAGTGAAATTTTTGCTGTATTCGGTAGTTTAAGGGGGTTATTTATCAAAGGTTGAGTTTTAGAAGTTTGTGAGTTTTTTTTATATTGAACTCACAACTCGAATATTTAAAAAAAAAAAAAAAACTCAAATGGAAAAAACTCAAATCAGGGAATTTGGAGGGAACAACCTAAAAACTTAATTCTTTTGAAAAAACTGAAATGGCTTGAATTAATCGAGTTTTCATGAAAAACCCACTGAAAACTCCCAGAATATCATGAAGGCTATTAACATCATCAAATGGTTCAAGGGACTGCTACCATTGACTTCTACATGGCCTCAACAGGTTTCAACTGGAGTATTTTCAGGATCAAGCTATTTCCAGCTTGGGGGTAAAATACATTTTGAAAGATTTACAAAAATGTACAAATCTACCCTATAAAAAATGCAAAATTTTCAGGAAAACACAACTTGACCTTTGATAAATCTTCCCCTAAATATTAATTTTGCTCTTTCCATCAGGTCATGAATCCATGCTTATAGAGGGGGCACTGTAATTTAACCCTCAATTATAGATTTTAGCCCTCCAGCTGCTGGTGAAAGTTTTATTTTATTTATTGAACAAATGTATAATCAACTGTGGTCCACATAAAAAGAATGCAAATATTGCACTTTATGCACTACTGTATATATTAAACATACTCCTTGAAATATTTGCGCCATGTGCTGTTGCATCCGCTCTGCCTCTTCTGCTGAATCATGGGCAAGGGTGCCTACTGATGATGATGCTTACTGGAAGTGAATGGGGGGTGATTCTAGGGTTCCTACAGTCAATAAGAGGAACAGACATGTGGCAAAAGAATCAAAATCAAATGTCATTGAAACTTTAAGGGGCAAATTTACTATTATTCGCCCAAAATCGACAAGCATTCGAATATCGAATGCTTATCAAATAGTTTTAGGCTATAATTTTGCTTGATATTCGAATTCTCGATACCGATCGTTCGATTTCACAAAAAAATCGTGAAATTTCCTTTGAGTCTCCGAAACGCTTCGATCGTACAAATGGTATTCGAGGAGGACTTAGCCAAAAAAATCTATGGAGGTGAGGGGGGGTTCCCATAGGCTTCTATTGCAATTCAGTATGTTGAATCTGGCGAAGTAGGCATTCAAAGGTTTTAAAATTTTGATTCCTTCGATCATAGAATGATCGAATTATCGAATATCCGATCATTCAATCTATTCAATAATTCGGTATTCGATGATCGATGAAGCCACATTTGAATATTCGGATATCCAATTAAATCGATGAAATCCCACAGCTTGCATCTGATTGGCTACCAATTTTGGCAGGCAGACTACACTGGAATTATGGGTAATGAAACTGCGTATTGTGGTTGGTTGTAAATGACCCCTAGAGACTCTTGTTGATATATGCCATATAATAAACATCACTACTGGTCTTGATATGTTTAGTTTCATAAGTTTCAATTATTATTCCTTCTATTCCGTCTCTCCTCAATTTAAAATGCTATCCGGTTGTTAGGGTCAGTGACCTCAGCAACCAGAAGGATTTTTATTGCTATTATTCATTTTTAATCACTTCTCTTTCTAGTCCAACCCTACTGCATTTAGTATTCAGAAATGCTGGTTCTTTGCTAAGGGACCAACGAAGTGAAGCATTGCACAACAATCAATGCAGATTAACTCCAAAAACACAAGACAAAATATCGGATCTAATTGAGCAAGGTCCAGCCAAAGAAGTAGAACCTTAAAATCACTCCAAGCAAAGAGACTTACTCTTCTGGTAACCTGTAAAGTTCAGGGAAAGGAAGGTCGTTTGAAGCGAAGGAGAAGGTGAAGTTGTTTGCTCAGACGAGCGTTCGGTGACCTTATGCTAATTGTTGTAATTCACTGGGAGGATGATTCATGGAGACAGTCTCTCTCCTGCCTGTTGAAACATATTCCTCTATCTATCTGCATTTACAAGCAGTCACTTAACCACTCTCTCCCCAAAATATTATTATTATTTTTAGAATTAGCATAGAGTCACCCAGGGCGTCTTTCCCTTGGGTCGACTCTTTGATTTAATGCGGCACATGGGGAAGGCTTAGCGCACGTCTCGCCAGGACAGACATTGCTTAAAACTTAATGTTTCAGCCCGGCGGCCTTTAAATATGGACGATTCCAATGACCGGCCTGACATGCATTACACATATAGGTATAGATCACTATCTTCCAGACGGCTGTTTCTGCTGGAACGTGACCAGAGAAAAAGAAAGACTTTTGGAGAGCACTGGGGAGGTTAAAGTTAACGTTACATCCATTTTCTGATTCCAATGTCAATGGATGTTCAAGCTGGTGAAGGAAAAACAGTAATTTACGATATTACAAGATACGCTTTGCAAAAGCTGGCACCATAATTCCTTTTAAATGCAAATAATAGAGCAGTGATATGAGTGTTTTTATTAATGTCTAGAGTCAAAATAAATAAATATTTTAAGAGTTAAGGCTACTATCTGTATAACAGAGCTTTCTGTCCCAGGGGCTGCAGAGATCCAATCTGATCCCCATTGAAAGCAGCAGTCCTGCCATACGTTATGGCTGAGATTCTAGAAACAAGTGCATTTTACATAAATGAAACATTTTCAAAAGAATGGGGCAACGTATTCACTACTTAGTATCTCTGTATTGGGGATAATGGCACATTTCAGGGTGCTTTGCTACCAGAATCATGAGCACCAAAGAATCAAAAGAATCAGTAAAAAATCACTTTTGATAAACGCCCTGGCAGGTCCGATTTTGTTTGTTGCGTGGCAAGTAAGAAATTTCAGGTAACTGGATGGGGTTAAGCCTGGCACCAGAGAGAATGATTCTAAATAGGAAGAGGCTGTATGTAAATATTAATAGCAAGCACTGGTGCTAATTTATGAGTCTGACATTGAGAGTAATAATTGCCTTGATGTTGGATGAGGGGAAAAAGCAGTCACTGTTGTATTTTGACAACGGTAACATAATTGGCCAATGCCGGTGACAGGTTGACAGATTTTTGCACAGACAGCAATGCACATGACAGAAAAATCCAAAATGTGTGCGCAGTCAAAGAGCATACAAATGAGATGGAAGAGGCCTGTGCTGCATGCAATGCTCACTCGATTGGTAACCAAGGGAACGGATACAGAGGCATGGCTATGGGGACCTGGCTCGACAGGTGCACTGACCCCAAATGTTAGGGAGGTGAGAGTTTACTCGTTAACGTTCACTATGAACAGGGAGTGTCATTAGGGACAAATGCTACTTTTCCATAGTAATTAAGGTTGACAAAAAAGACCTACTTCCCTCAAGTTCAAGTTCAACAACATGCTCATATAATTCCTTTATAGTAGCTGGATCATGACCATAACTGAAAGGCAAAAGGTATCTCAAGCCTGCAACTTCCAGTATTCTTAAACTGACTATTGGGAAGGCAGTATGGGAACATCTGGAAAGTCTTTTATTGGTAAAGTATACTAATATCTCATAGGCCAACAGGTACTTATTCTGGTAGAAGAAGGTTAGAGCTATAGTTGGGCAATATTTGCAGGGTCTATAGGGATACTGGATGCTATTATGGGTTCTGGGAAAAGTAGTCCAACAACAGTTGGTAACTTTGACTGTTGGGGGTTCTATGAGTTGTGCTTCAACAGCAGCTGAAGGGATTCAGGGTGGGCAAAACTAATATAAAGTGTTACGGATACATTATTTCACAGCCACTATGTTGACCTTCTGGTTTTATGTTGCCCTAATGCACTTACCTTGTGCTACTCTCGATCTTGCTCTATTTCTCCATCTGCCCCTACTGTTTTACGTGTGTCTTTCTGCTTCTACCTTGCTTTCTCCATTTTGTTCTATTGTCTCCATCTTGCCCTTCTGCCTCCATCTTGCTCTCTTTCTATCTTGCTCTACTATCTCTATCTTGGTCTTCTCTTTCCATCTTGACCTACTATCATTATTTTTTACCTACAATCTTTATCTTGCCCTTCTTTGTACTTCTCCTTCACTGTTAGATCCAATTTTTCTTACTTTGCCCTATTTTCAGTCTTGCCCTTTTATTTTCATCTTGTTGAACTCTCTATCTTACTCCATTTCCATCTTGGCCTTTATCTTGCTCTTCTCTTTACTTATTCTTCCATTTTACATGTTGCACTACTTTCCCCATCTTACTCTTCCATTTCCATCTTGCACTTCTATCTGTTTCCTGCTCCTCTGGCCCCATCTTGCCTTCTGTTCCCATTTTACCATACTTTCTCTGTCTTCCATTTCCATTGTGCCCTACTATCATCATCTTTCTCTTCTATTTTTATCTTGATCTACTATCTTGCCCATCTTGCCTTAGTGTGTCTGATGTCACCCAAATTTCTTACCCTTGACTACTTCTTGGTGTGGCTATAACTATTATTATTGGGACTAACAAGGTTGCTCCTCTTTTTACCCCCTAAAAAGTCCTCTGTCTATTTTGCAATACATTCTACTAAAAAAGAACTTGACTTCTGATTGTTGTAGGATTAAATCAAACTTCTCATTTTGTTAATGTGGGCAATTATCCTTGGAACAAAGAAGAGATTATCTCTGCTGTCTTTGTGCATGTGCTTGGGTGGGGGGCATGCAAATAAATATGTGATGAGGTTTGATGAAATACTATAGACATGTTACTATTAATGTTAGACAAGGACTAACCCATTGCTGAAAGGTTAGAGAATTATCTCTGATTTCCAGAACTGACACTAAAATGAAAGACATATTAATAGAGACCTCTATAATAAATGTACAGAGGTTTCCCATAACCAAGATGTTCCTCAGCTACGGACTTCAGAGTTTTTTTTTCCTCCGGTGTTTTAACATTAGTTTTTTACTATGGCAACAATAGTTTGACCAGTTCCGGAATGAAACTTCTCTCTACAAAACCAGGTCAGGTACATGAGTTCAGGGCAACGCAGTGGAGAAGCAGCATGTTTTTCTGAAGACAGGTTAACAATGTCTCTGAAGGTTTAGGAAGTCGGCTGCCTAGAAAGGAGGATATTGGAGATTTACGGGATCAGAAAGAAGAAGACATTTCATTAGTCTCTGCTCTTCAACATAAAACATAGCCCCGTGGGGTAACAAACAGAGCTGGCCTGACAGATGTATTTTTATAGTCAACTGCAAATGCCAAAAGACATTTTCTAGACTGGCCTAAACCAGTGAGAAATGTGAGTTTTCTATATTAGTAATTAGAATCAGTATATAAGCTTTGGTTTATCTTCTATCTCCTCTCCTGACTTTCTTTAAGGCCTCATGATGCTGCACTGCCGTTAAAGACAAAATCCTTAAGTCTCTCTCTCTTAAGGCCCCAAGTACTGCCCACCCTCCCACGGGATGTTGGACTTGCAGTCTCACTGAATTTTCTACCACCAGTAGAGGAGTTTAGCCTGTGTTAGTGAAAATCGAGGTGCAGCTGCAAGGTATGCTGTGACTTTGTTTTAAATTAAGTGATGATGGTAAAACTCCACTATTAGAATATGTGGTGTGTAGGATGTGTCATTATTTAATGAGTATTTTACCCTACTGTCAACATTTCGCCCGACACTCTCCATCTAGCCCTTCTCTCACCATATTAACCCACTGTGTGCATTTTGTATATCTTTCTCTACCATTGCTATGATATTACTTTTTCAATCTTGTCCTACTGTCTTCATCTTGTCCTACTAATAACATCTTGGTCTACTGTCTTAATCTTGACCTAGTGTCTCTATCTTGTCCTACTGTCTTGCTCTTGACCTACTGTCTCGATCCTGCCCTAATGTCTTCATTATGTTTTACTGCTACCATCCTGGTCTACTGTCTGCATCTTGCCATACTGTAGGGCATCTTGCCCTATTATCACAAACTTGTTATATTTTTTCCATCTTGTGCTACTTCCCAATATTACCCTACTCTTTCTGTCTTACTGTACTGTACTGTTAACTTGTCCTGCTGTCTTCAACCTACCGTACTGTCCCCACCTTGCCCTACTTTATCTATGTTGCCATATTGTCTCGATCTTGCTCTAGTGTCTTCATCAGCGCTACGCAACAAGTTGGCGCTATAGAAATACATGTTAATAATAATCTTGCCTTATTGTTTCCAACTTGTCCTACTGTGTCCATCTTGCCCTAATGCTACTGTCATTCCCCATGTCTATTTTAATCTGCTTCTTACTCTACTGTCTCCAACTTAATCTTTTTTGCAATATTAACCTACTATACTTGCTGCCTTCCACTCTTGCAAGCAATTGCTGCTTTATTGGCCCCTGGTCATTTCCCCCCTTTGTCCCCCCTAAAAACATCTCCTTTGTTAATGCTCCAGAACAGAGAAAGTCAATTTATAACCAGGATTCATAGTGTCCTCTAAATGGAGGAGCTTCATTAATCCGAGAGTAACAGGTGACACACTTGCTGGACAGATATAAAAAATCTGTTCACGTTAATTGCATCTCTCCTATTAACTCTGTCATCAGAAGGCAGGAGAACAGAACACAGACATCTGGATCCCTTTAAGGGTAATCTGTTCTACACCCTTTTGTCTTTTTGGACCATCCTGTTCGTTTGTAATTAATGCTTCTAATAATGATACCTCTGGCAGTTTATAATGTGCACTGATTTGTGTGGGTGTTACAATACACTGAACACTGCGTCCTGAAATCTGTAAGCACATCTGAACAGAGACAAACAGTACAAAAAAGTAATGTTTTAGTCAATGGAAATTTCTGTGTCTTCCTCATTAATGAAGATTGTGGGGGAGAGCTCTTGTACCAATTCAACCTTGGACACAACCACAATCACACGTTATGGGTGTCAGATCTACTGCACTTTCCGCAGCTCAACTGTGAAGTTCCTTGTTGAGTGTTTGTGAAACAATTTAAGTGCTTTCACATTGGAGGTGGGAAGAGCTTTGATGGCATCTTGAAAGGCCTTAATGTGTGTTGTGTTTGCTTCTCGGTCCCAAAACTATGTGTTCCCTGGTACAGTGACAAGTTCCACACACATTAAAGGCTTGTGGGAATATTCACAGACCCAAAGCCACTTAGGAGAAAATGGGTTAATCTCTGCGTTATCAACCCTAAGTGTAAATTGATGGGAGTATTCAGTGAAAGGAACTTCAATCTAGAAACTCAGTAGAGCACAGACTTCAAGGCTGGACCATCAAATTCTCCTGAACTATAGGGTTGGGTTCTGGATCACAAACATTGTGCCTTGGAGTGTAGGGACTCTTGTGAAGATTGCATTTTAGAAGGACAGGTCTCCGTTTTCTTGCCAACCATTATTAGTGTTTTGGATGGCTTAATGCCATTGGTGGGACTAGACCCTCTGAGTCCAGCCCACTGCTTGAGTCACAGACTCCCTAACTGTCCCCCTGTTAGTTCCATCCACTCATTGAGTGACAGGCCCTCAGCCCCACTCCTGGAAGCTGATGTCACAGTGTTCTTGTCCACCCACTGCTTCATTTACAGACTCTCTGCCAGCAGAGGGTTTAGTCCCACCCATGACTTAAATGACAAGGAAAGTGAAAGTAAAGAAG
>CM044431.1:229358023-229371654 GCA_024363595.1 Xenopus borealis | reverse complement strand
AATAATGCCTTTCAGGCAGTGGGCTTAATAGCTGCTTCTCCATTTAAGCGCCATTTTGCTCCATGATGACGCTCTGTGTAGCGATAAGTGATTTTCAAGTAGGTTTTAACTGGAGCTATCTGCCATTAAAAAGATCTCATGCGCTCGTTTCCACACAAATGAGATCCAGTCAGCATCTTTCCACGGAGCAATATGCAGATTGTGAATTATTTTGCTACCGTCCATTCACATACATCACTCCATCAAAATGCAAAGCTGTTTGTGCAGAGCAGCCCAGCGTTGGCTCGATGGCTCCCTGTTCTGCTGTAAGGTAGATCATCGAAAACATTGGCAACAATTTAGAAAAATTAAGGGAATTGAGCAGGAGTAGAGACACTTTAGAAATAAATATATAAATAAACAGAATGGTAATCATAAAGCACTAACAGGCTCCTAATTAAGTTCCATGATTACTTTTTTGTTAGTTTAAAAATTTGCAAATTAATTGGCGAGATGGAGTGATATTGTCTGCTGTTCCGAGGTGGGAAAACGTTAACCTTTGCAAGGAACAACTGCAAATTCTCTCTTGTTATAAATACAAGCGAGACAATGGGGAAGTGACACAAGACTCCATCTGGTCATTTATTGGTGAATAGTGATTTAAAATGCCTCTGATAGATTGCAAGCTAATGGGCTTAAACCCCTCTCTAGACTTAAATAAACTTCATAGCGGCAAAAAATATCAGAATCATTTTAACTTTCACCTCCACTTAAAACAAAAAATCCTGGAGTTCAACTTTCACTCTCTTCATACCCAATTTCTCATCTATTCCTGCATTGCTTTCTCTCTCCCTTGATATCCTTTGTCCTCTAGTGCTTTCATTTTTCCCCTTATCTTCTTTCCCTTCTATGGTTTTCTAATTACCCTAACTTCTTCCCAAGTCTTTCAATCTAAGGGGAAAACCCTTACTAACTTTTTCCAATATCTACCTGTCTTCTTCCCTTTTTCAAATCCATCCCTGAGTACCCAGTCTCTCACCTTAACCCTTTTTTCCATCTCTACCATCACCAATTCCTTAATTGTTCCCAAACACTTCCTTCTTCACAGATAGTCCACCTGTTTTCTCACTGTTTGCTTGATATTCTCGCCTTTCTTCCTGCTTTTCTCCAACTTCTTTACTCCCAACATTTCCCTTTTAGCTCCTTTATACAACCATATCTCCTCCATTTTTATGGCCTACCTAATTCAAAAATTCTGTCATAGTTTTCCCCAAATATAACAAGTCTTCCCTTCCCTTCTTTACCAAAGTGGTTCCTTTATCTGTATCTTTTTCCTTGATTTTCCCACCTTTTATGAATCTTTCCGCTATTTCTTACTTACATCTTGGATTTTTTAACTTTTTAACATTTATTTACAGTGTGGCATGACAATTCCATGTCTATCCCAGATTTCCATGTATAATATCTTAGACTAAATGAAGTTCCAATTTCAAGTACTGTATAATACCTTCATCCTGTTTGTTGTAGGAAAGCCATTGCCATTGGAATGGAGAGGCCTACTCTAACCAAGACCTTATTAAATTCCACCCATGGTGACGGTTACTTGCTCACTTCTTGCCAAATCATGAGATGACAGTCAGTGTGACCTTGGGTCATGTTGAGTCTTATAGATATCCCACAAAAAGCTAATTTGTGGAAGTAGCACTCTTTCCTATTCTTACATACGTATATTTTAACTCAACCAAATAAACTGTAAAATAAAATCTACTGAACCAAAGAAATGGTCTATGAGTGTGAACGAGCAAACAGGTATTTGAATTAAAAACAAAATCTCATCTGTACGGCAACGTAAAACATCTTCCCATTTCACTGTAATGGCCCTTAAGTACGTTTTTAAGTATATATCATATTGCGGTCAATAATGCTCTGTGGATGAGATGCTCATTTTCCTGGGGCAAATGTGCAAATAATATATTGGGATATTTTCTTGCAGCTCTGAAATGTTATTGTCAGATGTTTGTGGAATAAATAAAAAAAACAGAAAATTAAAAAATAGTCAATTTACTGCATATTACACCCAGCGGGGGCTTAAAGTCAACAACAATATCACCGTGAAAACTAATTTCATTATCATCCATTCTTCTGTTTGTTCTGCGGGATTGATACAGCGGTTAAGATGAGGACTGAGATTTTTGCCGACGGCAATTATTTCCTTATTATTTGCCTTAATTTTCCAATATCATTTGCGGAGGACTTTAATAAACTTATGATTTTTTTTTTTCACAGTGAAATCAAATATGTCATCAGCACAAATGTCAAGGTAAAGGACACTGGAAGACCCATTGAAATTTGTAATAATCTTCCTTTTCTGTTTGGTAGTAATGACGCAGCAGCCATGAGACACAGAATAATTCAGGATATAACAGTATTAATGTTGTACAGTGACTCATTGGGGTAATATGCAGTGATTTAAGTGACATGTTTTAATTCCAGAATGAAACTTTCCCCCCTATAATTCCAGGGTAGTTGCAGGCACACTCCTAGTTGCATTAACTGCAATTGCGCCAGACGCATCAACCGGAATGCAATTCCTTTGAATTGGTAGCTCCAGGGTTCTTCAGAGTCAATAGGCACAGTTGCAAACTTTTCATCAGACGAGGCAGAAAAGGTCCAATAGGGTTCATTTCCAACCACAGATGCAGTCACTCAAAAAGGACATAACTGTTCCACAAATTGATTCTATTCATAAACGATTCTTGATGTATCCTGTACACTTGTATCAAGAGCAACAGACACAATTATACTGGCATTATGGAAAAAGAGAGCTGCATTCTGGGTAAAAAAAATTGGCAACATGTAACGCGTCCTGCACTTGCCGGAACATATTTGGACCCGAGTACCTAAATGATTTGCATCAATATGTGCTCACCATTGCATTCATTTTGGAAACTACCCCCACCATAGATGGCCTCATTTCATTTATAGTTTGAACAAATCTAAGAATTGTTAAAACCCATGAATCATTGCCAGGATGGCACCCAATAGCCAGTGTACCAGTAATAACCAGTCTCCCCCCTCCCCTATGAAAAGCCCAGAGCCTTGGAACTTTATATCAGGAAACTAATGACAAGCTAAATGATGCAAAAATGACGATAGAGTTGATCAGAGTTGATCAGCTTATTGAATGGATGAAGATGTTTCATTAAGCAAAACTGGCCTGGCAATGGAATGTGTTGTTATATATCCAATAGTTCATTGTTGCTTGCAAGGTCAGCACGGTCGTCTACATGCACAGTCTAGATAAAAGTTCAGTGGCCCAAATCCCTCACCTTTACATCTACTGTAAATTCAATGCAGAAACTTCAATTCTTCAAAAAGTTTTTTACTAATAATAATTATAGTTTTTGAGGTTTTTTGGGGGGTTTCAGTACTCACTTGAAACATCAATTCTAAAATTTCTATTAAATACAACAATAAAAATATATTTTATGAAGGTTTGCATTCATCTAGTCATGGTATACAGCATCTAGTAGGGATAAGTCTCAAGCAACTGGGCTTGTTCAGTCATTTAAAAAAAAATTATAATTTATCTGAAAAGCTTTTTTTAATTTTAATGAGGTATAGGGAATTCCCTGGGATTTTACAAATCTTGAAATAAATGTAAACTTTGAGTGTTGAGATACATTTACAGGTCCAGTTGCTTTTTTGGATTGACCCCAAAGCAATGGACTCTTCCTGTGATGCCAATCCAGAAATGTAATTTTGCAACTGTAGAACTGGCCATTAGAAATTTTGGAATGTGAATGCTCTGCTGTATATATTTGTGCCATGACTTGAAAAGTGCTTAATAAATATTCTTCAGAAGCCATTTTTAGCACAACAGAGGAGAAGATAAATGAAACAAGAGGTTTTTGAGGAGTGGCTTACCACCCCCATTGATGTTGCTCACAGTGGCCTCAAAGTAAGAGACTATTTGGAAATTCCTGGCTTGAGGTCAAGTTTTGGAAGCATAAAGACACAGGGTTACTGAGTTACTCCAAACAGATCTTCATGTAGGCCAGCAGTCCACATGAGGCTACCAATTAGACTACAACTCTTATTTGGTATCACCAAGGAACTTTTTACATGCTTGTGTGACTTTCCAACAGTTTTTTTTAACAACTGAGTGTGGATCCCAGGTAAAAAAAGGTTGGAGACCCTGATGTAGACAGAAAATAATAAAAAATTAGGGATCCTGCCCAAAAAGACAGCATCTTAATTGATTGTAATAAGTTCTCCGATGGCAAGTCTCCTACTGGTTGCCTCCTCAAACAAAAATTCCACTTTCTTCCCCTGGGTCTCCACCATTCTAAGTGTGTTATACTTCCCTTTTTAAGTAATATCATAGTGTATGGTACAGACTATTACTATTTTAAGGTGTGGCACCATTTGAGCTCTGTGTTTGTTTCTTAGGAGTAGAGGCAAAGTTCAGCACAAAACATGAGAGAGACTAAATGAAGGTTAAGTGACGCATTAATGCGAGAAAGAGAGATGGATAAAACCCTACAAAGTAACCAGAGATGTTCTGGCTGCTGAATGCTCCTTAATTCCCATCTTTAATGAATGATGCTGTAACCAAGAACGTGGACCAAAAAATGCAGAGGAACTTTAACCTGGCAGAGCCGTGCTCTTGTGCTCCATTTTCCTTTCCACTTCATTATGACTTGACTAGTTAGGGGAGATAATTAGGAAGCACTGCATCTCTCCCTTCTTTCCTAGAACAGGAAGGAGGCTGCAAATTGATGCTATTTTTTTTCCCTTCACCAGCCAGATAAAGTGCACACAGCTGCTCGTTGCTGAACGGCCCTTAATTACACCGCTGTTGCCATGGCAACTTTTGATGATTTGAGCGTTGCTAGGATGGGAGCAGTCTTCCTTTCAGGTTTTTTCTTCTTCTTTTAAATAGACTGTACTTTAAAGTAAAAGGATAAAAAGCTGTTCTCTTACCCTTTTATAGAAAAAAAAACTGAATTACATTGGCTGCCTAGTTTAAATCTGACTCTTCTTTATATGTGGACTCTACTACAAAGCTAGTGCAGCAGGAGTTACTAATGTTAGAGAAGTGTTGGTATAGACTATTGCTATTTGGTGAGAATTTTTGAATAAATGAGTTTGCCATCTTCCAGAACAATCTTTATGATGTGGATGTAGGGGTGACTGGCTTAGGTGTACATGATGGAGTCTTGAGGAGCAGCAGTAGGTGATGACAGTAGGTCAAGGTTATGGTGTAAAGGCTGGTGACGGCTGGACAAAATGCTGGTAGTAGGGCAAAAGAGGTAATATTGGGCCAAATTGGGGACAGTAGAGCAAGATTTTGATTGTAGGTTAAAATGGTAACAGGCAATTGTCAGTAAGGTAAGTCAGGAACAGTTGGGCAAGATAACAGTAGCATCAGTTCTTCATGGCTTGTGACACTTAAAGGGTTTGTTTACCTTTAAATGAACTGTTAGTATTATGTAGAAAGGAATATTCTGAGACAATTTACAATTAGTTTTAATTTTTTTTATTATTTGTGGTTTTTCAGTTATTTAGCTTTTTATCCAGCAGCTCTCCAGTGTTCAATTTCTCGTTGCTAGGGTCCAAATTAGCAACCATGCACTGTTTTGAATACAAGACTGGACTATGAGTAGGAGAAGCGAAAAGTAAATATGAAGCACTCAAATGAAGGCAGTCTTCCACCTGCTTGTTAAATCTTTTACTTTGATTCAACTACCTGGTGGAAGATGGCCTTCATCTGAGTGCCTGCTCCATATTTACTTTACCGTTGTCTGTGCCCTATGCTGAGTAATAGAGGGCCTGAATAGAAAGCGTAATAAAAAGTATCAAGAAAAAATTAACGTGTAACTTTGCAGAGCATTTGATTTTTACATGAGTGACCCCCATTTGAAAGCTGGACAGAGTCAGAAGAAGAAGACAATTAAGACCAATTGAAAGGTTGCTTAGAAGGAGCTATTCTATAACATGTTAAAAGTTAACTTAAAGGTGAACCACCTCTTTAAGGTATTGTGAAGTTCAACTTCAGGAAGTTATAGTAAGACACTTCATTGCTGTCTTGGATGTGTTTTACTCTATTGGTAATGTCTGACCAAATCTATGATTTTGTTTTAGGAGGCAACAGGTTCCCTGCCTTTAACCCAAAGCTAAAGCAGCTTAGAAACTTTGCCAGTTTATTCTATGGCCTCCTGCAAGTTATTAGTACACTACATTTAGAACGCCAACCACCCAGGGTATTAGTAATAATAACCAAGTCCCATAGCTTATTAGTGCAGTCCATTTACAAACTCAACCACTAAGAGCTTATTGGTATTGTTTATTTAGACCATCATCTCCCTGATCTTATTAGCAAAGCCCACTGAGAATTGTTCTTCTGGCTCTTACATCTCCTTAGAAGAGTTCATTTAGACCATCCACTCCTGCAGCCTATTAGAAGCCCAATCACTTTAACCCATCAGTCCCACATGGAAGACCTAGTTAATGTGCTTCAAAATTGGTTTGCTAAAAAAAAAGTCCTAGCAATGTTGATTTTCTTGATCCAGAAGAAGAATTTCTACCAACACAATCAGGGGATCCTGGACTGTAAAGTTTAGGGAATTTCACCCTATATTTGTACTGGTTTGTAAGGCATTCACCTGTAACAAGCTTTTAATAAAAGCAAAATTTGGAATCTCAGTGTAAGCATTTTCCAGATGTTTGTGAACTGCATCCTCTCCTTAAGGCATTAGATTAATTACCTTAATAGATGACCTTCACTTTTAGTTATGCTTCCAATTTTCAGGGTTGGAATGGCCCATGCTGAAAAATCCCAGTGGGCTCAAATCCCGTTGGACCTTCCAACAGCTCAATACCTGCTCTATCCCATGATTCCGCTTTTTTGTGTTGATTATGGAATTTGCAAAGTCTTTTGGGTTTCTCATTGTTCTCTCATCACAGCATTTAAAAAAAAAATGTTATGCTTGTGTTACACTGATTTTTTTTTCTAAAGGTGAATGTGGATTTTACAGCTCTCATTAGTAGTCATCAGAATGCGTTGAGGGGAACTAATTCATAAGTCCTTAAAAACCCCTTTTGCCAATTTTGTCTAATAAATATTCCATTAATTATTATGCATTAAGTTTAATTTGCTGTAGTGCTTCTTAATCTAAGAGTGTGCACTGGATGTGAAAACCTTGTTTAACCACTACATTGATAGCAGACACACGGAAAATCTTTTACCTTAAAGAGACTGATTTTGACTGGGTAAAAAATAGAAGAGGATTGAACTGGCCAGTTTAAGACCCAGTGGCTTGGTTTTGTATTTTATTATTCTGTGTATTGTCCTCCTTTTCTGCCTGTGAGTTTAGTAAGTAGCACCAAGAATAGCTCTCAGTTCTTTAGATATAGGCTTCCAATGTATAGCAGATTAAGGAGCTCTCCGTGGTTCTTCCTGTTCTATGATGCATGTTTCTACTGTATGCCAGGACAGGGAGCTCTCCATGGTGCTCTCCTTTCTATGGATACATTCTTCTGCTGTATGTGAGATAATGGAGCTCTCCATGGTGCTCTCCTTTCTATGGATACATTCTTCTGCTGTATGTGAGGTTATGGAGCTCTCCATGGTGCTCTCCTTTCTATGGATACATTCTTCTGCTGTATGTGAGGTTATGGAGCTCTCCATGGTGCTCTCCTTTCTATGGATACATTCTTCTGCTGTTTGTGAGGTTATGGAGCTCTCCATGGTGCTCTCCTTTCTATGGATACATTCTTCTGCTGTATGTGAGGTTATGGAGCTCTCCATGGTCCTCCCTGTTTTATGGATACAGACTCAGGGAGCTTTCCATGGTTCTTCCTGTTCTATGATGCATTCTCCTACTGTATGCCAGGCTATGGAGCTCTCCATGGTGCTCTCCTTTCTCTGGATACATTATTCTGCTGTATATGAGATTGATATGATCCTCTCTGTTCTATGGATATGTGCTGTATGCCAGGCTAGAGAGCTATCAATGGTTCTACAGCTTTTATGATACAGGCTCTTTCTCTTTCATGCTAAGGATCTCTCCATGGTTCTTCCAATTCCACTTGTTATCACCAATAATTTTGTCTGCATAAAATGTTGAAATAACACCATTGTAGCAGCATAGATGTCCATAAATTTCAGGATAGTTCTCAAAAAATCCTACAGAACTTTTACTCCATCCAGTTGAAGGCTTACAAAATTGTAACTGCCTCCAAATCTTTGCTGACGGCTAAATGGTGAAATGGAATCAACATAAGCACATAGTCAATAGGACTTTGTGCCTACTGTTTTAATTTTTAATTGTTTAGCAAAATCTGAATTTGAAAATAAAGTCACATTCTACTAAATGTAAAGTCATGCACCTGGGATGTAAAAATATGCAAGCCCCTTACATACTTAATGGGACTGCATTGGGCAAATCTGTAATGGAAAAGGACCTTGGAGTAGATAATAAACTAGCTGGTCTGTTCTTATATGCACAAAGGGAGAAACCTCTGTATAAAAAACCCCCGTCGTTCAGATGAAATAATTATTAGTGGATGGCTGACTACTCTTATCCTATGTAGGAAAGAAGTTTTCACTGGAGAGCTGATTCGTTGCGGTGATTAAATTTATTCAAGATGTATAAGCACTACATGTTTCGGACCACTAGGGTCCTTCTTCTGGAGCAGTCAGAAGAAGGACCATAGTGGTCCGAAACATGTAGTGCTTATACATCTTGAATAAATTTAATCACCGCAACGAATCAGCTCTCCAGTGAAAACTTCTTTCCTACATGATACTGCTTTTCTGGACTTGGCAAACCCAGATCACTGTGATTGAGCCACATACAGAAATACACGGTTTGTGGCATCCTATTCTTCTACTCTCACACTAGCAGGGTGTGGAAAGTGACCAAAAACCATAGATACCTTTTAATTAAAACTACAGGCAAACATGTATGCTCAGTGCAAGCCCTATTGATTGAACTCATGTTGAAAAGGGTTTAAAGGGTCAGTTTAAAAACACTTTAGTCAATTCTGATTCAATTGATTAGCCTTGTCCTTTTACTATAGATGCCAGTAACCTAAAAAAAAGCCTAAACATCAAATTTCTAAAAAAACTAAAGGATCTGCCACAGTGTCGGACTGGGATCCCAGGGGCCCACCAGAAAGCCTTAGGCTGAGGGCCATTTTCCAAACTATTATATCTCCTCTCCTCACTCAACCTTTATCTTCTCCTACTCTCTTTTCACTACATACTGTACGATACTTCCATTATTAAGCCTCTTTGTTCCCATAAGTAGGGAATAACCATGAAATATGCAAAATTTTTAGAAGCAAGAGGCCCACTGACACCTGGGCTCACCGGGAGTTTTCCTGGTATCCCGGTGGGCCAGTCCGACACTGATCTGCTAGTTTTGGGAAAGAAGTCAACAAGGGGTTTGTCTTCCAAGGAATTTTCAATGTTGGGGTTACATACTCTATATTGCTGGGCATATTAGTCAACACACCTACAGCAGTAACTATTACACAATTTTGAAACTTGACCAAAGCCATTTTCCCCTAAAGTTATAGTCTGGGGGGAAGTTGAACAACCTAATTTTATAATGTAGTAAAGAGGTACCATAACCATAATATAATATAACAGTCATTTTTTATATGAATTACCACGTTGCCATTTAGAACTTAGATTTCACAGCAATATAGTTTTAAGCAGGGAAAAAAAATTGCACATTCTCCCCATCTCATCTATTAGGAAGTGCTTGAAAGGGCAGCCCTGTAGCATCTTTCAGATGATCTATTTGTGCCCCGAACACACACATAAACTAATAGAGAAATAGATATACTGTATTTGATGGATTTTAGCAGTTAGAGTTGAGGTGTGTCTGTGCAGAAAGAGAGAGCGAGAGAATACAGATGGTACCAAAAAGTAAAATAAACAAACATTAATCCTTCATTAACAAAGGGAGATGAAAGCCTTTAAAATAAGAACTTTTATTTTCGAAAATGGAGCATAATGTGGAAACAAACCCGTTATGTTAAAATTTGATTATAAAAAAGATCTGTGGCAAGTGGTGGCGGATGACAAGGGAAAGTGATATCAAGAACATTCTAGCAAGGAATGGTCAGGCCGCTATATTATCTGATTTAAATGGGGGTCAGAGTTTGTGCTCTGAAAATTGTGTTAAAAGGCAATCTATGTCATTGTAATGGCATTCAATAAAAAGAAATACTAATCTCTCCACGTCACTCACTGTCATAACATTAATATTTAAAGTGCACATTCAATTGTGACTGTCATACAGTTCTACTGGTCTTTCGCAATTTGCCGAAATCCAACCATTTCCCCCTGATTCGAATTTCTGAACAGAAAATAAATTGCATTTTAAATGTTTTGTGGTTTTGTTTGCTTTGATACATGAAGCACCGACCCTGCTACTTCATTTTGTTAATGTTTATCTGGGCTACATCGGTTGCAAAATCCCGCTCATTAGGTCTAAATGCCTGTTACAGTCTATAACATAGATCTATAAGTAAGCAAACCGATCTAAAATATAGAAAATGTAAGAAAATTATAATATAAGTATCCCAACTAAAGTGGGAGTTTAAGGGGCAGATTTACTAAGGGTCGAATTTCGAATGCCAAAAGAATTCGAAATTCGACCAGGGAATAGTGGGGAATTAAAAAAATTCGATTTTTTTTTTAGAGCAATTCGATCGATCGAATGATCGAATGGGGAAATTCGATCGAATTCGATTTGAATTCGAATCAAATTTTCGAACGATTTTTAAATGAATTTTTCTCATTCGATCTTAGGGAATGATCCCCATTTCGGTAGGTTTAATCTGGCGAAGTTGGTGATCGAATTTAAATTTAAAGGGGAAGTATTCGACCATCGAATTTTCAAATAAAATTAAATTCGAATATGAGAATCATTCGAATTCGAATATTCGATGGTCGAATTTGGTCGAATTTGCCTAATTTGCATATTCGAAACTCGAATTCGAATCTTTTTGAAAATTGGATCGAATATTCGAATCCTTCATGTGAATTTGCCCCTAAAAGTTCCCTAGAGTAAAAGGTATTGGAGGAGCTTGGGACTGTCCCACTATATATATATGAACTCTGTTTTAGGGTCTAGCTCAGGGGTCCCCAATCTTTTTTACCCATTCAAATGTAAGTTAAAGCACAACATAAGAATGCAATTAAAGTCTGGGGGCTGTAATTGGCTATTGACAACCTACAGGAGGCTTTGTTTGGCAGTGTACATAGCTGTTATGCAATTAAAACTGGCCTTTGAGCCAAAAATTAAAAAATAAGAACCTGCTTTGAGGCCACTGGGAGCAACATCCAAGGGGTCTGAGAGGAACATTTTGCTCACAAGCCCCTGGTTGGGGATCACTGGTCTAAATTGGTAGGGAAGAAGCATTGGCCCCCTCCATTTATAAAGTAGGGCAATAATTAGTGATGGGCAAATCTCACCCGTTTCGCTTCGCCGAATTTCCAGCAAAATTTGCGAATTGGCGAAAAAATTCGCGAAACGGTGCGTCAATCGCGTCGCGTCGTTTCCGTCATGTCGCGTAATTTTCGGCACGCGTCGCATCAAGAACAACGCTCGACTCGTTTTTTTGGGCGAATTTTCGCTGGCGAATTTTTGCTGGTGTTTCTAGAATTTATTCTCCAGGGGCGAATCGCGGGAATTCGCAGCGAATTCGCCCCTGGCGAATAAATTCGCCCATCACTAGCAATAATAAGTTATTTGAAGGAAGGAGGACATGGGAAAGTAGGTTACAGGGAAGTCCAAGTTTGTGTAGGAACCTACAGAACAATTAATGTCAAGGCTAGTTCTAGTTCTGAATTCAAGGTGCTGTAACTGAACTAGATAGATAGGGCAAGGTTGTAAAGCATTACCAGGTTTCACCAAGGAGCAGAGCAAGTCTACTAGTGGTAAATTCAGAGGAACAACAATCCATACTGCTGTGGCTTGGCTTAGAAAAAGAGACAAGAAAACCCAGGAGTCACACACTAACTGCAAGGCAGAGTGCAAAAAAGGAGCACAATCCATTTACAATTCCGTCCTATTTGCTTAAGAACCACTGGTACACTTATATTTAAGAACCACAGCACCTCAGTTTATGTTTGTGTCTTATTAAAGCGCTACACTGTGTCCTATTGCACCACTGTCCATTGATAAGAGAAGGTCCTTGAACACCATAAGGTTTCTATAGGTAACGAAGAGCTGGAAGGGACGTTAGGGGATCATCACAGTACTGATGCTCATAGTAGTAATCAATATCGGAAATCTTATTTTAGTCCATTGTTAAAAACCCAGTGCTTTGTTCACTAATTAATGCTCTTCGTGACAATACGATGATTTCTATCACGTTTCCCGTCTCTGGAGGATAAGTCAGCAGTTCCACTTTCTCAGTACAGTAAGGACAGAGGACGAGACTTCAGTCTGTGGCTCAGGCTCCCAGCGGAGGCCCCTTGGAATGTAAATGAGACAGCGAACAGAGCCATCCAGTGATAAGACTTTATAAAAGAAATAACCTACACATTACACATACAAAGTTGCCTGAAACGTGTGAGGCTCCAGTTGCTGACCCCAATGACAGTCATTGGGGTTCTCTGACTTAGCCGTAGAGCTACACTGTCTATACCCAATCAGGATCACTCATTTTTCTCCATTTTTCTTTGGCGTGCCGGTTGTGAGCAGTAATGAGATCTAAGCTGTACCTTTGGACTTGGTCTAAATGCCAGCAAAGCCATCCAAGATGTAATATCTTTCATTGTAGGAAGCATTCGGCATAGAGTCAACGCCGGGGGCTATATTTGTCTGCCAACTTTTAGTAGAGAATAAAATCATCAAATCTGCCCTTTAGCAGCGCACATGCTCCCTTATTTGAACTATGTAGAAGCGGAACCTAAAGAGTTTTTGGTTCGCTACAGAAGCAATGGCATTCAAACGAAGCCTCGTCATTGCCATTAGATTAAGTCAAGCGCCCAGTGAATCAGAGGAGATGAAAAGACATTCCAACAGTAGGGTGAAAAATGACATTGATCGGATACAGATGTAAAGTCTTGATACTGTAAACTTTATTAGGTCACAGACCCACCAACAAGGTTGGGACCCAATAGCATCAATTACTTCCATACAAACATAGCAGATAATAATTTAAAGGTAAATGCCTAGTTGTAAATGTAAAGTCAACTCTGATTGACTGTAGCCTGCATCCTAATCTTTTAATGCTTCCAGCTGGTCAGTTATTGTCAGGAAAATCTTTTGCCTCTGGTCATTGCAACCTGAATAATCAGTCAACATTAAAAGCCACTGCAGATAGAAGGCTGAGCCTGATCTTTGATGGATGGGATATTTAAATAAGATGCTGCAGCCTTGGCAGTGACTGGATCTGTTGAGATATGGGATCGTTCTAATTGAAGAACAGGGACAGTGCAAACTAACTGCATTCTCGTTTACAATGCACCAGCCTTGCTTATTTGTTGCAACATTGTCCTTGATGACAAACTGCAAATAAAACAGATCTGCATGAGTCAGTGCCTGCTCATATTCCCCAGTCTGATAAATAACGGCACCAGTTTAACAGTGCAAAATGTATTCAACTTTGGGTTATGTAAA
>CM044431.1:229332551-229354182 GCA_024363595.1 Xenopus borealis | reverse complement strand
GGGGGGGGGGGGGCTTCAAAATGGAGCTCAAGTGGATTAGTTCAATTACAAACTGGTGTCTAGTACCATCATTCAGTTTCAAATATAATTTTACTTTTCCTATCTCCATACCTTCCTGGCAGATGCAAATGTGCAGCTCAGAAAAAGATCTGTGTTTTTTTGCAGGGAGCAGAACCCAAATTCATTTATTAAAAAGAGCTTTACAAAGAGGATTACTTATATTTGAGAACTGTCATTTGTTTGCATCTTAACTTCTAAAGTCCAGAAAATATGGATCGTATTAATACCATCTCAAAAGCCTCCCTTGCCGGCTGCTTATATAGTTATAGTGTGTGTGTGTATATATATATATATATATATATTATATTTAGAAACTTTTTTTTTCTTAAAACGTGGGAGCCTTTTATTTCTTTCAAAACCCACATCAGCTGCTTTAATTTAGTTTTTATCCATTTAAAGTATTTAGAGATTTTTGAATCTGGCAGCATGATGGAAACACTGAGCGCTCAGCCTTTTCCTCTGATGATGAGACTTATTTGATGGGGCGTTCTCCTTATCTGGGGAGCATGGCATTGTCTCTTTGCCTTTAGACCTGGAGGCTTTTAATTTTTCTAAGGAATATTGAAGGGATACTGTCATGGGAATTTTTTTTTTTTCAAAATGCATCAGTTAATAGTGCCGCTCCAGCAGAATTCTGCATTGAAATCCATTTCTCAAAAGAAATTTAATTTGTCACATGACCAGGGGCAGCTGGGAAATTGACAATATGTCTAGCCCCATGTCAGATTTCAAAACTGAATATAAAAAAATCTGTTTGTTCTTTTGAGAAAATGGATTTCAGTGCAGAATTCTTCTGGAACAGCTCTATTAACTGATGTGTTTTGAAAAAAAAAATGTTTTCCCATGTCAGTATCCTTTTAAAGGTACATTAAATGCCTACTTCCTTGTCATGTTAAACGATAAGTAAACTTTTAGAATAAGTGAATGTAAAATTGACAAGGGTGCTATTCTAAGCAC
The DNA here is from genome assembly GCA_024363595.1 of Xenopus borealis. Lineage (NCBI taxonomy): Eukaryota > Metazoa > Chordata > Amphibia > Anura > Pipidae > Xenopus > Xenopus borealis. The sequence continues at coordinate 229,353,165 of CM044431.1, read as the reverse complement.
TTATGCAATGTACATTCATTATATAACCTCCTCCGCCGGTCAGCTCTGTTCTTCCTATGCTGACCAGCGGGGACAACATGCACACAAGCCTCATGCGCGCCAAAATAGACGTGCGCGTCAAAGTAAATGCGAGCATCAAAGTAAACGCGATAATGTCAATAATGGACGCTCGTGCTAAAATACTTAGGCGGCTAACTTTCCATTGGTTCTTATTCTGTCCATCACAGCTTAACCTTCTCCTTCTAGAGAAAGGTTACACTGGGGCTATGGATAGTCTCCATCAGTGCCACCAATTGTACAGTCTCCTTGGTCTCTACAGGATTACAGGCAAAGATCGGCAACTCCGGACTTTTAAATACCCTTCTCTTCCTTTCCCCATTGCCCAAGCTGGCTTCTGTTCCTACAGTTCCTGCTCAAGCATTGTCTGATATTTTTTTCCTGGTTTTCGACTCCTAGCCTGATTATTGACTTCTGAACCTCTGCCGCCTGAACCGACCTCTGCTTGTTCTTGACCACTGATCCTCTGCTGCCTGCACCGACTTCTGCCTGTTTGACTTCCCTTTGCCTAAACCTCGTCTGTACTTCGATTCCGGTAATACACCTTGCTCTTTTGCCCTCTCCGCCGCAGAAAGCCCGGGGCCCCAAAAGGGCGTCGGTGAAGACCGGAGCGTAAAGGAGCACCAGTTACCACCTGTCTTCCTTGCACCAGCTACTCTATCGGGATCCAAGCATTCCATCAGGATTTAAAGTAAATAATTGTTACACATTATTTATTTATTTTTATGTACTGTTAATATACAACAGCACCACCCGCTGGCTATTTCCTCACCATTCTGACGAAGTAGTCAGAAATGAAAGAGAAAGAAAGAGGCTGCTCTGATGTTTTTCTACTTAGGAAAACAATTATAAACCTTTCTCACATCTTTCCTAAGCAGAACATCATCTTTTGCCTTCTTTTTGTCCTTTGACAACTTCCTTGACTACTTGGTGGTCAGAATGGTGGGAAACTGACCAGCAGGTGGCGTTGTTGTGATAAAATTCATTCATGTGTCACCTGTCAACAGTACATGTATCATTTACTATCTTGGAATTAAAAAAATAAATAAATAATGAATGCATATTGCAAAAGTGCACTTGTTGACTACTTGGTGGGTTTTTATTTTATTTTAAAGGTTTACTTATCGTTTAAACACAAATATCAATCTCTACATAGAGCTCCAACATATTTATTTGATGTTCTAATCTACAGATGACGGGTTCTCCAATAATAGTGAAAGAAGCCCTCTAAAGAAGAAACCTGTTTTGTGGTCCTCTCAGTTCTGATCCAGGCAACATTGGGGTTTCTGCAGCAATTCTTTGATCTGCTGGGTGAAGAAAACATGACAGATCGGGATGTCCATCTATTACATCTAGTTATTGATGGACCTACAGTATACAAAGCAACTTTCCCCTGATCTTAATTACTTTTGAATTACAAGCATCAGGGTCACTGACCCCAACAACCAATATACTTATTGACTGCAAAACTTTGTTTCCCCCCCATTATTTCTATATTTAATTGTTCATCTTTTGTTGTGGGTCCTCCCCTATTCATTGTCCATACTGACCTCCGAGCGTCTGTGTAATTTTTATGGTGATAACATCCTAGCAACCAGATAACTGCTCCCAGCATTCCCTGTAAGTTTCCCTCATTGTAATGTATTTGCTGTGAACTGTAACATGAAAACTGCTGAACTATGAAAGGAAAATGATGTGTCTTACTATTCATTAAATGTAAAATCTGAATTTTTGGGGGGCTCAGGGCTGAAAAATGAAGCTTATTAATAATTGCCTTTTTTCTGGCCTTTCCTGACTCAGAGATCTTATTGTGCAACATTGAAGCAAAGTGTGATGATGTATAATTAACTCTGACAAGGCTTTGTGTCAGCCATAATAATGCATTTACCATTACATCAGTTGAGTAGTTGCTAAAAAGAGTCATAATTGTGCCTCACAAATAGACATTGCTGATGCTTCACCAACTTTCCTCCAGCTTTTCATAGCTATCAAGGCTAGAGAGAGAGAGAGAGAGAGAGAGAGGGAGAGAGAGAGAACATCGTTTATAACTCTGCTGAGAAAGCATGAGGTCTCCATGTGACCCAGACCAGAGCGAACCAGAGTGAATACCTCTGAAGGGTGTATGTGCCATCATAGTTATCCACTGTAGACTCAATGGCCATAGCCCTTTGCACTATGTATTTCTAGAGAAAGGTTACACCGGGGCTATGGATATTCTCCATCAGTGCCACCAACTGTACAGTCTCCTTGGTCTACAGGACTACAGGCAAAGATCGGCAACTCCTTTGGCAACCTTTCAGCTAACTAAGAATACATAACCAAGAGTGTAGATCCCATTATCAATTCAGGATCAACCACAGCATTGCCTCACTAAACCAGATTTGCAAGAACAGATTGGGCTTGGACTAGGGTACCTAGAACCAACCAGAGAACCTTATGCCTTTGGATTATCAATAACACAATACACCCCTTTGCCACTATGGAAGTAGTAGAGGTTAATGGTCAGGTGTGCATGAGACCACTAGAATCAGGGTCCACCAAGATTTGTCTCAGAGGGGCACTCTGACTATACATGTATGGGATGAAATTGTATGTGACTACCTTCTGTTCAACAAGACTTGGGCTGTATGGATTGTGCAATATATTCCGGAACTGTTGAAAAAGCTTAAGCAATCTCACACCCACATGAAGACTGAGAGGAACTGTCTTAATAGAAAAAGAAAAATGTCATTGCATCAGTGGTTATTATTGTGCGGCTTGGGTAATTGAAAGCTGCCCATGTGCCTCACACTTTCACCTGCGGCAGGCTATAATCCGCCATAAGAACGCATTCCTGACTGCGTCTTATGGCTCAAGTATAATCCTGCTCTGCAACACGAGATAGGGTGATGGTGTCTATCTTCACAGTTAAAGCGTCTTCCTTCCATCAAAGCTCAGAGGCCTAGACGAGCATCAGAAAGATGCTACAATTATCTATATATGGCATTCTTTTTTTCTCTCTCTCGCCCTTATATATTCTCTAAAGCCTTTTTCTCTGCATTGAAAAACATCTTTTATCTTTTTTTTTCCACGTCTACAAAAGGCCCTTGAATCAAAGAATGGACCTTTTTATTCCTTCTTTTCTCAGAGACAATGTGTTTTAACCTCTAAAGCAGGTCTGATCCTCTCAGAAATGAGACCAGCTTATGTTGCCTAACATCATTTCTGTTAGTCTTCTTATTATCATGAAAGGTCAGAGCTGCTTCGGGAGTAATCCGTTGTCCTGTGAAGTCCTCAGCTCAGTAAACATAATGATTGGATCCAACCGATAAGAAAGAACATGCAAGATCTACTATAACGTTCTATCACAAATTCAAACCTGCTGCATATTAGGTATGGTAGGTTCCAAAAAAATAACAAGGAGAATTTTTAATGTTCTACTTTTGTACATAGCCCTCTCATGCCTTCAGCTCAGACACATCTTAGAAAATGGCAATATACTGTTTCATATTTTCTGACTCTCATTGCCACATCCAAAAGTCTATCACTTATTCCCTTTGATGATTGGGCTCTTTCCTACTTGTCCGGGACATGCTATCACTCATTGTAGAGCTAACATCCTTCTCATTAAACGTTTCATTCTGTTATTGTGATTACAATATAAACCAAATTTATACTGACCAAAACTATTTAAACCCATGTCTACCTCATTCTTCTTCCCTTTTGAACTGTAATGATTTAACGTTCTGCCGTATCCAATTCTTCTGTTTAATTTGAATTGCTTCTGCTTCTTTTTCCATCCCTAATTCAAATAAGCTCTACCCCATTGCCCTTATTCTTGCAAAATATTATGATGGCTCACTCATATTTGATTTTTCGCCTGTCTCCAAAGTAGAAGGAATTCAAGGAAAAAGGCCAAAGATTTCTCCTAAAATTTCCATTTAGTTGAAAAACCCCCAAGATTGAGTTTTAAAAGTAAAGCCAGGGCAATACGTTGATCAGGTTCTCCACCACAGGATCATTTCACCCTTACTTGCGCTCAGGGCAGTCTTACTGCGATCAGCATATGAAGAGCTAGGGAAATGGATTCACAAGTAAAGCAATTTGGTTGAAGAGATTCCTTCATCGTTGGTTTGCCATGGAGCATGAAAACATTGTTGAGTGATTACAGCCTACTCTTTGCCTTGGGACCTAATCTTAGAGGAACCTCAAATATCATGGGTGAAAGGACATATTGTATATTATTATTTCAATAATAATCTATATGGCAAACCTATGGCCTTCCCGCAACCAACAACCAAAGGGAGAAAGGTGACACACTCATTCTAAAGGCACCTTTAACTTCTTTCACTGATAAGGAACCCCATCTTCTCTAACCCTGCCTCTGAAATCAAAATACGTTTCTATACATTTGTAACTTGTGGTGTGTATATATATATATATATATATATATATAGCTTAGGAGTCACTCTTGGCATATTTATAGATAGAGAGAACACACAACACCTCCCAAGGCGTTCAGGATGGGTGGGTTTTTTGCTCATTCCAACAGCCATGCAAGGAAGGAGCAGACTGCAAGCCACATATAATTTATCCTCATGTGTCTATTCTATATAGCACATTCAGCAGACAGGATATGTCATGTAACAATAAGGTTATATTAAAATTACTGCTGCGTGTAGAACATTAGAAAAAAGTCCCAGCATGCTATTGTTTCATACAAACCTCTTGAGATGCGCATGAGGATTGGCGAGGTCTTTTTTTTTCACATCCAAGATTAATTACTTTTCCGATGCAATGAGTTTCAGTCTGCAAATTGTAGATTGTATAATCCTTACAACAACATATAAACCACAATGATAAGGGCCTCTGGGGACCATCATAGAAAAAGGCATATTTTGGAGGTTGGCCAATATGATTGGATTGCAAAATATCCCCATTTTTTTCAGCAAGTACCAGATAATCTGATCCCACACCTTGTATCCTGTGTCAGGAACTTGTCAATGTTAAACATATATATTATTCAATATCCACTACAAAAAAAGATTGATGATGTCCCCTGAGAAGAATGAGTTTTTTTTAGGAAGTTGAGTGTACAAATATTTCTTGAAGATTGGTTACAATACGCCATCCATATACATACGCCATCCACATACATACGCCATCCACAGACCTTGAAGTACTTTTAGCTTCATAAAGAGCCCAATCAAGTAGTATTGGTAGGCAAGGCCCAATTTGGCCCTGAACCTTGTCAGCCTACCCAGTTGCTCACAACTCAGCTGCTGCAACTGTTCACACATCAGTCACTTACTCTTTTAGGGAAATCCTTCACTGAATCAAATTTATAGTAGTTTAGTCTGAACGGGTCCTCTTGGGGATGTGTTGGCCTGTTTATATTAAATACATTGTTCCTCTTTTTTCTATTTGTTTCATATCCTACTTAGTCCTATTGTAGTTCTGTTCTTTTTACTTTAATTGCACTGGGACACTAAAAACCAACTGCTGGTTGGTTACTACAGGTTACAGGACTCGAGCAAGCTTTACATATAAACTTCCCTCAGCTCTAAAATACATCACAGCTACAGGCACTTAAATCCCTTTTACAAGTATATTTTACTTTTCCTTTAAAATTCTGGACACCCTCATTTATTCTCACTTGGTAGATATGTTTGTCAGATGCTCGTTTGTATTGACTGACTAAATTGACACTTAAACTTTATAGCTAATTATAAGGTTCTTGGCTGTATTTGACATTTGAGAATAAAGATTATTTTACTTGGTACTGCGGCATTATGGACCACTAATTAGACTCCCATGGATTCCCATTTTATCTCTTGTTTAGCGCAATAAAATAGAAAATCATACAGTAATTCTCCTCTCTCTTTCGGGAGTAATGGTAACATTTAAAGCCGCTCAGCTCTATTTCAAGAATTCTTTGTATTTTCTTATTTCTTCCTTATTGCAATAATATTCATTAAGCAGACGTTTATCCCCAGCACGTAGGCACATTTTATTTCTTCAATTAGAATATTTGTTACGTATATTTTTTATTTTTATTATTATTATTTTGTTCATGCAGAGCCGTGTCTGTACAAGACAATTGGGAACACAGATTAATAAGCAGCAAAACAAAATTGGAAACACGCACTAAGCATGTAGTCAGTTGGATCTCCTGGGGAACAGGCCTTTAGAAATTCCAGCTCGATCCAATCATCCTCAGTTTAATGACATCAACCAAATCCTAGCCTATCCCATTACAGTCCTACATGGACCTTTCTGCACTGCAAATGATATAAAAAAATTATTTATTACATTGACTAGAGATTGTTTTGGGAAACTGAAATCACCTTGAAGATGGCATATTTACACAACCATTGGCTAAAAACATGACCGCTTGTAGTTAAATAGTAGTAGTAGTTAATGGTTAAAAGCTTTATGTGTGGATAAATACAAATAGTGTATACAATACCACTGGCCCAAGTTCATTTCATACTGCCTAGAACACATAGCCAAGATCTTTAGAGTGACTAATGAGGCAATAATCTGGTGGAAGGTTCTATGATGCATGTAGTATGTTCTGGCAAATGCAGGTGTGAATCCAAGGCAGGGAACTATTGTTGCAATGATATTTCTTCTTACCCTTCCATGGAATGCTTCAGCATGGCATCTCCAACCGTGGACAGGAAGTTTAATGTAGATCTCTACCAACTTCCTGTTTTCATTGCTGCCCAGTGAATAATTTACATTTCTTCCCTTTCTGTCATTTGTAAGCCTCGGCTGCTCTGCTCTCTCTCAAACCATCCTTGATTGGATCCAGGCTGCAAAATCTCTTCCATCTACTCTACGCTAAATACTGTAGCTAAAATAAGCTCCATTGTAAATAGTCATGACAGGTAGTTAGAAGGCATGGCGATATTTCAGGAAATTCTTTACTATCTCATAAAATCTTGCAATTTTTACAGATGTCATAGCTCCTGATTCTTAACAACCGCAAATTGCTTTGGAATAGACTAAATTAAGAATTTTATTTGCTAAAGTTTCAGAGCTGTCGAACAGAGGGAAAAAAAAATAAACCAAATGCAAATAAAATAAAAGAGAATTGAAATGTTCAATATAATCCAATAGGAGAAAATGCAAAAGATGCAGGATGCGCTGTCGACAGATAGAGAAGTAAAATTAAATTAAAATGTAACTTCCTTCTGTATTTCTTCTTAGTCCTACATGGAAGCAATGGGGGGATGAAGGGACATCACTTCTAAGGAAAGGTCTCTTTCCCCAACGATATAGTCATGCTAGACTCTATGTTTTCAGGCTTGATGACATAAAGCCTTGATAATTTTTGCAGATCTCAAATCAATATTAAAAGACATTTTATTTCTTTTGGTATTTCAAAAATTTTCAATTATGAATTTTTTGACCTTGGCGAAAAATTTCCCAGAGCCCATTACAAACTTATTTGGAGGTCAGGATCTGCCTTGTCCCACAACAATAATACTAAATAGGAATAATTTAATATGCCCCATATTTGGAACACTACACAGTGTTTTTTTCAACTTAAATGACTACAGTTCATTAATAACATGAAAATTCTATACATTTTTGCTTTTTGGAGTTTATGAAATTGTCACTTTATGAAAGATTTCTGAACTGTCCAGTTCTTATTTTTTCTTTATCAATATCTTTGTACCACCCAGCAAGTGCTACACTATGTTCTCTCTCTATAGGAATTAATATATTTTATCACCCATGTATAACACCTTCCTCCAATTCTCTCAAATATCACTCCGATCCCTCTTGGGAACCCTTGGTAATTTTAGAGAGGCAAGCAAAAAGACTTTAGAAATGTGGAGTATATTTCACCCACACTGTTTAAGTGTCCTGCGGGAAGGTCTAGAGACACCGTGTCATTTATCTGCACTCGCCTTGGAAATTCTAGCATACAAGGTTCATAGACATTGCCTAGTTCTCCTAGTGGTATGAACTTAACCTGTTATCTGCCACTAACAAGTGAAGGACTCTTGCTTCAAAGTGTCAACTGGAAATCTCAAAGTCTTTGAATCTTATGGTTTATGAAAAAAAAAACTCTTTTTTTATGTTTCTCTGAAACCTTCTTGCTGTCAGTTTCTTCAAATTCCTGGACCATTCTTTGGTCAGGTAGTAATACAAAAAACAAAACTGTTGATTTAATAATTTGTTTTTATTATATTACTATGGCCCATAAGTACACCATTATCCTATATGGACATATACAACTTGGTGGACTAGAATATTTCAATGAATGTATATTGGATGGTCTCAAGACATTGCATTTGGATTCAAGACCGAATTTACAGAAAACAGGGTGAGGGCCAAATGTACTTATTTTGGGGGGGGGGGCAACTACTAGATAATTAATGCACAGATTTGCTGTATGAATAGGATTATTGAGGTATCTGAAATCCAGATCAATACCACTAGTTTCGTAGGCAGGTTGTTATAATTTGAAGTGATTTTCCGACTTGACAGACTAAAATCCATATGATCCCAGTAGGGTTTGCCACTAGAATATCCTGTTGTGCTGGCCCCATGCTTATGATGGTTGTCTCATTCCTATTCTTTCATAGACAAAAAATAATTTGATGTTGATTATCTAGAGATCTTGTTTCACAACCTATACTCACAGCGAAATCATTACCAAAATTCCTACTAAGAACTAAATAGGGCTTCAGCTTCAACTCTGTTACTGACTTGGAGATTTGGCTTTATTCAAATTTTAATGGACAGCCAAACACTGATCTAGAACATCCTGCCTAATACTTCTTATTCCTTCAAAGTGATTGTTGTGCTGTTTTGGCAGCTCATATTTATTATTTTTATTTATGATTCATTTTGCATTAAAGATTAGTCAGACTTTAATGATGTCTGCTCATCTCGTGGTAGAGGATGCTCAGAGGTGAATTTGGCCATTTTATTTACTTTTTCTTTTATTTAAATGTCTGCTGGTGATAAGCAGGTGCCCTTGAAATTTTAGGATCTTTAGGAAACATGTTGTTAATCTTCTCCCATGTGATGCCTTTACAGAATGGTCATGCACTGCCGTTAATGTCTGTGTGGTGACCACTGTGCCAAGAAACATCTGATGTACAAGAGAGAATATAGAAGAAAAACCCAAGTGTGAGTTGTTAATGCCAAGGATTTCCTATAGAGCTAAATAAAACAATTTGGGAAGTTCTGTCAAATTAATAGTGAGCTTAAGTGAAGGTTGAGAGGGGAGGCACATCATGAAACTTAATGTAGATCCTCAAGGCTAGAGAAATATAAACATTGTTTGCTTTGTGAGCTTTAACCTTTTTACCACTGAGTTTTATCTCACAATTATCTTATCTAAGACCTCAAAAATCTTTGAGTGCCATCTGATATTATCCTCAACCAATGTTGAGTGACATTTGCCATTATGCTCAACCGGTGCCTGAAAGTTAATGTTAGATAACCCTACTCTGTCTATACTTTATTCTCCAAAATGACTAAGAAGCTTTATCTACCTGGTAGGCCATTTGCTACTAAGGCAATACATCAAAGCACTGACAGCCAGGGCATGAAAACCACACTAGATGACATGTATCTTCAATCTAGTTAATAGGCTTGAGCTTTGCAAAAGACAAAGCAAGGTTCAGGCACAAGTGGTTGTGCTCACTTGACCCTGATGGAAATGATATGCTTAGTGGATCAAAATGATACTTAGAGAAGGGATGCAACATAACCCTTGGAGACCAGGGAAATATGATATCTAGGGGTCATTTACAAACATACAGAAGGAATGAAAAAGTCAGAAAATCCAGATTATGTTGGATGTGCTTCCTGACTGTGCACCCACTCCAGAATATGGACAACCTGTTTTATCCAGTGAATGCTGGAGGATCTCTATGAAGGTTAGACGGGAGTAGAAGCCAGTAAATTATCTGTGATCTGGGGGCACTAGACATATGTTTGTGTCCCCAGGAAAACACTGTTCATTAAACAGGTCTGCATTGTAACCATTAGCTAAAAGCCTCATCTTCTTTAAACTGAAATAGAGCAGTCATTTGTAGTGATGGGCGAATCTACCCAGTTTCGCCGAAAAATTCACGAATTTCCAGCGAAATTCGCGAATTGGCGAAAAAATTTGCGAAACGAGTTGCGGCACGTTTTTGACGCGCGTCGCGTCGTTTTCGTCGGGATGACTGCATCCCTTTAAAAATATTTAATGGACTTTCAATAACAAATGTAATGGCTTCTGAATTCTTTTTAACTATCATAACTACGTTTGCCAAAAATACCCTAAGATCCACTGAAATGCATTGCTTTTCTCTACACAGCATCAGGAAACTCATGGCACAAGATAAATATAGAATGCATTTATTACGCATAGTCAGGTCTTTGTATGAAAGGCCAAAAAAGTGCATCTAGAGTAATGTTCAGGCTATTCATTTTCTGCCTGAATTAAAGCTGACACAGATTGTCAGTGAGTGGAGTTGATGTCAAGCAGATCTGATATTGAGAATATGGGGAAAGGATTCCCAGGCACGGCGCTGAAAACAATGCTATAGAATTAACATGGGCTGTGAAATTGTAGATTTCCACTGTCTTTCTGCCCGATATGATTGGATTCAACTGTCATTCACTCTGGAACATGACAAAATCTGATTGGATGCTGCTGTCATTCGCACTATAAAATGACAGGTCATGATTGGCCTCCACTGTCATTCAGACCATGACATGACAGATATGATTGTATGCTACTGTCATCCTGCTTTATAAAATATTATTATATGGTGCTGTTATTAAAGGGAAAACCTGTGCTAAAAAATATTTAGGGCATTTAATGGATGTTCGAGGACCACATTCTACTAAAATGTTGATGTGAAACCTATAGAGTCCAGTGGTAAACTGAAGACTATTGGCTAGCCCTCCTGGCCTCTTGTAATGCATTTTAATCACAACATGAGAGCTGTGGTTGGTAAAAAAAAGGACCTTGAGGCCAGTCTGCATTGAAGCAATGCCTGAAGCAAGTAAATTACTGAAGGTGCTCAAGGTTTTACTGACTGTATCTGCCATTCCAACAAAGCCATTGGCTTCCATGTTATGCTTTCTGATGTATCTAAATCACCCTGAAAACCTTGAAAGGCCAATGGCAGTCTCCCTGGAATGGCAGCACAGTTTATGATATTGCTTAATTTGAAGTTCTTACATTAAATAATCATATTCTTTAGGACAGGAATGGTGCATTATATCCCATTTACAGCTGCCACATATCCCCAATCATTTCTGGGTGCAGACCCTATCTGCACTGTTCATTTAGTTTTTCAATGGACAACTGAATGCTTGTGACGGGTTAGAACATTCTGCAGAACTTGGACAGGAGGAAAGAGTCTGCTCTCAGCAATCTGAAAGCCGCTTCCTTAACAAAAAGTAGACATCAGCATTGCGATAAGATGGGCTGAAGTCCAGGGGGACGCACTAAATGTCCTGGGTCACGGAGCCAACTTGTATTGAGGAAGGGGGGAGAGAAAAAAAAATCCTGTTTGCTGCTTTACTACATGACAGTTTTGTGCTATCAGGGAAAAATGAATTATGTTTAACTTCTAAAGCCTCCGGTGGCGTAATCTTCAAGATGGTCAGGGGGGAAAGAAAAGAAAAGAAATTGCTTCTTCTGCTTTGGAGGCTCCAGGGGCTGTTTTGTTGAGGTTTTCTCACTTGAGACATGGTGCAAAAAAAGGAATGGAAAAAATTTCAGGCGAGAAGGTTTTGTTGGTTTAAAGGAGAACTACCTTTAATATAAACAGTCCTAGAGTATGCTATGGCCTCACACAACATAAAGTTCCTGGCCTGACTTACACTGACATGTTTGTTAGGGCTTAGGCAATGGAATTGCTTCCTTTTTATTGACTTGGGAACACCCATAACTACCCCTTGACAAACAAAAATACATCCCTCCAAGAGGACATAGGTTACACTTCACACAGTAGAGAAGGGCAACCCCTCACACCACCAACACACATACATAAACTGCTTCTCATTTGTGACCTACTAAGCACTCTATACTTTCTGTGACCCACTCTAGTTGTTTGGTCTGCTTTACACATGACATCTAATGAAAAAAAAATAGCGACTGCCTAGCCCAGACCCACTAGCTTGCTTTGCCCCTGTAGTTGCATGCTCTGCTTTACACATGACATCTAAAGAAAAAAAACAGTGACTGCCTGGCCCAAACCCACTAGCCTGCTTGCCTGAAACTGCTGTGCATTATAGCCCCCACCTCAATCATTAGGAAAAAAGCAGATACATGGTGGTGGAGGTGGAAGGTAGGCAGAAGGGGGTTCTGGCTGGGGTTGGGGCTCATAGATTTGGTGGAGGTGGGTTCAGGGTGCCAGGGTGTGTGTGTGTGCAGGTCCCTGTGGGGTCTGGACCCCAAATTCTTACATTGACTGTAATTAACTTTACCAAGCAAGCATTTAAATGATGCCATACCAAGCAAAACATCACTAGAATATTACAATACCCTTGTGCAGCCTGATGTTTAATGGGGATAAGGAGGGGAAGGAAGGCTCAAGTAATGAGCAAAGGACAAAACAATATCCTTAAAGAGTAATGTAGCCCTTGAAACTCGCCTTAAATGATTGACCCAGCTGTTTGATTTGCTTCCATGGGTTGCCCCCAGCTGAGAACGTGAAGGGCAAGATAGTCACATCTGCCCATTAACACCAGGTGTTCAACAGACGCGGCAGACAGCAAAGTACAAACGATGGGTTTTTCTCCTCTATTTTTCTGTGCCATTTAATTCTGCATTTTCACTAAGCTTGTTTAAAAAAATGACTTTCCCAAGGAAAATTTCTCTTTTTATTAATCGCGCCTTTCTGTGCTTCTATGCATGTTTCCTGAAATACTGAGAATTTTACTTATAAATCACCAAGCTCAGTTAATAACCTGACACGCTGCACTAGGCTAACTCAGCCAAGCACATCTGGAGCAATTGATATCAGTGATGGCTTTATAGAGCACTGTATGGGCATAGCTACTACCTGCACTGTAGAGCTTGCAATCAAATTTGGATTTGCCTGAATCCAGAGAAAGCCTACAGGGGAATCAAACTCCCCAATGCAGCCCTTAAAGTAAACTTAGCAAACTTAAATGGGAACTCAAATTGCACAAATAATACAACTACTTGCTACACAACATACAGTGGGCACCCCAGAAAGACGTCAAAGAAATTCAATAGTAGACAGGCATCAATCCAGAACACTATATAATAAAATCCACAGGCCTCTAGATTTTATCATATGATGTTCCGGATTGATGTTGATATGGTGTTCCAGATTGATGTTGATGTTGATGTGACATACTCCCCCTTGCTGAAGGTCTGAGGCATGAGCACCCAGACCTCCCATGGAAAGCAGTATACTTATCCTATAATTACAAAGATTCATGCCTCCTGTAGTTAAAAGAAAATAAATTCACCCCACAAGGTCCCTTTTATCAGAAATATCACAATATTTACAGCAATTTTAGGGTAGCTGCCATAAATAACCCATGTGGTCCTTAGGAACTTGTAACAAGCTCCAATGCACCTGATCAACACAACTTAGGTTCAGTTACACAAATGCATGCAAGAAAATTTTGGAGTGTTTCCCAAACTTGACCCACTGGTAATTCCACAGTTGACTTGACACCATTTGCTCATAGCTGTAACAAGTGAATCACTTAGCTCATTATTAATGGAGCTTTTCTGTTGAGTCATATCCTGTCTTTTAGGCCACCCACCCCCTTCTAATAAATTGGTCTCACCAAGATCCACACAGCTTTACCATATAGGTGGGTTCACAGTCTGTGATAAGGTGTCCAAGTATAGTCCCAAACCCTTAGTTGCTCTTCTGCAGGGAATTTTTAGAACATCTGTTTAGAGACCAACCTAGAATGTTTAGATGTAGGGTGGTGGAGGGATCTTCAGATCATTTATATATATATATAAGAAAGAAGTAGGATCCGCACACTCCTTATTCAAAGTGCTCAATAATTGAGCACTTTGAATAAGGAGTATGCGGATCCTACTTCTTTCTTGTAACTTCATTTTGCTCCAGCACCTCCGTATATATATATATATATATGATAATTGATAAAGTCCAAGATCACTCTTCATCTTCCTTTATCCTAGAATAACAATACTCCTTGTAGGGTCTCTTTTGGGTTCCTTGGCATTCTTGCACCATGGGCACAGACTGTGTTTACCCCCTATCTGCATTAATCTGCATTCATCCAAAGCAAAGTTGCCTGTAGATTGATGCATTTCCATGCACAGTTCATGCACAAAACTACTTGCATGCAAGTTTTCCCACATTCAGTACTTGAGACTTATGCATTAAGAACTCTAAAATGGCCTCATTCACCACAACCATGTTGGCTGAAAATGGGGAATTTTTCAAAAAACATTTTCGGTGCAATTTTGTATTTTTGTTTTCATTGCCTGATAGGTCAGCAATCTGAGAAGCCACAGTCACAGAAGTCACAGATGCAATCAATGATTAGTACATTTTCTTTTCAAGGCCTGGGTTAGGGAAGAGGTCTTCATGCAAGTCAAGGATATCTGAAGTTCAATCTGACATGCCCCAGTTGCTTTTGTTGAACTATAACCCAACAAGACTGTCTGGAGAATTATTGGAGTTTTAGTTCAACAATCCCAACTGTTTTAAGATTTTTTCTGTAAAAGGGCAGATGGAACATAAGGTACAATTTTGATACAAATGGAACAGTAGCTAAGTGGGCCCAAGATGGTGCCAAAAGCTGTCTGGATACAGACTTTCAGTACTTTCCACAACATTCCAGTACCCCATGATCCACCTGTAGGTTTAAGAACTTGCAATCTATCATGCATGTTCATACTGCATAACTTTTTTGTAAGCATGCATGGTCAAGCAGAATTATCATGCAATTGTATTCTCATGCTTTTGTGCATTTCGTCAGTCTTGCAGAAAGTCATATAGTAAGTAACACATGCTGCAGACCAGAGACATCAAAACCATGTGCCTTCCAGCCACGGCTAAAGACCATAGGAGCTGTATCTCAGCCAGAGGTGGTGGGACACTTATTTGACCTCCCTTCTTTAAAGGGCCACTATACACTTGGAATAGAAGTATGCTACCATTGGCTTTATGCCATGACTGTTCTAGTAAGATTAATGTAACACAACAGGTGTACAATGAAAGGCGTTAATCAAGATTATGGTCAAACAATCTGAGTCATAGGTGTTAAGGAAAACCAAATAAAAGATTACAAACACAAGAGTAAGTGCATTAAAATGTATACAAAATTCACTTCTGCTTAAATGTAAAGGTACTCATGCCTTACACCTTGCATTAACCATGAATTAATAACTCTCTTGAGCTACTCATTCAATGAAAATATTAGAATGGATAATTTGTGTCTGCACTGATAACATATACACAAATTAAAGGGTATAATATTTTTATTTATAGTTATTGGTGCCATGGTGATTAGTGATGGGCGAATCTCCCGCGATTCGCTTCGCCGTAAAATTTGCGAAACGAGTCGCGGGACGCTTTTGACGCGCGTCGCGCCGTCGCGCCGTTTTTGTTGCGTCGCGTCAAAAACGACGCGTGACTCGTTTTTTCGGCGAAATTTCGATAGGCGAAATTTCTCTGGTGATTCGCGAATTTATTTGCCAGCGGGAATTCGCCGCGAATTCGACCCTGGCGAATAAATTCGCACATCACTAATGGTGATTTGAGTTGGCTATTGCACTTTGTATTTGTGTTTGTAAGTGAGCCTTTAGAACTGCGAGTAACCAAATCAATAACACTGAATATAAGGCATATTGTACACAAGGAAAATACTGGTACATTTCTCTTTCTCTATTTCCACTATATAAAGGGAAACATTAGAACAAAGGATGGTATAGTGGCCCTTTAAATTCTTATTATTTTAAACTATTAACCATGCATATGGATACCATAATGGTAACCACTATCTTTGTGAAAGAAGCTAGGCTGGTGTACTATATTATTTCCAAGACTCCCCTGTCTTTCTGTTGGAACACATTATCAACCCTTCTTCACTTATAATATGCTGTTGTTTTCATCATTCAACAACAAAAAGATAACAACTGCAGACAGACCCTTCTTCCCCGCACTATTCCAGTGGTAAACTAGAACCATTGGTTTCTGTACATGAAGGTGAAGATGAGAACTATAGGACAAGATAGTGACATCAGAACTAGATGAAGAAAGTAGGGCAAGATGGAGACAGTAGGGCAAGATGGAGACAGTAGGACAGGATGCTGACAGTTGGACAAGATGGAGACAGTTGGACAAGATGGAGACAGTAGGACAAGATGGTGACATAGGATAAGATGGAGACAGTAGGACAAGATGGAGACAGTAGGGCAATATGGTGACAGTAGGATAAGATAGAGACAGTAGGATAAGATGGAGACAGTAGGGCAAGATGGAGACAGTAGGACAATATGGTGACAGCAGGATAAGATAGAGACAGTAGGACAAGATGGAGACCGTAGGGCAAGTTGGAGACAGTAGGACAATATGGTGACAGTAGGATAAGATAGAGACAGTAGGATAAGATGGAGACAGTAGGGCAAGATGGAGAATGCAAGATTTTGACAGTAGAAGATGGTGACAGCAGAGCATGACAAATTAGCTGTGTTTTTATGGTTAAAGGAGAGAATTTGACCACAAATTTGCGAAACTGCTAACAAGTCACCAGACACATTGAAGTCCATAGGCATTTTTTTGTGCAACTAATTTTCTCTGCTTATAGAGTGTGTTTAGAAAAGTCATGTAATAAACACTCTATAAGTAACAATTTACAATTTCTAAAGAAAATAACTTTATTTATAACAACTTTATAATTATATTACGTATATATAATTATAATATATAATATAATGATACGTCATAATAACTTTGTTTATTAAACACATACTGCCCATGAAAGGAACAATACTAACTTCAAGTATAAATACCCAAGAATTGAGCTTTGCACCAAAAACAACATTTCTCTTTATTTGTTGCTCACCTGAAATGATAGCATTCTGACAAAATAATTCCAAGAGCCTGATCTTGAGCTCACTATGAAGCTGTTTTTTGGAATCCATTTTATTGGGCAATAATAATGATATCTAACTGCGTATAAACCATTAGCTCAGCTCCCAGTCCCAGTTGTTACATGTGCCGAAAAAAATGACCGTTTTATGAAACTATTAATATCTTAAAGGCTTTTTATGAACAGATGAAATGCTGGGTAAGGTCAGCTCTGTAAGTACTGTCATTTGATATTAGTTTATTGGGGAGCAACCAACTGGTTGCATGGATTGTTCGGCTGTTTTTAATAGTGGCAGGGGCGAGGGCAAAACAGACTATGCGGGCCCAGTTATTTAAATAAAGTAGGACTAGGTGACCATCTGGTTTTTAGTGGTTGTGGAACTTCTTTGGTGGAATTGGATCAACATCAAAACAAGAGCTCATTGTTGAACCATGAAACACTAATTTGAGTTACTATAGTAACATTATGTATTTTTTTTATGATTTTTTGAAAGGCAACCCTGATTCCTCTGAACACCCTAAATAGTTTGCTGAGGCTTGGAATACACCATCTATAAGAGTCCAAGGGGAAATAATTACTGGGGACTTGTTGAACCCCATAGCAGGTATTATATAAGTTATATATGGCTTTTAGGGAAATAGTGTATTATAGGCACTTATAATTGGAAAACCACGCGCACACTTGGCCAAAACATTACAATGTATCAAGGGTGCCCAACCTTTCATATGGAATCCTGGACGCAATATCTGCAAACAAAAATGTCTTGCTTTTTAATTTAAAGGGGTTGTACACCTTTGAGTTACCTTTTAGTGTGATGTAGATAGTGAAATTCTGAGACAATTTGCAATTGGTTTTAATTTTTTTATTATTTGTGGTTTTATCTGTTTGCTAGGGTCCAAATTAGCATGGCAACCAGAGAGACTGGTATATAAATAGGAAAGGGCCTGAATGGAAAGTAATAAAAAGTAGTAATAGTAGTACAAGTGTAGCCTTACAGAGCATTTGCTTTTTTAGATAGGGTCAGTGACACCCATTTAAAAGCTGGAAAGAGGCAATTAAAATAAAAATTTATAAAAAATAAATAATGAAAAACAATTAAAAAGCTACTTAGAATTACCATTCTATAATATAATAAAATGCAATACTTATGGGTGAAGCAACCCTGTAAGATACCTACTGACATACTTATATAGGTTGGCCAAGCCTTGGGGACATTCAGTTGTTCTTCATGTTGGTCTATCCCTATGAGTTCATAAGGTTTGGCTAATAATTAAATATTCTATTACTACAGGAGCCAGCCCTGTGAATGTCTTTGTTTCTAGACCAAAATTGGTTGAAAACTGGTTAGACAGATACAGGGTTAAAACAAACCAGCTACATTGGGTGCTCACAGCTCATTCTAATGTGGCTAAAAAACTTTCAGACCCTTTTCTCCAGCATCGTGCCCTTGATGCATGTTTGTTGGACTTTGTATCATTTATGAGATTTATTTGCAACTCATAATAACTAGCAAAGCCCAAAAGTCATACTCTGAATTGCCTCCTTCTGCATTATATATCCAATCGTGGTACGATGAATAGTGGCCCATTTTGTTTCTCTGGATATAAGAACCCTTGTGCAATTTCCACGTTCCCCTCCTGCTGTATCCTTTGTTATAAATAAATAGAGCTGTGATTAGGGCTGCTTTTTTACTTGCTATTTCTTTCTGTGTTCTGCAGGTCTGGAAAGAAAAGGCAGAGGAACACTGGCACTGCCCCACTTACTCATTATATATCTACGCTTGCTACAAGGCTCTCTGTCATTTAGAATAGCTTTCACTTCTAAACATTACAAGCATGGTTCGGCTGCAGAAATGTCTCAGCCACCGTGTTATGTTCAATAAAAACCGAATATTTCTGCAGGAACCGTTTTTCTTTCTGCAAAGACATCTTGCTTGTACCCTAAAAAAAAATGCATTTCATCCAAGGCTTGCATTACTTCTACACAATGATATAGTGGTTTAAGGAACTGTATTGCTCCAGTAATGCAATTAAAGATAAGTCTGTGGCCCTTACTGCCTCCCTACTTACATCAGTCACCTTCAATGTAAACTGTATTGCAGAAACATTCCTGCTGGCTCATTTTATATCTGCCATCGGAATCAAAGGCCAAAATGCCAACCTAAATTACGAGAGGAATAAATAATGAAAGAAGAAAGAGAAATGTTTGAGCTGCGCGTATGCTTTTCTGCATTTCTCAAGATGAGGCTATTTAACTCCTTGTAAATATGAACCCTAACAAGAAGAAGTCTACATCACTTCCATATGTAAATAGATATATATATATAGATATATTTAGTGTGGAAGCTCCCAGCTTCCTTGGCTAGATAGGGAATTCAGGGATTTACAGTGCAGTTCTTGCTAGGTCTTCACCACGATTTGACAAATCTAAAGAATATGGGATGCAGTGATTACATTAGGTAGTTATTTAGTTAATATCATCAATTACCTTTCCTTGTTTATGTTTCTACCTCATTCCAGATTATCAAGATCGAGTGTGTGTACAGAGAGTAAGGTAACCCTACAAACAGTCAAGACACATCATGTTATCATAAGTCATTGAAGGATTGGTGTTGGGTAAAGCCATTGGCATCCCAAGGATGCTAAGATTGTAATTATAGATACTGGCTTCCCCTAATAAAGATTTATTTTAAGAAACTAGGCAGAGATGGGATGATATCCGGAGCTGGAATATTTACCCCATGCAACCGACAGGAGCTTTTCGTGATCAATAAGAGAAACCACCATCTCCTCGGCTTCATCACCACAACCTGCCATCGCTCTAAATTTAGTTTTACTGTAAAACAGGTAAATATTACTGTCACCTAGGCGTGTCGCCAAACCACAGTCTGGCTGCAACTATCGATCTCCCAATTTTAGTACTTTCAAGATTGTGGCCTTTATGAGTTCAACCAAAGTGAGTTTCACCAGAAGACAATTAGCTTTCAGGATATTCCTGTAGAGGTGTCTCTTCTAAACTTTAGGGTGTATAATGTTTTTTTATTTAATTGTGAGTCTAGTCATAGCTCATTTAAAATGATTTATTTATTCTCTATGTGTATGTTTTAAAGAAGATCAAAAGAAGCTGTTCCAACTTTGGATAAATATCTAACATACTTCAGTTGCTTGGTGAATAATTCTTTATACAGTAGTTATAGATTTCAGGTAATATCTTCCCAGCTCTTACAGCTTACCATGATACAGTACAAACATATAAAGGAAATTGTGCACATACTGTACACACACTCTATTTTTAGAAAATGCCAGGGTGGGGTGGTGCTAATACTAGAAAAACATTACAAGAAAATGACAAATACTGAAGCTTTGACATTTGAAGGTGATTATGGTTGAACGGTAACTTAATTGCTACATTTGATAATGAAGAAACCTACACATGTGCATTATGTGTTCTTTGTTGGGTTTGTTATGGCCTAGTAGGGGTAACACTGCAT
>CM044431.1:229288819-229318677 GCA_024363595.1 Xenopus borealis | reverse complement strand
TTACATGACATATAGCTTGTGCTTTTACAAAATGCTGTCAGAATTCTAATATCATTACATTTCACAGAACATTTCTTGCACAATATTTCTTATATTACAGTAAAATCAACGACAAATATGTGGAAGTCTAACGCCAGCCATATCTTAATGACAGATTTCATTTCCATTACAACCATGATAGAGATGTGCAAGTATGTTGAATACTCACATTCCACAACACCTTCAAATAAGCACATCCATCACACATCCATTTTTAGTCTCTGTTATCACATCATTGTCTCGGAGGACCCCTAGGCTTGTCATCGTTTGCCCTTTATAATTTATTTGTCTTGTTCCTGCCTGGGTGTTTTCCACTTACTCATCTTTACAGTTGTTCTTTAAATTAAATTGATCTTCCTGCAGCTGTCACGTCAGGGGGAGAATTGTCATTGAAGGAAGAAAGAAAGGGAAAAAAAACTTAAATTGAATTTACAATGAGGGGTTTTTTGTTGAACATTGAAATTGCGTCCAGTGGGACCCACACAGGAGGAGGGGTCAAATGCACAGTAAATCAGAGATTTCAAGGAGATATGTAATGAACAGTAAGACCAACATTGACCTATAACTTCAGTGGCAAAAAATGGAAAGTCATTTTCTGTAATAAATGCTTCTTGTGGCCATTTCTTGTGGACATAACTCATGCTATAGAAGAAGAGTTGACAGATATGGACTTTCTTCTGAGATCTTGGAGAACTTCAAGTCAACGGGAGGAGGACAAATATCAAGTGCTAGCATTCTAGCTATGTGATGAAATTATTATCACCCCAAAGAGCTAAAATTGGATGTTATTATTAAGGCTGCAATTATTAGAAATTAATAACTGCTACTGACTAGTCTACTAAGCAATTCATAAGGATCTACTGCTTATATAAGTAGCACTAGAGCAATAAAAATATTGATACAAACTCTTCAGAATCTCCAATATTGTCTCTTAAAAACACTTAAGGTATGGTCAATAATCTGAAATAATTAAGTAGATATGAATTTTTAATATCTCTAGTCTTGTATGTCATGAACCTTCCAAAGAATCTTCACTGCCCTTAATATACAGTATATTCTGCAACCAAATTCTCAACACATCACCGACTGTTGGAGGCCTTTTGGCTGGACAACCCTGTTTTATGACATTAATGAATGATATGATATCCTTGTTAATGTTTATCAATTGGAAGAAACAAGAAATCCTCATCTTTGCTAGGATTTTTAAAGGAAATTAACTTCTCCTGTATTATAATTCACCTTTTTAAAGGATGGCTTGGATAGACCTGCATTGCTACCGTTTTTTTAACCTGGCACAACACACGTGGACCTTGGATTCCAGAGGTTGGCACAGTGGGTTGCCATAGACAGTCTTTACGGAAATGCAACTCTAATGTTTACAAAGCAGATGGTAACCAGGTGTTTTATCTCATTTGCTGAGAACTGTAATATCAAACTACATGGGGTGAGGGGGGAAATGGAGAGCTGTTATCTTCAAGAGGAATAGAAAAGTCAAGCCTTTGACCTTCTGGTCAGCTGCAGCAAGTCATCCTTTGTATGATGTGAAAAGCCTCCCAGAAGATGTGCCCTTCAGAATTTGTGAATATGCAACATCAATACATTTTCCCCACCCCAGGTGTGTTGTACAGCTACGTGCACTTTATTTATAACAAGATAAAAAGGCAGCACTTCCCTAGGGGACAATTAAACATGTGTTCCCTTTCAAAACTTAAAGGGCACAAGAGCAGTCTGTGCGCTCAAAAGACTCTTTTAATCAGTAGAACTGCTCCTGTCTATCAGGGTTTTATAAACTTTGATTCACAACCAAATCTCTGCAACACATACGTAAATTGGTATGGATTTGAATTTATGTTACTCACAAAAGAGAAGAGTGTTTCTGGGCAGTTAGTGCAGCAAAATATTACAATAGAAAAAACTGAGAAACGATAATTATGTGTAAACATGGAAGGTTGCCTTTAATCATAGTGTTGGCATAGGTATAAATCTAGCCAAAGATACATTAAAATTGATCTCTCAGGCTATCATAGAACGTTATCACTATAGCTCAACTTTATCCTTTAGGTCAGTGACTCCTGAAAATAAGGGACTTGCTCCCCTGGGAAGGGTGGTTTGGAGTAGTGGACTTTAGTGCTTTTGTTTCACAACATATTCCTGGAACTGTAGTCTGAAAGTTGATTAGAGAGAAATCTGGGGTGAAACTTATCTGATATTCTATATGTTGTTGGAACTATGTCTGAATGGCTGTTACATAAATATTTTTTTGATATCTGTAACCTTGTTACAATGGATGGTTGAACCTTTAAAAGTGCTTGGCCAGAATACAGCCACTGCATTAGGGAATAAAAGTGATAGGGTAGATAGAATGACTATTTGGTCTACTAGATACACTTGGAACTTCAGTCTGAAGGGCAATTATGGTGATATACTGTATGGGCCAAAAATCAGATAACCTCGATTATTTTGGAACTCTGTCTAAATGACTGTTACATCAATGTTCTCCTATGTCTGTAACCTTGTTATGATTGACAGGTGACCCTGACCAATAGTTGGACCTACGATGGGGCATGAACAGAATATAGCCACTGGCTTAGGGAATAAAAGTGTTAGGGTGGAATTACTATTTGTTTCACTAGAACTCCTGGAACAATATCTAAATCACTTTTGCTTTAACATTTTCCCATATCTACAGATGATCCTGACCAAGAGTTGGACCTCCAAGGGGGCTTGAGCAGAATACAACCACTGCCTTATGGAATAAAAGTGAGAGGGTTCCTATTGTACCCTAGCAATCAAAAACATATTCATATCATGAAACATATTATGAGACTGAGGATAACCAGGTCACATTTAAGGATGTTGGGGACTGCACAACACAACGGACCTCAACTGAAATACTACTCTAAATAAATGAAAACAATTGAGCTATGACCAAGGCTGCTGGGAATGACAGTTCAACAGTAGCTACAGGTCTACAGGGCATTGCTACTGTAAATATGATTTAATCTTGAAAATATTTTACGCAATATACCCCAAAACACAGCCAATGAGTGAAAAAAGATTAATGATGCTATTGCCTCCATCCTAAATGCAGTCCTTATTTGCACAATAATGAAATAAAAACATTGATCTTGACAGACGAGTCATATTTTTTAGCATTAGCCTTCAGCTTGAACTTTCCCAGAGACAAACGAGCAGCCACGAAGCTTTTATGCTTTATTGCTGGAATATATTTTTTTTTAATTCCACTGCCTTTGCTGAAACATTTTGTAATTGTATTTTATAAATTACATTTATTCGGAATTACATGGAGACAATGTTGAATACGAAGAAGAGACTTTTTGTCCTTAACTCCCTCGTTCCTTCTTGTTTTTAGCGCTAAAAAAAAACATAAGTAATAAAAATCCTTTCCATAGTGAGGCATCTCTAATGTTCAAATAAACAATTACTACTACTCCTAAGTTATTATGAGTATCCATTCTAATTGTGCTTTTAACAAATCATATTTTCATATATATAAAAGTGTTAGGGCCATGCGCTGAGCTAGTTTAACTAGAGTTAATGAGCTCTGTATAAACCACCTCTTCCCCTAGCAACCAGATAGCCGCTGAAATTACAAATCAAGGAGAGTTGCTGAACAAAAAGCCATAAAAAATAAAAAATGAAGACTACAGGATTATTATATAGGATATAATACCATCACCCAAATATCTCAAGAATATCCAAGACAGACAATTAAGATCCAGGTTGCCCCTCCCACTCCCCAATTTCCTGCTTTGCATTTACTAGGGAGGGTCAGTTACACCATTTGACAACCTTTGTTTCTATAGTGCTAACATATTGCCCAGCACTTTACAGAGGTCATACATCAGTCCCTGTTCCAGCAGAGCTTGCAATCTCAGGTCTATTTAACATTCAAACACAATAGGGTCAGGTTTATCACCAGTTAACCAGCCTGTACATTTTGGAGCTACCCCTCCTATTCCCTGCCCCTCCCTGGCCTCATTGGCCCACTCCCACCACCTGCTAGCCCATTCTCCTGCCTCATTGCGTCATCACTCCCAGGAGTCCCCGCTAAAAGGTAGGCAAGTGGCTGTGGGGATTCTTTAGAGATTCTTTGTAGGGGAAGTTAACCCCATGGTCCAGGCCCCTGACGAAGGAGGGAACACCCCCAAAACATTTCACATTCTCAAGTGACTCAATAAGCACAAGTGGCCTGTCCCCTATTCGAATAGCCAGTTGAGTGACCATTTTCCTTGCCTGGCTCCTTGTTCCCTGACCCCCTGCAGCTACTGGGTCTGCTATAGTTACACAACTGGGAAGAACATACAATCTCTTTGCAGATACTCCATTGGCTGGAATCAAACCTAAGACCTCAGTGCTGAAAAACTAATCACTGAGACACCATGCTGCCCATTAAGAATGATCCTCCCATATATATATAGGAATTTAATAAAAAATGTCTGTAGTGAATGGATTATTCATGCCCTCCCCAGACACAGCAAAGCAGAATGGACTAGAGACATTGGACAGACAGTTTGAAACATGTTCTATTCCTCTCCACCCTGGCCGCAACCCCTCCCATTCAAAGGATTAGCACAGATTATGGTGAATAGTGTTAATTATATGTAGGCAAAGAATAGTTCTTCTCCAATCTGTTCTTGATTTCCCCAGTGTCCGTCTGACTGGTAATAAGCCTTTTTTTTTTAAATCCGGGAGCCCCGTTTGTAAGATCGGCGCCACGGACAGGGATATTGATTGCTTCTGAGAAACCATCACATCCGCTCACCTAAATTACCTTTGATATGTGACCTTTAATATAATTACTACAACATCAAAGATTTTCTATAAATTATTAAAGGACAAATATAGTTCATCGTTTAGCTGTTCGGGAGTATGAAAATAAACAACGGGCAAGTTAATGGTGGGACACCCCCCCCCCCCTAAATTGCATATGGGAAGAGAGTTTTGTATATGGAAGGATGCGGCAGGAAGAATCTATAAACAGGGATGGATCAATACGACACAGTGATAAGCAGGGGATACTGCGATCTAAAACACTGAATTCAGCAATCAGGCACAAATAGCCACCATCACCATGTGGCCCCCACCTCCCTGTAGCCGAGTAAACGCAAGCAATTTGCTCTGTACTTAACGGCAGGCAATCTGAGCCTATAAAGTGGTGCATGGCAACTTCTGAAATTGCACTTATCTGTGAGATAATGATACCGCCTCAACAGAACCCGCTGTGTTGTGCTACAACTCCCTGCCAGCCATGAAAATCCACACAGAGCTGGCTGAGAATTCTGGGAGCTATTGGAATCCCATTCTTCTATGGCTAGTTGTGCTACAACTCCCAGAATCCACTGATGTGGCTCTCCAATTCCTATTATTTTACGGTGACAAAAAAGTCTAGATAGATATTGTTGTTAACCAATTTATTTCCATAAGGCATACATTGTGGGGGTTATTTACTAAAATCCAAATATATCTTATTTTTTTTTTTAATTAAAAAACCATGACCAAACTCCAATACCCGATTTTCCTTTGTTTATTATTTAAAAAGCTCATTGGTTTGGATAAAAACTCTATAAAATCGCTTCAGGTAAAAACTCAAGCAAAAACACAAATCATACAAATTTTTCTGGGCTTTTTCCTGAATTATTTGATTTTTTTGGGCTTTTTCATATTTTTTGCTCAAAGGGTTCCAAATGGTAAGATTTTTGGTCTAATTCAAGCTCAGACCACAGAAACATCAACATAGGATAGGTACCTCTACTATTTACTTATAAGGCAGGACTGAGATGGCGGATTTGAGGATTTGGACTTCTCTCTCTTTGTCTGATGGGCACCATGATTGTGGGACTTGGCATGAGAGGATGAAATAGGAGCTAACAACTTCTACCCTGTTTAAACGGCACATGTGTTCAACAACAAAGGACATATGATACTTCCTGTATCAACTAAATTTACAAATAACTTTAAAACCACAGAAAATGTTTAATTCATGTGTAATGGAAAGTTGCCAAGGATTACATTTCCTCTAATTAGCACAGTGGTGCAAATGGTTATGTTCTACCTTGAAGGCCTTGGCTGAATCCTGAGGTTTATTGACCTCACGGCCAACTGATTTGCATCAAGCCTCAGCCTCTTTTGTACAACAATTCAGCTAAAGGTCTTGGGTGTTTAGATTCCATGCATTATTTTTTTTCACTATGGTCCTACCAAGAGCCATCTGACCTTCATTTGGACAAACTAGAAACATTGGTATTAAATGCCAAGTAAAAGCTAAGAACTTTCTGCAAGCATTGGTGACATTTGTGTTCCCCTAGTTCTCCAGGTAATTATATATACTCCAGGCCGCCTCAAGCATTGTTCTAAGTAGTGACAGGAGAAGAAAAGGTTTTATATGGTTCCTTTGTAAACTCATGTAAAGGAGGACGTAGACCTTTGACCCAAAGATGCTTTCCTCATCCTCCCTCCTTTCACTTTTCCTTCCATCTTTTTCTGTTTTATGGTGATGAAGTGAGTCTGATAATGCAGGAGAGTGTTACCAGGCAGAGATAGGGCTGTCATAAATAAAACTGCTCTACTCACACAGGAGCCATAAAACAGTATCCCGGTGCCATCATTTATCTGGAGACAAGCACTGGTTTCCTTAAATAAGCCACTGTGACATTATTATAAGTTCAGAGAGACAGTTGCAAATTCTCACCATCAGTGTTACGTGAAGCTGGGTTTCAGACTTCCTCATTCATCAGACATTTTTGCTTTAGAGCCGAAGTGTAACGCTTTCAGTTTAGGGGGTGTTTTTGTAAAAAAGAGTTAGCAGGGCCCTCCCAGCAAGAAGAATGGAGCTCCAGTGAAAACAAAATACCATTGCTTAGGCAATATCACACCCCCATCCTTGTGCCCAAAACCCATGCATTTATCATATACTGGCCACATCCTATCACACCTAGGCCATTGTCATGAGCCCACTATATACAAGTCCTGTACAAAATAGATTCCTCCAGTGCTGGCTCTGAGAGTATAAGTATGATAACTGTGTCATAAAAGTGTTATAGAAATGAAGAAGAATTTAGGAGCGTGCAGGCTGAGGGGTCATTACAAGTAAATGGATGCAGTACATTCTCATTTTATGCTACAGCTGGCCCTTTAACCAATAAATTACAAATCTGTCTTATCCTATTCCATTCCTTTCTGCCCCAAGACACTAGGGAAATATTATAATTCAATACAAGTGATAAGAATCAACTTAAAAATATGGTGATGTCACCCAGACTGTCTGCGGAATCCATCAAAATCCATCAGCAGCAGGGAACTGGGCCAAATAAGGATGAACAAAAATTCCATGTTGTCTCTCATTACTGATGTGATTATGGGTATAGGATCTATTATCTGGTATACTTGGGACCTCAGGATTCCTCCATTGTTTGGAGCAGCAGTACTGAAACTGTGTGTTTTCTTTCCTAGGGGATGTGGGATCTATGGTAGGGGGCTCAGCCTGAAAGCCAGTTAGGGTTAGAGCTGGGGAGAATGGCCATTTCCACTCCTGGATATGCCTGGAGGCCCATTTTGAAGGTCAATTAGGGTGTGGTTTGGGGTGAATATGTGTTTGACTGCGTAGATATTCTTGAAACTATAACTTAATGACTCTCTTATTTGGACTCTCTTATTGGGACTAAAACTAAAATGGATGAAACTAAATTAGAGAGTTTCTTCCTGGAAATATTGAGTAATTAAAAAGCTTTTCTTATTGGGATTTAAATAGGGATGGTCTTCAAATATAGTGGCGAACGATATTTTAGTGGAGCATTTATTATTTTATTATTAACATGTTTTTCTATATCACCAGCATATTTAGGAGCATGGTGGGGCAAGGTGGAGACAGTTGGTTACAATGGAGACTGTAGGTTATGATTGAGACAGTAGGACAAGATGGGGGCAGAAGAGCAATATGGAGACTTTGGGACAATTGATAGCAATAGATGACAACAGTAGGGCCAGAAGATCACAGTCAGGTAAGATGCTAACTGTATATAAGAAATGCCAAATGTAGATAAGAAATGCAACAGAAGGACATGATGGTGACAGCATGGCAAAATGTAGGTTTATGGTAGCACTTGATGACAACTGACAATAGTAGGACAAGATGAATACTGTAAGGCAAGATACCTTCTTTAAATCTGTTGGGGGTCCTAAAAGTTGAATTTCAAAAAAGCAACAAAATGGCCTTTGGTTGGGTGGCATCCCATAAAGCATTCCCAGGATCCCTTCAAACTGTAGACAGCCCAGTGTGTATTAGAAAAGTGCACCATCTCATATGGTTCCACGTGCCTCACTGGATCAGCCTTTTCTCTTTTTACCATTGTGTCTAATATTATATACTGTATATATAATAGTTATTTTCAAGTTTGTATAGATATGTTTTCTTTTCACTTTGAGGATATTATTCTGGGGTTCCAAATAGGGTATCTGTGCCCCAGGTGCCACTGCCTGTGACAACAGCTGAATCATCACTTTTGCCTGTGTTATACCATACAGCGATCTGAATTCAATGGGGCCAAGTGCAATCAAAAAAAGGGAAGTATTGAATGGTCCCCACCCTTCCATTTGGCTTATTTAATGTTCCATGAGTCAGAACACACTCCATTGTATATGGTATTTATTAACTGATGGAATGGATGTTTTCTCAGTAATGTGATTGGTTGGATGATGTCCAATCACTGAATGAATGGCGCAACTCCAGCATTATGATATTCTGTAGGGAAAGTCAATGTTTTCCCCATAAGTGAAGAAACCTGGGATATTTATTATGAGCTGGGCACATACAATGCTTCCCTTATTTCAGATAGAAACCCTTTGCTAATTGGTGAGTTGGCCCATGAAAGAAGCTGCTAAAGCAGAGACTAATAGAACTATACAAGTATATATATACTTGCTATAGCTATATACGCTTCTTACTGCCATAGTACTAAGCCATAGTACTAAGCACAATTCAGCAGGAACAGTCCCAGTCATAGTCTGTACATAGAGACCATAAAACTATGGCAGCATAGGTATTCTCTGTACTAAGCACAATTCAGCAGGAACAGTCCCTAACTTTGCTCATAGTCTGTACAGTGAGATCCCTTAAAACTATGTCACATAGGTATTCTCTGTACTAAGCACAATTCAGCAGGAACAGTCCCTAAGTTTGCTCATAGTCTGTACAGAGAGATCCCATAAAACTATGTCACATAGGTATTCCCTGTACTAAGCACAATTCAGCAGGAACAGTCCCTAAGTTTGCTCATAGCCTGTACAGTGAGATCCCATAAAACTATAGAAGTATAGGTATCCCCTGTACTAAGCACAATTCAGCAGGAACAGCCCCCTAGGTTTTCTTACAGCCTGAACAGACCAGTACCATATTTCCTTGTACTTAACCCAATTCAGTAGGAACAGCCCCCTAAATTTGCTTACAAGATAAAAAAAATAATAATTTAAAAGCCACAGGACTGTGGTGTTGGTGTCCACCACACTATAGATCAAAGAAATGCTCTTCCCCAATCTTAAATATATATGATACATAAAAAAGAGTAAATGAAGGCTAAGTGCTTTTTATTAATGCAAACTGATAAGATCTCCCATCGGAGGGGACCCATCGTGCCCCTTCGCATTTTGCTAAGTGGCTGGGTGCCTTTGTGAGCTATTGAACGCTCATCATTGTAAGAAGGCAAATAGCCTGGGTCATGCAATATGAAAACAGCTTTAACTCACACTGGTATTTAAATATTTAACCATGTGCTTTTGTTAATCCTATCAGAAGATTCCGCCTTACCCCGTGCGGGGAGCAAGGAATAATATCTTCACATACAGCATGTGCTCCATGCAAGGCAGCTTGGGTAAACCTTTTCCTTTTCTCTTTAATGGATTTATTTATAGCAAGGCGCTTGTGGTGTGAGGCCCTTCTTAGAGTCACATTGGATGGGATAACTATTCTACACTGCAAGAAAAAATATAATTGGGTGGTAGAACAGGGCTTCATTAGCCATTTCTCTTATACACATATATACAAAGAAGGAATGCTCTGGGCACATAATAAGCTATACCCTAATGCTGTACTGTCTAAGGGAATCAATATGGCACCTCCTCCTATATGTATAAATACAAATATACAGAAATGGAATGTTCTGGGCACACAATAAGCTATACCCTCCCACTCTACTGTCTAAGGGAAGTAATATTGCACCTCATCCCATATGTATAAATACAAATATACAGAGAGGAATGTTCTGGGCACACAATAAGCTATAACAGAATGCTGTACTGTCTAAGGGAATCAATATGGCACCTCCTACCCATATGTATACATATAAATACACAGAGAAGGAATGTTTTGGGTACAAAATAAGCTATACCCTCATACTGTACTGTCTAAGGGAAACATTATGGCACCACCTTCTTCCCATATGTATAAATACAAATATACAGAGAAAGAATGTTCTGGGCACACAATAAGCTATTTCCTTATACTGTACTGTGTAAAGGAATCAATATGGCACCTCTTACCCATATGTATAAATAAAGATACACAGAGAATGCATGTTCTACACAATAGTGGCGATTCAATGTGGATTAAATGCAGGTTATTGTATATTTTCTAGTTAAAACCAATGTTTAAATATCATACAGCTGTCTCTAACAATAGAGTCTTGCCTTTTTCAAGTGCAATTATTTCATGTTTATTTATGTAACTACATGTAAGAACATGAAATATTAATCTCATTAATTTTCACTGTGCATTAGGATTATATTTTGATCATTAGATAATATACACAGAGAGAGTGCAGTGAGATGTAGTCTATGTAGTCTGCAGAGTCTATTCTAGAACAAACTCCTAAAAGAGTGTTATTTATACTGTATATCCTGGTCATTTACAATAGCCTTCTGTCTTTTGCATGAAGATACAGGCTGTGCTCAAGGCCTGTATGATCATCTTGGACCTTCAGATATCTTGTCATAATTTCCTAATCACATTCCTAAACATCTTGCCCTACTGTCTCCATCTTTACTTATCAAATTCATCTTGCTCTCCTGTCAACACCTTGTTCTACCATATCCATCTTACTTTCATGTTACCATCTTGCACAACTATCTCTATATTGTTCTACTTTCTGCATCTGTGCCTACTGTCAACATTTTGTCCAACCATTTCCATCTTGGCCTACTGTCTCCAACTTGTCCTACTGTCTGCATCCTTACCTACTGTCTCCATCGTGTCTGCCTGTCAACATCTTGACTTATCATCTCTATGTTGCCCTCATGTTACCATCTTACCCTACTGACTTCATCCTGCCCACCTGTCTACATGTTTTGTCCCACTGTTACAGTCTAACTCTATTATCAGCATCATGTTCTTCTGTTTCAATAACAACCAAGGAGAGCACACCTATTGTCAAACAATTCTTAAATTTAATCCAAGAAGTTCCAAAAAATATATATATAAGAAAAAGACAAAAAAAATTATATAACAAATTATACCAAAAATGACAAAAAAGAAGAAAAAAGAAAAGAAAAATAGCCCATTTTTCTTTTCTTTTTTTTCTTTTTTCTTTTCTCTTTTCTTTTCTCTTTTCTCTTTTCTTTTTTCTTCTTTTTTGTCATTTTTGGTATAATTTGTTATATAATTTTTTTTGTCTTTTTCTTATATATATATTTTTTGGAACTTCTTGGATTAAATTTAAGAATTGTTTGACAATAGGTGTGCTCTCCTTGGTTGTTATTGTGTGCTTAAAATTATTGGGGACCCTAATGGGGAGTCTCCCTGGGATGAGCACCCGAACTTTTTTGGAATAGGGTGTGCGCTAACTTTAACCTTTTGGCTGGTTCTTCTGTTTCAATCTTACCTAACTGTCCATATATTGTCCTACTGCTCACAACCTTTCCAACTCTAGCCATGCTTCTCTAGAGTCTCCCACTGTCTCAATCCTTGGCTGTGTCTTTGGGAAAAATTCTACACTTGCAGAGGATCAATATGGTTCTATGGTACCATTGCCCCTAACCGTAGGTGAATGTTTCTGGCTATCACTATGATACAGTTCTGTGGCAGTCAAAATTATTGATCTTTACATATAAAGCAGCCAAGGTGCTTCTCTCCACTTCAAGGAATTGAATTGACACAACCAGGTCAACATTGGTCCATGTCTTCATTTAATGAAACAGTGTTTGTTTTTAACTATCATTTAAATTGTTGGGGAAGATGATGGTATGGATATATTAAAATCACATTTAAGCCATTTTAAGGCAAGAGCCAGTACGGTGTCACATCATATTAAGGTAATATGTTTCATGGACCTTGGACCCTGAATCGTGCATAGACAATAAACAGAAGGCCCAATAGGCAGCCCCATTTTTACTGAGTACACAACTTTCCAAAGAGTAATAGAATAATGACTTCATGTTAAAAATGCTAAATCATTGCCTTAAACCCATACCATCGTTTGCTGTGACCAACATTTTAAGAGAACATTGGTGAACATGTTAAGGCCGGATTGAATTAATTTAAAATGTTTCTGAATCCCAGCGAGACATGGAAAAGAAAACAATCTCAAGAGGTGGTGGCAATATTTTAGCAAATGTATACATTAATTTAATGAGATTAATCAGCCCCATAAAAAAAATGTATGGCTGGGGGTCATGGGGTTGTGGGTTAAATTCTTCTTCTTATATACGGCTATATTTAAAAAAAAAAAGCGCCCCTAGTAAATCCATGTACTAGAAGTTATTTTGAAATCACACAAAAATGTACAAGACCTTGTCTTCAAATAACTTATGGTTCAAACATGGCTTTTCAAAAATAAACTCATAATCTGAGAGCCAGCAACAAAGACCGGGGTTTATATGGTATAAAAGTGGAGTCTATGTCAATGTAACTGCCAAAATTAGACAACATACTAGATATATCAACTGCATTTCATATTCAGATGTCTAATCCACAGGCTTCCTAAAGAACTCAGAAGATGTTCATTCTTTGGTCAAGAGGTTTCCTTTAATATTTTATTCTATAAGAATATTCACCCATCCCTTAATACCTGCTGGTTTGTAGGTCCAGAAAGGGGACACCCTCTCTGAGATAAAAAATAATGTTTGTGAAGGAATCCCAGACTGAGAACTACTATTTATTGCTGATCTTCATACCACAACACCTTTGGGTGTTGCAGCTCAATAACAGTTTGAGATCCTCAGGTAGGACATCCCTGATGTATATAAATCACATGAACACAACAATTTTTTGCAAGGCCATTGTCCATTCTTTGGGGTCCATGGTCAACAGCATAAAAATCTTTTCAAATTTGGACAATAGCATGTTCTTCTGGGATGAAGATAATGATACTTTATGGACGTCAACATGTCTACCAATTATGATTAGCACAGGATTGTTACACAATTACATCACTCTACAGAACAATTAAGAAAAACTGATCTAGTCTAATGCCCAATATTATCCACTCTCCAATGTAAACAAGCAGATGATTTAAAATTTTCAGTAAGTCTGCCATCATTCTCACCCCCAGATAATAAGTATACCCCCTAGATAACTGGAAAAATCTGCCCATCAAACATCAAAGGCAGGTGGATCTTACTATAAGGTGTACATCATGGAAACCCATATTACTTACATATTACTTACGTATTAGTTACAAAAATTTTTTAAATGGCATCAGACTCCATTCTTAGAACAACTGATAATTATCCAGCGCTTATGCATTTTGATATGTCAAAGAATAACTTTCTCTCATGAAGATCACTGAGGCCTAGTACCAAAGTCAAGACAAATACTTGAGAGATTGACTTACCCCTGGCAGTGTCTTCTGCTCATGCAGAGCACTCTGGGCCTTTAGTGCAGATTCTCTTTCACAGTATGTAAGGAAGGCACAGCCTGTAAAATAAAGGGGAGAAGGATAGTTTACCCAGTGTATTCTGCAGATATAGGTAGCGGGACTCATTAAAACAGCACAGTATGGGTTTATTTGAATACATCTGTTCAATTTCATTAGATGGAGTTCCCAGCTTGCTGTGTGTGTACTGAAGGGGTCTCGGTGAGAGTGCTGACTCCTTTGTTTCTGAAATAGGACTTTGAAAACTGTTTCCTAAACTCCATTTGAGGGTGAAGGCACCCTAGAATCATATATTCTCTTTCTTCAACTACCTTCAATATAGAGGTTGCATGTGTCATTTTATAATGATAGCAGAATGGCAGGAGGGCTTTGGATGAAAATAATTATAATTAATGGGGGAAAGGGTTTAGAAAAAGAAAATAATGACTCTGTACACCTCTAATGAACCAATGGGTCTTCCACCTCCTGTCCTCATTTAGAACCATGGAGCATGACTTAATGGGTCACCCACACAACATTGCCATTTATTTTGCTTTTCACTGTTCATTTACTATCTCCCTGATTTGTGAAGCCTGGAGAATGCAACCGCATTAATAACGCAGCGGGAGTTAATACGGAAAAAAATAACTCCAAATGGAGCAAAATTACTGTCTTCTCTTCCTGCGCAGTAAAATATTCCGTT
This sequence comes from Xenopus borealis, assembly GCA_024363595.1. NCBI lineage: Eukaryota > Metazoa > Chordata > Amphibia > Anura > Pipidae > Xenopus > Xenopus borealis. The sequence goes on along the minus strand of CM044431.1, from coordinate 229,304,073 downwards.
AAGCGATTTCCCTGTAAATACCGAGCTCTGGCCGTATATCCAGAATACTTAGCGACTTCACACACAGTTGCGTGTGGAACCCTCATGGAGATTTTTTAATTATATTTCAGAGGTATAAATATTTGTTGTTTAATGATGTTTACAAGAAAATACATCAGAGCAGTAATTAAAGCAAAAGGCCAACAGTGAACGACTAGAAGAGATATTTTATTTTATTATTATTTTTTTTTAAGCATGATTGTATTGCATATACTGTACATTTCCTTTTCCCATAAGCACAGAAGGCTTTATTAGCTACATTTAATATTCAGGTTTTAGATGTTATTACCCCACTACTTAACTCGTAGAGGGACACAAGTAAAAATGAGAAGATAAGTACATTTTAGAAAATAGAATCAACAAGACAGACAAAATGTCCATATAAAGTACTGTATATACATTTATAATTCACCAAGAAGGTGTTGCTGGCATATAAATTAATGTAGAATGCCATGATGTATTAAGACCAATATATATGTTTTTTCCCCAATAAATTTCTTGGTTGTTGTTGTTGTACCGTTTTAGCTAGTCATAGGGCAAAAAAATAATTATACCAACTTTTTGTTATTTTTTTTGGTCTTTTTCCACATATTCCAAATATTTTTACAGCAATCCAATCAATCTTTTCCCAATGAAAGAAAAGTCCTGCTACAGCAAAGGCAAGGAAAATCATTTGTGGGGGCAAGGGGAAGAGCCAACTGTTGGAAAACTTGTAACCAAGCTTCTAGCTGACAAATCAGACCGAGAGGTAGAATTGCATTTCATTTTGGTGCTAAGTCAGGGCAATGAAAGCTCTCACAGGAACGAAAGAAAATGCTGGGAAACAGAAACGGGCCTACATCCTGCAATCGTAATTACCCACATAATGCAGTGTTGTTACATTGATGAAAAGATTGGGGTAACACTCCAAAAATGGCAGCTATTAGTGATCGGCAAATCTGGGGCATTTCTCTTCAGCAAATTTTTGTGAATTTCTAGAGAAATTAGCGAAATGCCGCCACATCTCATTTTGGATGCGGGCGTCCATTTGTTTTTGGATTTCGGTGCACATTGCTGGCATTGAAAAATGGACACCAGCATCCAAAAGCAGATGCCCGCGTCCAAAACAAAACTCTGGTGAATTTTCACCAGGCGAAATTTTCCTGGTGTTTCGCTAATTTATTCACCTGCGGTGAATCGTGGGAATTCGTTATGAATAATAAATTTGCCCATTACTAGCAGCTATATATTATCACTTAGTGTAATGAAGGAAGGCTATTTACTAATTAGATGGAAGGAAGGACAGGAATGGAGACAGTGGAGATGAAGGAAGAAAGGAAATAGAGAGAGGGATGGGGGAAACCAAGTAGAGATGTTGATAGGAAGAAAAGACAAAGAAATGGAAAAAGAAAGAGGGAAAAGGGGGATTGAAGTTGACAGATGGAGAGAAAAAAGAAGAGAGAAAAGAAAGAGGGTGGGTGAGAGTTGCAGAACATCATGTCCATATGAATGGAACATACGTGACTGAATTGTTGCTAAGCACTACTTGTTTGACTCTATACAGAAAATAACACATTCAGAAGACTTGGACACTATGATTAGCTCATTAATTAGTAAACAATTTTACTTGTTTAGATCCCCAGATTGCACTTAGATGTCATGTACCTATTTGCATGAACAACGTTACATATATACACATAAATGAAACCCTGACTTTCCTGTCTCCTGCTTTAAGTGGCTTAACAGACCACTGACCTGAATGAAAGTTAATGCAACAGACCATGCTCTGTACCCGCAGGATAGTTTGAAATTGATTACCGAGAAGTGTAAAAATGCAGCCTGTTCTCTCAGAGACGACTTCTGGGGACACATTGCTCTGTTTGGCTACAGACTGGAAGGCTTAACCTCATTTAACATATTTTGTCTCTACCAGATAAAAATTTGGTATGTGTTTAAAACCTTCCTGTTGACATGTAAGGTAATATGAAAGATACATGTAACATGGATTTTACTCTTATTATCTTTTCTTGGCCATTAATGTTTTTTCAGACTGAAGTTTTAGACTAATCAGTTCACACAGAACAGTTTGGCCAACTGGCATGTCCCATGAAACATCACATCACAGTTGACTTTAGAGAAGACTGTCTGAGAACTGACTCTCAATGAGACCATCTGGCTTACACATCCATTGCTCCAAATGTAACCAGAGTGCCATGTTCTACTTAAGACCAGATTAATGCAACCAGTGCATTCCAAATGCTACATAAGGGTACTTATACTAGTCCACTGACCACCATAAGAAGTAGCAACATCTTCATGTTCCAAATAGTATGTCATTGATGTAGGGCATGACATACTTCCTAGACTTTCTTGCCACACTTAAAAAGGTTCTGGTTCTTCAAGTTCTTTCATGGCAAGAAATAACACAAAATACAATGCAACCTGGAACATCAGTGCTGGCACCCTCGGGTGGTACCTTGCTGAATAATGCTCAGTCTACTCTGCACTTTGTGTTGTTTCCACACCACGGTGAAATATAGGAGACCTGTCCATGAGTGGTGACTTAAATAGACTTAAGACTTATTTCAAGATGATAAGTTTCATTACATAACGTATATATATATATATATATATATATATATATATACATTTTTTTTTTAAATAATATACAAATCCTTCGATATTACTTGGCAAGATGTCAATATGGCAGTGGTTCCCAGTTTATGTTCACATCATACAATGAAAATATGCCTGAAGTTGTACCCCTCTTTTAACTCATTCCCTCCATCCCTCAGAAACATTAGAGAGATAGAGATAATTTTGGGATCCATCTGGCTGATTGTTTAAACCTGATTTGTCAGACTGTCCATCTTACTCTACAAGCCCACATAATTACTTGAGATTTATGCACCCACCTATCATATCAGCCCGTCAATCATATCTCTCCTTGTCAGTTTCTCGATCGCATCATCTCTGCCAGTCTCGCTGGTGTTTACCCAGTATCTGACCCATGAATTTCTCCCATGACACCAGCCCTTTGTACCGATATGCAAGAAAAAGTCCTATGACAGATCTGGAGCTAATTTACAATTCCATGACCCTGCATATAGTAATATGATATAGTGGGAACTGGCTTGTGCTATATATATATAAATTCTTAGGAAATAGGGAATTTATGTGGATATTTAAGATTCAAGGTGGATAAATTAATATTTTACACCTAACAGAAAACTGGAAAAAAAATGATGAGTATGCTAAAAAAGTTTTCCAAAATACGAGACAGAATAATGTTCAGAAATAAGTAGAGTGTATGATTAGATTATTTAGAGGATCTCTATTCCTGTTTTCCCAGGTTCATTTGAATTAGCTAGATGAAATTTGTACAATTTTCTAAAAAAGGTTTTTAAGATTCTTAGTTAGTTGCCATAATCTATGGTCTGGCATAAAGTCCAACCTTGGGCACCCTCTTTTCTAATGTGCCTTATAGTGTCTAAGTGGAAAATTTTCTTAAATTAAAATTTAAGTTATTGGCAAGAAAACGGAAAAAAAGTGAATTAAAATATTTTCAAATTCAAGGTTTCAAAACTTAAATTTTTGAGAGTAAAAAAAAAAATTAGACAAACTTTTATGAAAATCAAAGTGAAGTGTACTTTCAGCAATCAAGTTATTCTATAATTAAAGCTTTCTTGAAAAAGTCAAGTCCTTAAAAATGAATGGAACAATAACAATCAAGTTTTTTCACTAATTTTTGCAATCCAGTTTTTCGGGTGTTTTTCATAAATATGGTAGGGGCTGAAAATATATAAAATCACAATTCTAGTGAGTTTGTGTTTTGTTTTTTATAAAATATGAAAATGCATAAATCATCCTACAGTAAATACGGGAATGCCAAGTTTACATTCATGTTGGTATGGGGAAACATCACAAACTATGGGTATCTATAGGACAAAGCTCATACCCCTTAGTTTTTATATCTACAAATTGGTGCTGCATGGAAACAAAACAGAAACAACTCTGAATTTCTACAAATGATTTGTACCACCCAGTTGGGCTGGGTCAATAACTTGATATTGGTTCTTTTTTTCTAAACAAATTCTAAGGAATTATTTGGATGGTAGATTTATGTTGCTTTTCACAGGTTTGGAAAATCTTAGCTATGAGAAAAGACTGACCAAGGGTTGTTCAAGCTGGAGAAGATGTACTTAAGGGGGATAAGATAACTATGTATAAATATATAAGGGGGTCATACAACAACCAACAATTAGAAGAAAGGAGGTCGCAGATAAATATTGGGAAGGGGTTTGTTACAGTGAGAGCTGTGAAGATGTGGAATTATCCCCCTGAATCAGTTGTACAGGCTGACACATTAGAACCGTGACCATCGGCCTTAAAAGACTATCTACAGTCGTGCCCCATTGCTAGCCAGAACTCCTGCTCTGCACCTCTCGTTTAAGTCCAGGTGGCATCTGAGTAGCTGAGGGCTCCTCCCGAAGCCAAAGGCGGTCACACTACTGGTGAAGCACGAGCCGAGACCAGGGTGCTCGGCACTTGTTCTGGTATTTGGGTGCCGACCGTGACACAACCATTAGCTCATGAGCAACATGTTGCTCTCCAACCCCTTGGATGTTGCTCCCAGTGGCCTCAAAGCAGGATCTTTCATGCTAGCGTTGCTCCCCAACTCCTTTTTCGTCTGAATGTTGCTTATGGCCTCAAAAGGTTGGGGATCCCTGCATTAGATAGCTTTGAAAAGGGGTTTGATGGTGTTTAGCAAGTGAGGGTTTTAGAAGATAGATCATAGTACAAGTTGTTCCAGGGACTAGTCTGAGATACTCATAGTACAAGTTGGTCCAGGGACTAGTTTGGAGTCACAAAATTAGGGAAGCTTCAAATAGGGTTTTTTTTTTGTTGCCTTCTTCTGGATAAACTAGCAGTGAGCTAGGTTAAAATAGAGTTAAAAGGTTGAACTTGATGGACTTGTGTTTTTTTTCAGTTTAACTTACTATGTTACTGTAATAAATCAGTTCATGATAATAATAAGTGAGGTTGGTGATTATAGGTGAGAAATAATTGCCCCAAGTTAGAAACCCATAGCGTCAGATAAGAAATGAGCTCTGATCTGTCTGCTGCAAAGAGACTAATGAAAGCAATAATATGTCTGGTTGCTGTGGGCTCCCACACAAGTTAGAAATGTCCTTTGTACCTTCTCTAGCCGTTAAACATGATGATAAAAAAATAGAAAAAACTGGGAAGAAAATAAAGGTTTAAAGGCACTCAATAATTTACCAGTGAAATTGCATCTATAATTTTGAAGAACATCTATAGGGTTAAACATGCCCCCCCCATTTGTTACGCCTTTAAATGCATAACAAATGGGATCAAGCTGATGTCATTAAGAATACAGCCGAGCACGAATTCACAATTCTCTTAGCAGACGTAGCAACTTATAATAGCAGTTAAAAATAAATAAATAAATAAATATATCAGTGGACAAATAATTATACTACTGAGCATAATAAAGCCTGCCATTATGCTAATCCTTTTAGCCACAGCGCTCGGTTTTCTTTTAGTGCTCCCGTTGCGGAATTGGATGTTCATTTCCAAACTATTGAGGTCATAAGGAAATGAAAAAAAAAATGGCTGCCGTTATGTCAATAGATATTATCAGTGATATTTTCTAATTACAGTGTTCACAGAGTGTGGGCAGAAATGTAACAGCAAATATTGTAACTCAAACACATTATGAAGCAGCATTACGCACACTGCTCTTATTAATGATAATATTGTCTTTTATGGGTATAAAATTTGTCCAGGACCAGATGATATTGGGTTTTATATACTGCATAGAGATTATTTAAAGTTCTGAAGAGGTTCAAGCAAGTCACCGTTGTGAAGTAACTTATTTATTCTTAATGTCCTCTATTTATTCTTATTGGGTCATTTTATGAAAAGTATTGCTAATAGTAATTAGGGATGCACCAAATTCATTTGTGATTCGGCCGAATCCATCATGAAAGATTCGGCCGAAACACGAACTACATCGGAATCTAATTTGCATATGCAAATTAATGATGGGAATTGAAAAAGTGAAGTTGACAAAATTTTACATGATTTCCCTTCGCTAATTTGCATATGAGGATTTGGATTTTGTTTTGCTAAGGAACGAGATTTTGGGCAAATCCAAATCCTGCTAAAAAAGGCCGAACCCTGCCTGAATATTGAACAAAATCCTGGGTACGGTGCCAGCAGTAATGGCTTCCTTTCAGAAGCATGGATAATATTTACCCAAGGACCATAGCCTCTACCAACCAATCATTAGTGAACTAAGATTTCATTACTTAAGTGATGATGATGATGAAGAAGAAGAAAAAGGGAAACATACATGGGTTAATAGATCAGTTCAAGTTCAGATGAGGGGATTACCCAATGCCCCCTGATATTTGATTTGAGAGTCATAATAGACCAGAAGTATTGGGTTTATGGATTATACAAACCCCTACCCTAATTGGGTCCTTTTTTGGGTAATTTGTGAAAATATTTGCTACTAGTAATGGCTTCCTTTCAGAGGAAAGTAGGACCTCTCCTATATTACATAAAATAAAAAATAGTAATTTTGCTTATACCTAATTAATTTGCACCTTAAATCTATCCTAATTGATCAGAACCAATGTAAACCTTAGAAATGATCATTTGCGTGTTTAATTCAAGATTATTGCATAGCTCTAATAAAGAATCAGCCTCCAAGTAGATATTGCACTTCTTGGTTGACTGACCCATTATTTCCCTTTTAATAACCATCACTTTATATTAATCTCTTCCTCTTCCATCTCAACACAATTTAATCATTCCCTCGTCAGTCCAGGATGGCCCTAGAGTACCATTTGCATGGATCTAGAATAGGAAAAAAAGAGAGGGATGGGAGGTTAACATCAGGTCAGCACATAAAAATGATCCTGGGGCTTCTATTTACTTATATAAATAACGGCTGTTCTACCCAAGGACCTTAGTGATACATGTGTTTGTGGTCTGCTTGAGGACACTTCATTTCTGCTGAACTTGTTTTATCCCCCGTGTTCTTGGATGTATTTCAGTGTAAAATGTGCTTCTTATAGGAGAGAGGACACCTTTATTTTAGATTATGTAAAAAAATAGGGGTGCCATGTAGAGGTGCATTTTTTAGGGTGCACAATATGCACCATGGATTTAATATAGTTACAAACAGGTCCTTCAGTCAAGGTGAGTGTTTTGCTTGAATACATAAACAGTGTAAGAGAAGTGATGAAGACCATGAAAGCTCCATTAGATGCTTTCAGAAGCTGATTGTGTAGCCCATCACAATTTGGTTGTTTCTTGTACTTCAAGTTATCAGACTGATGCATGTATGTGGATTCAGAAATGATAGCAACAGCTGCTCATCGTTCATGGGCTCCCACACAATACTCCTGATAAAACTCTCAGGGTGCATGGAAAACAAGACAGGTGATTACAGTGACTTATCATTTAATTTTGCCTGGGGTTGGCCTTGATGGTCAGTTCCCCAAGTGTATTGACCAATAAAATGATCCACTCTGAAAGTGTCTTGCAAGCTTAAGTCCAAAAAAGACATTATTTCTTGCCCTAAATCTGTTCATAGGCTGCACACAGGTTGAAAAACTATGTTCTGAAGTTAAGCCAAAAATCTTATCTGCCGTAAGCATTTTGTTTGGCAAATTTAGTGGATTTACTATAATTAATTAAGTAAGTAAATGGAAATCAGTGACATTGTAAGAGTATCAAAAATACATATCCCAGAGAAGATAACACTATATCTCTCCTCTAATCAAAAAAATTCTGTCCACCCGCATCCCTCAAAGCCTACATGATGAACTGTACACTGTTCCTTTTTATTAATTTAGACACTTACTGCCCACCACAAGAACTCTCTTTCTGTAGCCTACCTTATCTTATTAATTGCCACTGACGTATAACCAGCCCTTCTTAAAGGTATATACCTACCCAACTCCATGACATCTCATCTCTCCATCTTGAGAACCACCATTTTTATTATCAACTATAATGTTCCACCAATTCACAATCAACAACAATGGCACTAAAGACACTGCAACATCATTTCATGAATGGGCCACCATTTCCAGTTAATCTATAAATTATTTTATATTGCATCTATTCATATTTTATGGAAGCTGCCATAAAGCATCCCAAAGAAATAAAGCAAAATTTCTTTTGGACATGTAATGTACACTTTTGTCATTTGGTAAGGAAAGCTGAACAAAATAAACAACCATTTCAATGTCCATTTTCGGTCAAAAAGTCCCACAATCACATGAAATTACCAAATTCAATTGTTGTACAAGCCAAAACCTTTATAATTGTTATCACCATAAATTGAGATTTACTTAACAATGGACCATATATAATTCTGGCTTCAACAGGCTTGGCTTAACTAAAAGATAAGGCAGTCACTTAGAATTAGTCTCTATGTCAAATAGTCCTTATCGGTCTCCACACCTCTACAATGGGTTGCAGGGCATCATTAAAGGGCCATTGTGTTGGGGGGGGTGGTAATCATTTCTAAATACATAGCGCCCCTATCTAGGAAGGCCTTTGTCAGAGTCAAAAGAAAGAAACGGTAAATTCCCTGACAAACAATGAGAACATGAATTAAAGTGTACAGTAATCACTATCGATTTCCCATTTGTGTGAAAAGTGGACAGGCCTCAAATAATGACACTGTTACTTAAAGGATTCATCAGATGATCCTCCAGGTAACCACAAAGCCTTCTAAAAACAGAGCGACATGGGGAAGCACACTGCTGCTGAATCATTTATTCCAAGGAGATCTGGCAATAGATACACTGTAAGTATCCATTGTATACATTTTTCACACAACAGCTTTAACCCATAATAAGCTTCTGCAGTGATTATCTTTTAAAAACCATGGAACGTTTCTTCTTATTCTTAATATTTGTTAGAAACCCCAATGTCTCATTAAAATGCACCCACCTCATTAGCTTAGTTTCTAAATTCAGAAAATAAAACCTTTATAGGTTGCAAACCAATTATTAGATCTCTTACATAACTTCACATTTCTTGGGGTCTAAGGAAGTTCCCCTTTCTTGGTCTCTTCTTCAAATTTATATTTTACAGATCTATCAATCACAAATATAATCCCAACACTTCAGCTGTAATAGTTCCTGGGGTTTAAAAAATAGCAAAAACCCTTTCAAAGCAAAGGCATCAAAGCTGCCTCGTGCTAGGTCCACCAGGTGCACATTTTATCCCATGAAGGCAGTTTGGAAGCCTATTTTTTAAGAAAAAGATAGTGGAAAAGTCTAGTGACTATGCTATGGTTTAGGTAACCATAGGATCATAATTAGTTTTTTCTCAGTGTGTTTGGGGTTATTAATGAACAGAATGAGTTGATTTTTGTTCAGAGTAGTGTCCTGATGGAATTCTGGCTCAGTTAGTGGGCTCACACCACAATTAGACATAGACCAAGCCATGTCATTCTTTGAATTGGAGGCAACATGAAAGTATAATATCCAACATACACTACGCTGGACAAACCTCACATCATTCTGATATGTTCCTGGGAGAAATATATGAATCATCTTTGACCAATTATGATGGTGGGAATATCTCACTCCAAAATGCCCAGGGAAGTAAGCCAGGAACTGGCATGACAGGGCCATGATATGGCTGGGAATGAGGGAACCAGAAGAGGAGGTTAGCGGTTATGGGGGTTGTAGTTCCTGGGTTACCATTGGGATGGGTAGAGACATGATGGGTTATAAGAGGAAGGAACATTCTCTTTTACCTTGAACAGCTCCTATCCACCCTCCACAGAAAAAAAGGGGTAGTGGTTTAAGGGGGAAGTGTTAGCATAATGTTACAGCGGGAGGGACTACCCTGGGGGAGCCAGTGACAGTGGTAACAAGTGTAAGGCGTAACAGGGGTTGGAAGTGATGGAACGATGGGTACAATTCTTTGCAGCCTTCAGTGGCTATCAGATGTTAAAAAAGTTAATAGTTAAATATTTTATAAAAGTGATTCTACATTGCCCTACACTTACCACTTTTGGTTTATGTTGGTTGTTATTTATGCGATTTAATAAATAAGCTGCAGCTTTTTCACCCAATTACTGAATATGTGGTTGGTTTGTTATTTAGAAAAAGGGGAAGAAGCTTGGTGTTGTTGGGAGGGGCCCATCAGAATGACGCTGCCCCTGTCATGTGGTAGATGGATGAAGTGCTTGATCAACTCAAGTTAGAACTCTTTAATGGAAGAGTGGTCGATCCCTTCTATCTAGGCTGAGTCATACTAAATTGCCTCTTACAGTAATGTTAAAGGAACTGTACTTGACTAAAAATAGGAACCTCTTGTGCCTACTTTTGTAGACTTCACCATGCCAAGGAACTACACCTGATGCTATGCACTACAAGAGCTTGTATGGAATATACTAGGCAGGACATTATTCCATATGATCCAAGGGAAGCAGGCATGTGGAGGACAGTAGATGTGCTTGAAAAATGTGTCCATCATCAACATTCTCTCCAACTAAGATCTCATTAACTTCTTCTTTCAGAGGAAGAAAACAATCAGACATATCTAATTTACATTTCTCCAAAATAACCTTTTTGGAAACTTTGTGTTGTTTACCAAGAGTAAGAAGGGTTTTGAGAGAAGCAGGGTGTAGCTGGGGCCATGTGGCTTGATTTGGGGTGTGGCTTGGTTCAACTGGGAGCATTGTGAGATTCAAATGTAATACTTGTGGAACAATTGGTTAATATTGACAGTTTTTATAAGAAATCCCAATGTCTCAGGCCTCTTATACTGACATGAGCCCCAACTCTAGCTTCCAGCCTCGTCCTGTGTTTTTCCCCTTCAAACATCACTGTGTTTGTGTATTTCAGATGTGCCTCTTGCAGATCCTTGATTTACAGCCAATTTTACCCCTGCTGAAAATGCTAGTAATAAAATACTTATTAAGCCTCCCTCCCACCAGCCTAAAAATGAAAATGACTCTGTATTTAACGAGAGATAACATCTAAAAATCCATCTGTCTGTACATTTAAATATCAGAAAACGTTTTAAACTGCCTTGGCTTTTCAAATGACTCTATATGAGTCTCAAGACAGAGCGCTGTAATTAGGTAATTTAATATATGTTTCAAACAGAAAAACCACAAGCAAAGGAAAACAAAAGAAATTTAGACGCCATTAATGCCACGGAATATGATCGTAAACAAGAAAACCCAATACCGGGCCTGTGGGGTGTCATTAGACATCAAGAACATTCCCCCATGTTTAGCCAGTAATTGGAGAGAAGGTCTGTACCTCGTCGCAGTTTGCCATTAAGATAATACTTTGTTTTTCTGGTTGCACAGAAGGTCTAATAATGAGGCAGAGAGTGACAACCTGCAGAGATACCTTTCATACACTGCTGAGATTCTAAACACTGTACAGTTACACATAAATGCCCAAACTACTAAACAAAGTGCCTGGGCAGCAGATACCTATGGCATAGTAGAATTGGGGTACACTTGGGGAGACATTGTGCAGGTCGACATGACCACCCTACATACAATATATTGTTCTACTATTCACACACAGTACTCATTCTGCATATTTTAGTGATTCTGGGGCTAACTTACTAACAATATACTATAAATACTAAACTAAGGTATCTTTACTTAAGATGAAGGTGAGCCTTAAATATACAAATATACCAACCATTGTCCTTATGCTGATAGTAAATTATACCACAGATACTGTACTGCTACTACAGATAAGTTAGGCATTCTGCAGTGATACTACAGATATATAGTATACCCCTTCTGAAGATATACTGACCTAATATTGCACTTCTTATGCAGATATACTGCTTTCCTATGCATACTGTACTCATTATTCAAACACACTAGTCAACCATTATACAGGTATGGGATCTGTTACCCGGAAACCCGGTCCAGAAGCCTCTGAATTACAGAAAGTTCTGCTCCCAAAGACTCCATATTAGTGATGGGCGAATCTCCCCCGTTTTGCTTCGTCGAAAAATTCGAGAATTTCCAGCGAAATTCGCGAATTGGCGAAAAAATTCTCGAAACGAGTCGCATTTGTGACGCGCGTCACGTCAAATTTGTTGCGTCGTGTCATTTTTGATGCGTGTCGTGTCGTATTCGTTGCGTCGTTTACAACTCGCGTCACGTTTTTTTCGGCAAATTTTTTTTGGCAAATTTTTGCTGGAGTTTCGCGAATTTATTCGCCAGCGACGAATCGCGGGAGTTCGCCGCGAATTCGCCTCTGGCGAATAAATTCGCCCATCACTACTCCATATTATTATCCAAATAATCCAAATTTGTAAAAATGATTTCTTTTTTCTCTGTAATAATAAAATATTACCCTGTACTTGATCTCAGTTAAAATATAATGAATCCTTATAGGAAGCCAAACCAGCCTATTGGGTTTATTTAAGGTTTCCATGATTTTCTAGTAGACTGAAAGCACGAAGATCCAAATTACAGAAATATCCAATATCCGGAAAACCCCAGGTCCCTAGCATTCTGGATAAGAAGTTCCATATCAATGCTGATAATTTAGATACTCTTGGATGGATTCGGTTCTCAAGCTAGTCTTGGTCATTAGTACCCTGGCCTTGAGGCAGAGCCACCTTCTTGGCTTTAGGAGCAGTTTTTTTGTTTTTCTGTGCTGTGATGAGAAATCTATTGCTCTCCCACAGGTATACATATGTTCTTATTTATATACTGTGTGGTATTGCAGATATGCTTCCCATACTGTATTGATATCAATGGCTGTACTGTTGCTGCTGATACAGTAGACACGTTGTACTGATATTTCTTTCTACTACTAATTTTGCTGATAAACGAAATATGATGCTGCCGAAACACTAGATACCAAAAGATAGATACTGGGTATATTTAATGCTTTTCTTGTAGATTGATCCAGATTACAGAAAGGTCCATTATCTGGAAAACCCCAGGTCCCATACATTCTGTATAATAAGTTCCATACCAATACTGATAATTTAGATACTCTTGGATGGATCCTGATCTGAAGCTAGTCTTGGTCACTAATACCCTGGCCTTGAGGCAGAGCCACCTTCTTGGCTTTAGGAGCAGTTTTCTTCTGTTTTTCTGTGCTGTGAAGATAAATCTCTTGCTCTCCCACAGGTATACATATGTTCTTATGACACTGTAGATACAACACACTAGATATACTGTAATGATGTAGGTATACAGATGTTACAGTAGCACTGTGCATGGAATACTAATACTGCTGATACTAATACTACTGTGCTGGTATTGCAGATCCGCTTCCCATACTGTATTGATATTGATGGCATGTCTGACATACTGTACTGATGCTGCTGATACATTAGACATGTTGTACTGATGCTTGTTTCTACTGTACTGATATTGCTGATACACTAAATATGATGAACGGATGCTGCTGATACACTGGATACCCCGTGCTAATATTGCACAAACACTGTGCTGACGCAGCAGATCCGGAAGGCAAAGCTGCATACAGAAGTAACTGTGTCTTCTTTGCATAACCAACGTCTTTGTGTGTCCTGGGCTGGGACATTCTCCCATTCCATCTCTTTCTCACAGTCAATACAAGTCTGAAGAGGAAGGGAGAGAAAGCCTAACGATGCGTTAGTGTATGTGTTGCACCTTTCCTGCTTGCCCAGCAAGGTAAATGGGAAAAGCATTTGCAACAATTACAGGTCACTCACCCAGTCAGACCTGAGCCCATTAATTATGCTTTCTAGCTCCCCCCTACTTGATTCTGTTAAAGGAGAAGGAAAGCTGCCGAAGCAGTTTATTGCCAATAGATTAGCCACAGTAGTGCAAGCTATACCACTATATTTATTCTGCAGAATTCTTTACCCCACCCGAGTAAACACTTTAGAAGCTCTCTCTGTTTGTTTAGGATAGTAATTGCCATTTTAGCTTGGTGTGACATCACTTCCTGCCTTAGTCTCTCCCTGCTCACTCATCACTCTGGGCTCAGATTACAGCAGGAAGAGGGGAGAGGGGGAGGAGCAAACTGAGCATGCTCAAGCCCTAGCCCTAGAGGTTTAAGCAGAAAACAGGAAGTCTGATACAGAAGCCCATGTGACACAATAGAAGGAAAGAAATGCTGTGTTTAGAGGAAAGTAAATGATAACAAAGATACTGTACTGCTACTACAGATAAGTTAGGCATTCTGCAGTGACACTACAGATTCCTCTATTATAGTATAACCCCTTCTGAAGATACTCCAGACCTACTGACTAGTGATGGGCGAATTTATTCGCCAGGGGTGAATTCGCGGCGAATTCCCCCCGATTCGCCGCTGGCGAATAAATTTGCGAATCACCAGCGAAATTTCGCTTGGCGAAAATTTGCCGAAAAAACCAGTCGCGACTCGTTTCGCAAATTTTTCACCGTTTCGGCGAAGCGAATCTCGGGAGATTCGCCCATCACTACTACTGACCTAATACTGCACTTATTATGCAAAAAGTTCTGTTCCCATAGACTCCATATTATTATCCAAATAATCCAAATTTTTTAAAATGATTTTTTTTTTCTGTGTAATAATAAAACAGCAGCTTGTATTTGATCCCAACTAAGATATAATGAATCCTTATTGGAGGCAAAAACAACCTATTGGCTTTATTTAAGGTTTAAATGATTTTCTAGTAGACTATGAAGATCTAAATTACAGAAATATTCATTATCCGGGAGTCCCCAGGTCCCTAGCATTCTGGATAAGAAGTCCCATATCAATACTGATAATTTAGATACTCTTGGATGTATTCATTTCTCAAGCCAGTCTTGGTCATTAGTACCCTGGCCTTGAGGCAGAGCCACCTTCTTGGCTTTAGGAGCAGTTTTTTTGTTTTTCTGTGCTGTGATGAGAAATCCTATTTTCATTCAAATCAATGCTTGGTTACTAGGGTAGTTTGGACTTGCAATTTGGAGAGTCACTGAATAAAAAGCTAAAAAAAACCCACAAATTTAATTTAATTTAAAGGCGAAGAACCCTTAAATGTTAATGAGCTGCAAGGTACAAAAGTGAAATTTACTGTTGATTGATGGGCATGCAGGGCTCCTATTTTACAATATTTGATTTATATACTGGGATCGCTGATAACAAACAGTTAGGCAGGTTAATATATATTAAAGGGATACTGTCATGGGAAAAACATTTTTTTAAATGCATCAGTTAATA
>CM044431.1:229262402-229281839 GCA_024363595.1 Xenopus borealis | reverse complement strand
GCCAAAATCAAACCATATACAGTATATCAAGCTCAGTACTCCAATTGGACAATATTTGATTTTTATCTTATATTCTAATATAGAATTCAAACTAAAGATGCACCAAATCCAGGATTTGGTTCAGGAATAAGCCAGGATTCTGCTTTTTTAACCAGAATTCAAATACAGCCGAATCCTTGTGTCTGGCCCTACCTAATCCTAATTTGCATATGTAAATTAGAGGTGGGAAGGGAAATTACTGGAGAATTACTGCATTTTTTTCAACTTTTTCCTTTCCCAACCCTAATTTGCATATGCAAATTCAAATTCGGATTTGGTTTGATGTTTGCATGAATTGTTCACAGAGGATTCAGGGATTCAGCCAAATCCCAAATAATGAATTTGGTGCATCAGTAATGGTTTACTTCAATGGGATCAACAAATGGAAATTATTAATCACTTGCTACTAATTTTATTTTTTATTCCATGGAGCGGTTATAATTACAGGAAATAACACTTCTATCATCATCATTCTCTGGTTAACAGATCTTGCAATTCAAATTAGAAGAACCCAGAACAGGTCTACCAGGCAACTTGTCCAAGTAGGTGTCCCGGGAATCGAACCCAGCCTCAGTGACTTAGAAATCAGAGATTTATAAATGGAGCCGACTGCAGTGACATTAGCCAAGCCCAGCATTTTCTCGTTTTTGCTCTCGACACGTCTGCAAAGGAACAGCTGTAACGTCCTCACCCCATTACCTTTGCAAAGGCTGGTCACACATGTCTTACCAACAGATTGAAAAGGGCACCCAAAGGCAATCACTGCTCACATATGAAGTTCCTGGAAGTTGTTAGTAATATTTCAGCATTAAAGATAATTCCCAGAGGGGTCGCCATCTCCGTACAGTCTGTTGTGTTTCTCTGTGACTTCCAAATGTGAAGCAGCATGTTTAAAATTTTCCCTTTTGTGTTTAATATAGCATCGGCCCTAAGAGAAAATCCACCGTATTCTGATTGCCGTCAGGTGTGCGGAAAATAAAACAGCGGAGCTGTGACAGTTTTATAAAGCTCTCACTTATTAAATGCAATGTTCTACTGTGGTTACGGAGCAGAGACGAGGAGACGACTTGAGGTTTGATTTCCCTGAATCATTCAGTGTGCTGAAATGTTTATGGAAAGTGTTCAAAATGGATGTTTTGACCAAACTTTGATAATTAAACCTTTCGAAATGTTTGTTTGCTGTTTTTCACATACTACCTGCTGATTGGTTGCTATGGGTTACAAGACCCTTAGACCTTACTTAGACAATAGCTACATTGTTATTCAGATGAACAGCATTCTCCAAGCATTTCATCTTTCCAAATAAACACTAAGTCATTCCAAATGCAATTGACAGCTTCTGATTCTCTAATCCTATAGAGAGTTATTTTGCTTTGAAGAACTCACTTTTTTTTCCCCCCACCGACTGTCAAAATCTTTCTTGCCTGAGCATGAGCAGCCAGAGATGTTTTTCCCTGCCATTATTTCAGTCCCATCTCACGTTGAATGACATGAATAGAAAATGCCTTTTCTGGCTGAGCTCAGTCCCAACAGACATTGGCACTTTTAGAATCGATTTCCAAAAAAATTTGAAAACTCATCCACTGTATGAATTGCGGTTTATTTAGCTGAAACTTTTTTTCCCCTGCTGTTCCCAATCAGCCTTAGTTTAATGCTGCGAGGCACCTCTGAACCTAGTTTGTCAAGAGCAGATAAGATGGATTTGTAGCACTGCGGCATTGCATGTTACTGGTTCCATCAGAAAACAGTTCCAGTTAAAGGCTACATTATAAAAGTCACCGGTGAGAATGGAACTCACATTGGGTATGTTGTCCATTAATCAAGTTTGTTGTATGTCTTTTCCTTCCAAAAACTTAAATCTGTCTGTGCAACTCTAATAACATCTAAGACAATGATCAACCCTGCAGCAAACTTTTTTCCTTGAAAAGTTTGCTGTAGTTCTCAGAGGTAGGTTTAATCTGTTGGGGGGATTGTCAGAATCCCTGAGGTTGGTAGACAGTAGAGTAGATAGGGCTTACAGTGTTAGACTGGCCCACAGGGATACCAGGAAAACTCCCGGTGGGCCCAGGTTTCAGTGGACCTCCTGCTTCTAACAATTTGGCCTATTTCATGTTCATTCCCTATTTCTTTATGTGGAAAAAGAGGCTTAATAATGGAAGAATAGAGCATAGTAAGTAGATCTAAAAGAATAGGAGACTAAAGAGGTTAAGTGAGGAGAGAAGGAATAAAAGTTTGGAAAGTTGGGCCCCTGGTCTAAGGTTTTCTGGTGGGCCCCTGGTCTAAGGTTTTCTGGTGGGCCCCTGGTCTAAGGTTTTCTGGTGGGCCCCTGGTCTAAGGTTTTCTGGTGGGCACCTGGCATCCCAGTTCGACACTGAGGGCTTATGTCACAAAAGACACAAAGTTATGATCTTACCTCAAGGTTTCAGATTCAACTGCTACAGTAGGGGTCCCCAACATTTTTCGCCTGTGAGCTGCATTCAAATGTAAAAAGAGTTGGGGAGCAACACAAGCATGAATAAAGTTCCTGGGATGTGAAATAAGGACTGGATTGGTCATTTGGTAGCCCCTATATGGACTAGCAGCCTACAGGAGGCTCACCTTGGCAGTATACTGTACTTTTTATACAAACAAAACTTGCCTCTAAGACTGGAATTCAAAAACAAGCCCCTGCTTTGAGGCCATTGGGAGCAACATCCAAGGGGTTTGTGAGCAACATGTTTCTCCAGAGCCACTGGCTAGGGACTACTGTACTACAGAATTAGCCAATGCTACTCGGCCCTCAGTCTTCCTCCTCATAACTGTACTTTGCAAAAGTGTCAAGAATATCATCCTCATCAAGTTTACATTCACTTAATGTTAAGGTTTACTTATCCTTTAAGAAATGTGTACTCATTGGAAACAAGGTGGTGTGTGGGTGGGTAATACAGTCAGTGCTCTTCATAAAATTTTGCACTGATTCTCATGATAACTGTTGGATTTGCATCCAATGGAATTACTATAAATTCTGATGGGCAAATCAGACCCAACAAAAATTTCCAAAACGTCAAAAAAGTCACCAAATGCATAGAAGTCAAAGGGTGTTTTTCACAGACATACCTCACTTCACAGTGCAACTTTTTTTTAACTATTCGATATAGTCTATGGGCATTTTTTTCTCTGCACCAATATTTTCATCATCTCTAGAGTAGACACCCCATAACTCTGGGGTAGCAGGTATAGGTAGTCTGGTATGGTTCAGTGAGTGCTTCTGTGGACCCAAACCAATCCACAAATGGTCTATGATCCCCCTGCAGGAGGAGTATGTTATAGATTGTCCTATTCATGGTAACTACTCAAGAGGTCTTCATTAGGGATGAGAAAAATATTTGACCCATAGCCAATAACGGATTGTTGCACATTTGAAAAATAGTGGAAAAAACTCCCATTGCCTCGTCTGCCATTTTGCACAAATGGGTCAAATTCCCCCATAACATCTTTATTTTTCATATTTTTGAATTCTTTATGTTTTTTTTAACCAGCTTTCAAATGGTGTCACTGCTGACTGTTCCCTGAGGCTACAATTTTATTGTTATTGTTATTTTTTATTATTGTTTCTTATTCAGGTCCTCTACTTTTCATTTGCCGGTCCAAATTTCAAACTGGCGTGTCGCAGAACAACCGACAGCCACTTTTAAGAAACAAAAACCAAATGGCATTGCCCCTTTAAGTAAAAATTCAGTGAGGTTTTACTATCAATACTCCACCTGTAAATGGAAACTATGCTGGTCCCTTAGTAAATAGCTCCACTGAAAATACATCTGCTCTTTCTAAAACTCTTCCAGACCCATTTCTTTTCCCTTTTAACCATGTGGAATGCAGCCATAAAGCAGACAGCCCTGGGCCAATTAAACAAATGTATGCGCTCGCCTGTGTGCGCCTGTGTGCGTCCGTGTGTTTGCTCTGCTGCAGATTTATCATGCTTGTAAATTGTAATATGTCAGCACTACATAAAAAACATCATTATATTACCCTTGAACAATAAAGCAGAAGGTTAAACAGTATAATGCAAATAGGGGACTGTGTGGAGGCAAAGTTACACCATTCCACTGGTCCGTGGGGTATATTTATTATTATCACGCCATTAAGTTGCAATATAGGTGCGGAAACAATTTGCACTAGGAAACTGATCGCTGTTTTAGCTTTTTTTTTCAGCCCCCTCTCCCTCTTTACCTCTCGCTGCAGCCTCCTCCCTTGGGATATTTTGACATGAACATAAGCTGTCTATTAGAATTCAACTCATATGATATTGCTATAATTAATGCACAGTTAATTGGCTGGCATTATAAATGGGCTCAAGTAATGCAGTTCTTAAAAAGAAATTCAGGAGCTTAGTGTCTGAGAGAAGCCGAGAAGCGGAATATCCCAGAGAGTAAAATGATACCCCGGGCTTCAAATTTTCAGAGCAAATATTACTCAGGAATTCTACATAATAAGTCATTGTTAATGATTTTCAAGGTTATTCTGCACCCAGCTTTCTAGCACCTATTGTTTTTGGGATCCTGGGTGAATACGCAAGGGTGCTGTTTACTGATGGTGCGTAAGCAAATTATTTTCAGTTGGAAAGGTCAATTAAAGGAATAAAACATATCTGCATTATTTAAAAAAAAAAAAAAAAGAATTCAGGGTTCTTTTTAGAGTTTTTGTAGAACAAAGAAACCCTTTAATTTATATCACCTCAGTGGCTTATGATTTACAAAAACTCACTGAAAATTTAAAGTTTATTCGTTTTTAGGTTGAGGAAAAAAAAAGTTCAGAGATAAAAGCACATTGGAGAAAAAAATGGTGTTTTGATATGCTGAGCAATTCTCATAAAAACAAATTCCAGATTTAGCCTACGATCTGCTGAGATGCCAATAAAAAAAAATCTAATTGTGTTTTGCTTTCCCCAAAAAGCAAAGTGTAATCTTTTTTTTCCATCACGATTCATGATGATTCAATTGCGCTTAGTGTTTTTTTTTTGTTTTTTTTTAATGAACCTGCTCCAAAATTTGAGGGTGTATTTTCAAGCTTCTCCTTTAAAAAAAATCAAAAACATTACAGAAAAAAAATCTCTCCGTGAAGAAATTGCCATCTAGAATTTTCAATTAGAATAAATCAAAAACATTTTTTGCCATAGAAATTGAAACATTCAAAATAAAAACTCCTGAGATGCTACAGTCAAATGAGAAGTGTTATTTCAGTCTTTAAACAAAATAAAAAGAAAGTTTTTATTTTCCAGGGTTGCATTTTTCCCACATGTAATGAGAAAGCCCACGGCCACGGGCCATATAACTTCATACGTGGAGACGGTAAAATGTGAATTCCTGATGGTGTGGCCTAGAAGACTGGAATATCAGTAGGACTGCCATGGTGGATTGACATTTCCACAGAACATAGTTACATAGTTACATAGTTAAATTGGGTTGAAAAAAGACAAAGTCCATCAAGTTCAACCTTTCCAAATTAAAAACCCAGCATATACACACACCCCTCCACTCTTTCACACAAACCATATATGCCCATAGCTATACTAACTGTAGAGTTTAGTATGACAATAGCCTTTGATATTATGTCTGTCCAAAAAATCATCCAAGCCCCTCTTAAAAGCATCAACAGAATCGGCCATCACACCATCACCCGGCAGTGCATTCCACAACCTCACCGTCCTGACTGTGAAGAACCACCTACTCTGTTCCTTTAAATGAAAGTCCTTTTCTTCTAGTCTGAAGGGGTGGCCTCTGGTGCGGTGATCATGCACTACTTAAGAAGTAATGAATTGCTCAATAGGCTTGGCTGCAGCTGAGCTTGTTGTCCATGTGGCCCTGGTCTTCTCACCAATTACACCTCTCTGGTTGGAATCCAACTGTCTGCTTTAAAGAAGTACTAGACAGTCAAGGAACTGGACCGGCCTAAAGAGCAGTTATTGAAGCGTTCTTTCCACCTTCCTTGGTTCTGATAATTCATTAGATCTGAGACTGATTTGGGGTTTTCAATTAAATGCACAAGTGAATCCCTGTGGAAACCTTAGGACTGATTAAAAACCTCTCTCTTGTAAAGACTTTAAAATCAATTTTAATACTTTAGCACCATCTCTTAAATAAATCATTGAATTGAAGGCTCTTGGCATAAATGATTGCCCTAAAATATATATCACTCCATGCATTCTGGAGCCCAGCTGCCACCATAGATATGGACTTTATGTTCCAACAGGCTGGGCTTGCCTTGAATAAGGTGTGGTCCTTATCCATAATACATATATATATATATTGTGGAGATTTGCTCAATTAGTGGCGGCAGTGCTTGCATAAAATGAAGTGATTTGGCTAAATAACAGTTCAAGAAAAAGGAAAACAGCTTACTTCAGCATGACATAAATCCAAACAGTCAGGAACTTTCAATGCCTCCTCACAAGCCTCAGCACCTCTCCCAGTGAGTGCAGCTGGTTTAGTTTTAGGGAGCCTGATCTCTCCTCTCAGTGCTACCCCCTTATCAATGTTCTCAATTGTAAGTCTCCTTTTACTACTCAGTCGGCTGAACATGCTCCTGCACAAAACCCGTAATGGACCTAGGAACTGAAGCTTCATCCCACTCAATGCTCTACAAAGCTTCCAGCCTCCAGGACCCAGACCAGAAATTCAAAACC
Organism: Xenopus borealis; assembly: GCA_024363595.1. NCBI lineage: Eukaryota > Metazoa > Chordata > Amphibia > Anura > Pipidae > Xenopus > Xenopus borealis. The sequence goes on along the minus strand of CM044431.1, from coordinate 229,275,139 downwards.
AGCTGGTTTTCTCCCTATATCTATACCCTGGAGACCCTAAACATGTACAGTATAGTTAAGAAACGTAGGTGAAATATAGACGCCATTTATTACTTTTTCAGCTAATGTCTCACAATATAAATAAATAAATATATATATAAATATTAGGAACATCTCATAAAGACCTATCCAACTTGACCATTCTGTCTGTAGGTGTCACATGATCTAACTACATCAATAAAGGTAAAACACACCTCCGTAAAATGAACCTCTCCCACCCATATAAACTGCTTGTTACAAGCCATGACTATAAAAATCTGACTATATTATATAAGTAAATCACATTAAATCAGCTAACTGGCCTTTTACATTGTATATATACCTAGGTAAGGCAGGGAATGCCCATGCTCCCCCTTCACAAAGGGCCATGGGGGCCTGGCAGTTCAATCAACACAGAAATGTGAGGAACGTTTGGATAGTACTAGTGAGCCCTAGTTAGACAGTAGGTATTGGCAAACTGTAGACAGTGATGTCACAATGGCATGCTTACCCAGCTGCAGGGAGATGCTGAAATAGGTCTCCTGCTTTTTTCCTGCTATCAGTTTGAATTCTTGGGTTAGGGAATTTATTAGCCCAACACAGTTACTCAGAGCAACCATTGAGATTTTCTAACTTGCATTAGACTTACTGTATTTAAGGTAACTAATCTGGCATGAATCCCATGGAGCTTGGAATAATTTGGGCACATGCATCCTTCCAATTCTTTCTCCCCTAGCTTATCTATTAATAGGAAAAAGAATATAATGTCCAGAATATCACAACCCTCAACCCATATTTTAACTCTCAGCATGGCACCCTCTTCATTACCCATCTTATGTTACAGTAACAACAAGGGCTGCTGTTGGAACGTATACAATCTCTGACACTTTTCTGAACTTCCCTTCGTTCCCGCTCCTGCACAGCAGCCACCGTTGCTCTGATTTATCTCCCTGAAAGTCGAAGTGAATGTTGCCACCTGTGTGCAAGTGCTTTGCAGTGCCTCTGATGCATGATTCTATCTGGTGCCGTGCCAGCACGAGGCTCGGCAATCTCTCTATGAATTACAGTGCTCTGGCTTCAGCGTTGGGCAATAAATGACAGAAATGATATTTTTTCAACTCTTCATGTGACAGGTGGTACTAAAGGACTTGACACAGTTTAGCAAAAGATGAAGGATAGATATTTCATGAAGCCTCTTGCGAACAATCAGGAAAGAAGTTTTCTGCCTATGTACAAAATTAGGTGATAGAAACAGAAGGGCTCATTTACAACTGCAAACACTGCTGCAGTTGGCCAAAAAAGTCCATATCCATGTGAATCCTGTTCGGAAATGCACAAATGTGGACCTACTGACATAGGGGCACCCCAGAGCTTCTGCCACATTCAAGTTGGTGGTAATTCCAGGTTGCCCAATGCTGGCTGTGCCAATATGCACAGTGGACTAAAGAATCAAGCTCAGATGCCACTTTGGTGTTGATTGTTGACAATGACACAATTCTGAAAGAACAAATGCGTCAGAAACAACTCCCCCTACAATTGCATTTACACTTGTAAATGACCATTATGAACTTCTCAATTTTTGATAAATGGAACATTTATGATTGTAATTAGCTTCAGTGGCACTACGTTGGAGACACAATGTTACAGTTTTCCTTTCATGGATAGAGCAGATTGATCTGCAATTTAAGCCAATAATTGCAAAAGGGAGAGCACCATAAGTGTTGGACCTGGGATGTCTTGGGCCCACTGAGGCTGAAACCTTAAGGGCCTCCACACTCCCCTGGGCCCCCTGACCCAGTTAGATATTCACTTCTTTGGTCCTCCAAAGAATACCAAAAGCTGCAGGTAAGGAGGTCAGAGGGGATCAGGTATGGGTCCGGGGTAGCACCATACTTTTTCCCAGTGTCTTCTGGCTTATTCCAACACTGATCCCCACAAAGCATCTCAACTCAACTGCAAGGGTTTTATACTGTATATACACCTAAAGTTTAAAATTATGAGATTGTATAATGGATACATTTAGTTGGAAACCAAAAAAATCAATAGGTAACCTGACCAGCAAACAAGAAAAGTAATTAAATACAGTACTCCATCCTTAGCGGTTTGGACACCAGAAAATATCACTCATTCCTTTGTTGGAAATTACCCACTAATTTGAAAATATAAAGAAGAAAAATGGATTAAAAAAGGAGACAAGAACATTCACCATCAAGAAAAGATCCTCTTAGGCTTGGGATGCTAAGTGGGATACTGGGAAATGGCTGAAGTGACAATATTTGTGCTGAGTATACAGAAAGATATACTGTACTGTATAATCCCATAAAAAGAAAACAAACACAGGGGACTGTGGTCCAACCCATACATACATTCCAATAAGGAAAAGGCAAGATAGAAAAACAGAGAGAAAAAAATGTCCAGACCAAAAGTTCCAATGGGATACAGATAACTTATTATAGGCTTCTTAACCACTTATGCCAGTTGGCATTTACCATCTCATGGCACCAGGAATAATTTGCCAAGCCTCCATTCAACCATCTCCCCTATTCCAGGCATAAAACTGGCTCCCTATCCACCACTGCTTTAACAGTTCAAATTTCTTGCACATGACACTTTGGATTTTTAAATACGAAGAAATGTTAAGAGGGGAGATACTCATTACCTTCCCAAACTATGGGAAAAGGTCCAGCATAAATTACTGAATCTCTGCTTGTCCTATTGTCATGGCCACACCGAGGGACCAAGTGTTGTTGGTCAAAACTTTCTTCTTTATAGCAATTGTAGGTGGTGAAAAATGAATAAGATTCCAAGACATAGGTGCATTAAGCAGCCAGGTATACTTAGCTGGACCTTTGGAGCAACAATTTTAATACACTACCCAACCCACAGACAAAGTACCTACAGACAATTACATATTTATGGTGTATTCAACAAAAAATAAGAGTGTATGTTGTTCAATTTCACCCCAGGAGACTCATTGAACTGCATTACATTTTTATAATTTACAGTGAGCCAAAATGCATAAAAAAGACATAGTAAATTACTCTTGATTCTATGACCTGCCCCAGACTGTGAAAACCGTGGCGTGGAATAGTTCATTTCAGGTCTCTGGGATGAAAAAAAAGGAAATAGACTGTATTGTTTTCTGTGCTGTTAAACCATGCGGAACAAGGAGGCAGAAGGATTGGAGAGTATGAAATCACAAATAAAAGGTGGAATTAAAGAGACCAAGGCATAAATGACTCAATGGGAACTTAGGGGAGTCAGATTTGTACTTTCCTGATCTTTATAAGGGGGGCAACCAAAATTTGCCTCCAATCCTGAAATGTAAAAATAAGCTGCTTTGAGGCCACTGGGAGCAACATCCAAAAGTTTGTCAGTAACATGTTGCACATGAGCCACTGGTTGGGGGATTAGTGCATTAAACACATGAAACTTCTGCAGTTTGCAAAGAAAAGCCTAAAATAACAGAACATATTCCTTACGGACCTAAAATAAAAATCAAATAATGATTTGAATCAGAATTAGAAACCTGTCTACTGCTACCAACTCTTACTTCTACTTGAAAATGAGTACTCCTTCCAATGTTCCCCCCTTTGCCTTTGCTGTATAAGGGCAATCACCCCAAAGGGCTACATCACAACAGCTGCTGTATGTACAAAGACTCAGGGAGATAATTTGTATTGAAGGGAAAGATGGTGGCAATCAAACAACAATTCAAAGCAAAGATTTCCAGCCCCAACTCATAGCCCAAGGATGCAGAGGTAGGGTGGGCTAAGGTGGTAGTTAAAACACGTACAGTAGAAGACCATGACACAGACACATTTGCGATTTATATATAATGGAGGTTTGTACTGCACTTGGGTCCATATATTACTAAAGTCAAAGACCTTTGACATATCCAGTAGTTGCCCACTGTAATCCTACTGTATTCGAAGCAATATAACTGATAGCTGTTCTTTTTTTTAACTTTATATAGCCCTGAATCACATAACATTAAAGCTTAGGGCTTATTATGGAAAGGGTTTAGGAGAGTAACTGAATTTGGTGCAAAAATTCTGATTTACATCTGAACAACCATCTACCCATCTTTAATCTTTTTTAATTTTTAAACAAATGGAGTTGCTTTCCAACTCCAAGAAACCATATGGCAGACATGTTTAAATTCAATAGATATGGAGATATAGGACATGTTTACATAGGACAAATACATAAATAAATAAATGATGATGATGAGGAAACATCTCCCAGAAAATTAATACTAATTTAATTTTCAGGAAGCATTATCTATTCATAAAATGCATCTTAAAATAGTGGTGATTTTACTACTTTTTTCCCACTAGATAAGCAAAAAGGGAATTTTAAGAAAGTCCTTAAAAGCTGATCAGTTACACTGTGAATCTAGAAGAATTTTCTTACTGGAATCATGATATCGAGAAACCATTTCAGAAACAACGGAGGAATGGAATCACACCAATGACACAATGTATATCAGTTTCAAATAAAATGATGGACTCGAAGAATTTCACCAAAATCCTTCAGAAATGTCATTACAAGTTCTGTGAGGTCCCCCATAGGCTAAAATGGCAATATGGCAGCTTTAAGCTGCTGAATAGTCTGAGGATTTTTAAAGGGCCAGTACTTCAAAATTCAAATTTAATTTGAATCGAATTTTAGGCTATTCGCAAGTCGAAGTAGCCCAAAATTACTTCGAAATTCTAATTTAAAAAATTTGAATTTTATTAAAATTTTCACTTCGACCCTTAGTAAATCAGCCCCTTTGTATCTCCATCAGACAAATTCACAGAGAAAAAAAAATGAAGGTACGGTGAACCTTGAAACTAACATCATGTACAAAGACGGAACAGACTTTTCTCTCCCAGTTTTCTCATTTATCCTGAGTGCCTAACCCTTTAGCTGGAAAATTTAAATATGAAATCAAGTTTGGATTTGCAAGGATGGCAGTAGATTAATGCTTCTGATTTATGGCATCGCCAATATATGTTGCTAAGGATTATTGCACATTTAAACCTTCCCTAATTACTGATGTACTATGCTCTACTGGACTAAATATGTTGCCACAATTACAGAGAAAAGATGGGAACTGCAGTGCAGATGAATTGCACTTTCTTTGAGAGAGTAAGTATGAGCACGAAGAGGCCAAAAAAAGCATCACTTACAATGGTGCCTGCTCCTTTACCCTGTCTCACGGTATCTCAGCAACCAGATAATTCTATGGAGCGTGTAGTCTTCTTGTTGCTAGGATAAAAAGCACATTTTTTCCCCCTTCTATAGTAGAGAAATAAGCCAATAAAAATCCCATAAATTACATTTTACATAAGTTACTGGTCAGGGAATGCTAGGAAATAATTCTGGAAACCTCTAAAAGAATTTCATTGAATGAAAATAGATCTCTTTACTGTTTAACCCTGTCATTGTGAAGGACCCATAGAAATCAAAGCAATTTATTAAAGGGGCTGCTCACCTTGACATAACTGGAATTTAACTACAATCATTTACATCCTATGTGCAATGTGAAGGAACAAGAGCTTTTCCAGGTTCTCAGATCTGCAGCTCTTCCTTTTGTATGTGGCATTATATACAGTATATAATTATATACTGCAACCATGAAGAAGTATGGTACATGACTCTTTCTTTCCTTTACATATGAATGTGATTGATCTGATTGACTGCATTCCAACCAATGTTAACAGCCAATCAGATCAATTGCAGAGTCACTATCCCAATTCAGAAGGAAAGACTGCTGGCCAGAAGATCTCAAAAAGAGCTAGATTCATTGCAAATGAAACTATTGTTTGAGAGCCATTCTTGCTAAGTAGAACATCCCTATAATGGGGGAATAAGATGAGTAACTGATGAAGTTTGACCATATTTTTGCATTGACTTCCATTGTTTTTGTTGACTAGTTATTTCTATAGCATTACATTGCCTCCTGGTCTTCTGTGCAACAGCCACCCCTGGATCCTCCCAGGCAAATCCCAATAGGAAGATCACCATTTGCTGGATTTTAGGGGAACGTTTTGCTAATACAAGCAAATATTATTTCTTTGTCATCCAGTTTATTTACACTAGTATGTCCCACTGTGGGAAAACTAAAACCAGCAGTCATTCTAATTATGTCCAATCTATCAATTTAACTGGCCATCAATCTATTTCAACTATCTCTGTGTTTGTATCTATGGATCTGTTCTAGTGATTCACAGATTATATAGATAGATCAGTGTCAGGAGGTCCTCAGCCCAAAGATGAGATTTAGGGAGAAAATCTACTCCCTAGATACAGGCTGAACATCAGTTAGGATGATGTTTAGGGTGACGATTTATTGACTGCTCTAGATATTTGAATGAATAGCTAAATTGATTAAATGCCAATGTTCTCCTATATATTTAATCTTGTTATAAACTAAAGAGAGCCCTAATCAAAGTCTGGACCTTCTTATTGATCAAAGATAGTCATGACCAATGGTTGGACCTTGTTATGAACTAAAGAGAGTCCCGAACAAAGGTTGGACCTTGTTGTGAACTAAAGAGAGCATTGGCCAAAGGTTGCACCTTGTTCTGAACTAAAGATTGCCTTTACCAAAGGTTGGGCCTTGTTATAAACTAAAGAGAGACCCGGTCAAAGGTTGTATATTATTATGTACTAAAGAGAGCTCTGACAAAAGGTTGTATATTGTTATGAACCCTAATCACAGGTTTGACTTTGCATTGAAATAAAGAAAGCCCTGACCAAAGATTAGACCCTGTTATGAACTAAAGAGAGCCTTGACCAAAGGTTGGACCTCCAAGGTGGACATAAATGGAAAAAGTATGGCAACTAATGGTCTATCAAGTGTAAAACTAACCCTGTTTATATATGGTAACATTTATTCATATGTGTAGCACAAAATAGCACAATTATGCCAGAAGATGCCACACTCCCATAGGATCCAATGACAGATATAATGTAGTGTACTTCAGTATGTTCCTCTGTAATATCTTGACATGTTCATTACCAGATAACTAATCTGTAGTGCAAAATGCTCCCAGACAAATCTGTACATTAAGCAGAGAGTTTTGGTGTAAATGTTGCCTTATGGTGATGGATTCAGCAGATTTTCCCTGCTCCAAATCTCCGGGGACTATGCAACATTAATTTGATATGGAAAGGTTACTATAGCCATGAATGTTTTCTCAAGAGCGGCACCTCTGTATGGGAATATGATACATTAGTAAGCAAAGAGAGCACTGTATTGAATAACGAAAGGTGCCGTGGTTAATTGCTTTGTATCGTTCCGAGAACTATGCAAACATACATTCTGACAGGCTTTCATTGCAACCCAGACAAAGCTGTCGCCTATAAATACACACAGTATAGAAATGTGTCTTCTGTGCCTATTTGTTAACACAACTCCACACAGTTTCCTTCAATGTTGGTAATATGATACTAACAGGTCAGATGTATTAAGGCTTACATGATTAGCCGTTCAATCCGCTATTCTAGTTAGGTCTGCTGCTGCTGTCACGTACAAAAAAAAAAGTGCTTTTAATTCATGTATAAATCCCTGTGTTCTGGCCAAGTACCTTTCAGATTCTTTTAATGTCAACGGCGAGCCGGATATTACTAGTAAGATAAATAAGAGATTACATCTTATTGGATTAGAGTTTATTGAACTTTATAAATACCAATTAACATTCCCTGGAGCAATAAGGGGTACACAGAGTTCTTCTTGCTATATGCTGTAATTATTACTGAATTAGGAAGCAGTCGTACAAATGGTATTAGGGGATGGAGGAGAAAAGATGCTCCTGGCCAAAATAAAATAGAAATAGAAAAAAAAAAAAAACATTGTCAAGAACTATCCCTGCTGTAATCCATCAAATTCATCTAATATTGTTTTTAAATGATTCAATCTAATAGATAAATGTTACTACAGCAACTGAGATCAAGATTTATTGTGTTGGTGTATCATAGAACTTATTCCATTACAATATACACTGCTTTTATTTTTTCCATTTCTTTGTCATCTTGTAGATTTGTTGTGTGCTTAAAAGAGAACCAAACCCTTAATCATAAAAACCCTTACCACTCTACCCTACTCCCTGCTCCCCCCAGCCTAGGTGTTACCATCCATAATTGCCCCTAAGTCTTTACTTACCCCTCGTTGCAGAGTCATCGCAGCCAAGCTCACAGGGGCCTTTCAGCTCTATCTTCAACAATTTCCATGACTTTCGGCACATTCGCAGTAGTCAAAAACTGCCAGATTGCTCCAACTGCGCATGTGCCAATACAGCGCTTACTTCAAGGAGAAAACCAAAGAACTGAAGATGGTGCCTGTGAGCTCCGCTGCACTGAATCTGAAATGAGGATTAAGTAAAGTCTTAGGGGCAGATTTACTAAAGGTCGAAGTGAAAATTTTAATAAAATTCGAATTTTTAAAATTTTAATTTATAAGTAATTTTGGGCTACTTCGACTAGAATAGTCCAACGTTCGATTCGAATTGAAAAATTGAATTTTCGAATTTCAAAGTACTTGCCCTTAAAAAAATTACTTGGACTTCGACTATTAGCCAGATTAAAGTTGCCTTATTGGCATTTTAGCCTATGGGGGATCTCATAGAACCTGTACTGATAAATTTTCTAAGTTCCAAGAATTCAAAGGATTTTGCAGAGAATAATTTGAATCGTTCAATCAAATCGAGCAATTTGAACAATTTTTTATTCAATCAAAAATGGAACTATGCAATTGAAATAGGTCCATTTTCGATTGAAAAAGTCCTTTACAAAAAAACTTTGAGGGTCGAATTTCGAAGTTATTTTACTTCTAAAAGTCGTCCCTTAGTAAATCTGCCCCTTAGGGGCAATTACGGACGATAATGGGGGGAGCAGGGTCTATGTAGGGTGGGGGGGTATGTTTTTTTTATGATTTAGGGTTTGGTTCTCCTTAAAGTTAAATCTATACAGTAGGGTAGTTCCATTTAATGACAAAGGCAATATCGGGCACTGGTACAATCATTTGGAAGGTTCCAAAATCATTGGATTAGGTGGTGAGCGCATAAAGTCTTAAAACCCCTTCATCATACTCAAGAGATACAAATATCTGTTGCATTAGGTAGATGGATTTAATAATAGTGATGAGCAGATTTATTTGCTAGCCATGGATTTGCGGCAAAATGCCACATATCAGCCATAAAAAATAAATGTCTATTGACTTTAATGCCTTGGACAAAAAAGGCACCAGAAGAAAATATGTCCATTGACTTTAATGCATTATTACAAAAGTCTGCCATAAGAAAAACACCCATCGACTTTGATGCATTAGGACAAAAAATTCACCATAAGAAAAAATACCCAGAGTGTGAAAAAATTTTGCTCATTTAAAAATAGTCGCACATTTTTCAGATTCGCTTAGGTTTCTTTGGGCCTAAAATCATGGGAATAAATTGGGAACATTGGGCATGCATAGCAAGCTTAAAGTTGGTAAAATATTTTGAGATGTTTGACCTTCCACCTGAACCATGTGGTATGTAGGTAATTGGACAACCCCTGTGCATGGTTGACCATACTTAAATATATTGCTAAACTAGGAGGTTTTAATCATATAATATGGCCAAAGTGTACAATATTTCAGTCTACGACCACCTGAAATGAGAAAATCTTTTGGTTTGTTCTAAACTTTCATGCATGTTTCATGGTGCTTCTGATTGACAACTACATGTGGGAAATTTCCAGGCAATGTTGGAAATCAAATTATCTAGTCTGAATCAATGTTGTGAACTAGAGAGTAAGGTCTGCACCAAGATGAGATAGGATTGGAGGAGGGCATTTAGAGTCAAAAGGCTTAGGTTGAATAATAGGGCAAGACTGAGAGCAACAGTGCAGAAGTCTGAAGCAAGACCAACACCATTGTAGTAGAAGAAAATAGCTTTCAGGCTCACAGTAATTTAATTAAGTCATGCATAAGTCAAAGAACAATCCTGACATCAGCTGAGCACTTTATTACTCTGCAGCCTATGGTGAATGGTAGGGGGCACCAGATTGCATCCAATCAGCTTGTTAATGGAACACGCCTTCCATTAGTTTCTGTAGAATGAGATCTCACCGCCCGTGATTTCGCTAACAGTTCATAGTGAGATGACACATACTGTATGTTCATCACAAAAATTCCATATCACAAGGACATCCATATGTATCACTATAATTGTGCAATGCCTTGGAGAAGGCTAACAAAACCATAAAAATAATAAATATACCCATTCATCCCTTAACTAGATGAAGGAAATCATTTTGCCACCACTCCAGCAACAGCTCTCATTTTCTATTACAGACACAAACAAAGTATTTTGTTTCCTTAGCATTTTCCAACACCTATGTCAATTAAAATAAGTCAGAGCTGATTTATGGGCGGAAGAAAGGAACAGATATGTTTTGTACCATTTAATTGTCCCTCCTGGCATATGAAATCCCAATGCCATACTAAATAGAGGTGATTAATAATTGAATGTATTCATTTATTATTCTGGATAAATAATACATTATTCTGGAAACATTTCCTTTTCTACAATTTGTTTAGTTTTTATAGGAATATAAAATGTTAGTGGTTGTTCATGGAGTTTGGTAATGGTTGGCTTAGGTGAGCTTCCTGCTGGGAGAACAAGGAGGCTCTATGATTGAACAAGCACATATTTTCTATCTAATGGGCATTCTACTGTAACTGTTACAAAATCTTCTAGACAGCTGTTCCTCGAGTTGTGGGTTCTAAAATAATTATGAAATGTTTTAAAATATGTTCAGTAACTTAATATTGTGACTGCCATGGCTAGTGGGAGAGACCTCAATGAGTGTGATATTGGGGAATTGTTGGGCTGGTTTAGCCGGAGATATATTAGAGATGCCCGGCAGGAGATACATTAGGGACGCCCAACTGATGTATCATGGCTACACGGAGGTTGGAATGGAAAGGTCTTATTAGTGAAGGGTATGACCTTTCCATTGCAACTTGGACAAAACGTTCAACTTGATGGACATGTTTTTTAAACCTTATCTACTCATATTCAAATTGACCTAAGCATAAGAGTACTGAAAAAGTGAATGCTGGTGAAAGACATGAAATAGTCACGCTAATGAATTAACACTAGCAAAATGTCCCCATCCTTTGGCTGCCCAAATGCAACTTCACATTTTAGTGAATTAGCGTAGGGGAAGCAAATTTTCATCTGGTTAAGTGGCACGAAGTATGGTGGATCGTTCCCTGGTGAAAAGTCACCCTTCTGTGAATTTGCCCCATCGTCTTTCAGGATGGCTGTCCATCAGCCTTAGCTCTCCTGTTGTGTTACAAGCCTTTTAAAGCATACAGGAGCAGTCATACCCCAAAAAAACAAGGCTTATCAATGTTGACCCCAATCATTCCTGTTAATATGCCTCATAATGAATTTCATTGTGAATATTATTTAAATATATTGTTATTGAAACAGCAGGGATCTTATGAAATAGATCGGGTCACTTCTAAATGCAAGTACAGTGTGTAAAGTTCTATTTCACATATAAAATGTTTTTACCCACAATGCAGCATTCCCCCCAACACAATCTCCGTGTCATTGTGGCCATTAGGTTGACTTTCATATGCAACATTAGGGAAATTCATGGAGAGTCTTTGGACACAAGTACCTTTGAAATATTCTGTAAAGTGAAATAAACAACTGTGTCCAATTTAGAGAATCTGCAACTGTGCTCGCAATTGTAAATGAGCCCCAATGCTCTAAAACATTTGCATAATTTCTGCACCACCTAATAGTTAAATCTTGGTGTCAATCAGTCTCAATTGCAGAGAAAAACAATACCGATTTAATTTATACTTTATTTTATTTTTTTTCCTCTTGGTTCCAATTACCGAGAATACTAAAAGCATGATTTTTTGCTCCCATTTTGAAAGATTAAGCAGACTGGTCTACACACATTTTCTGAAAGGATAACTCAGACGAAGTATCTTTAGCCTTGATTGATATTCATATTGAGGTCTTATCATCAAAAATCATATAAATATTAATATTAATGATTTCCCTTCCTTTATGTCTATCATTAAAGTATGAATATTGGGTGAAATTGCCAACACGCAATCTGACAGCTTATCTACAGTATAATAAATATGCAAATCTGGCGCTGGTGTGTCATCCACTTGCTGGCTGATTCCTGAAATACCATTGATTTCCACCTTACAGCGTGTGACATTTACAACTAGATACGAGGCTTGAAAAGCAAAATGAATGAATCCCAGAGATAGCTGACCCTAATTGTCTGTGATGGCCCCAAAAGCTCCATTAGCCTTCAGGAACAAGAAACATCTATTCTACCAAGGGAGAACATAAAGAAGCATTTAGAAAAGCCTGATCACTTCATATGAATGATACAGTCTATGTTGGCTTTGCTGCTTTAAGACCTCCTTTAAGTCCCAGAATATAACAAAATTGGCTGCATTGCCCATAATAACTTTAGTTCCCCATGCATTTTCGTTGTTCCATACAAGTATTAAATATTGAAAGGGAAAGGAACTCCAGCAGATTGACCGCAAAACATTTATTCCAGGTAGTTGCTCAACTGAGTTGCTGCACAGAACTTCTAGAAGGAATTAGACATACAGTATATCTTTAATTTTTTTGTACAGACCACCAACCCCATTTTTTTGCTTTGGACTTCCACACTTTCATGCAACATTTTTAAAGGGA
>CM044431.1:229230958-229258427 GCA_024363595.1 Xenopus borealis | reverse complement strand
ACTGTTTAATGCTAAATCATCAGATACAGGTAGAATTCTATTGTTTGTACCTGTTTATCTGATGATTCAGCTCTACACGATTGTATTGAAATGAACGATCTTTCTTGGAAAGATCTTTTCCAAGAAAGATCTTAATTGGACCGTCTATGGCCACCTTAAGTCTTGAGGTTCAACAACAGATAGAGAGCTGCAGAGTCAATATTTCTCCTTACACTTCTAAACTGCCCCCCCCCCACCACTGTTCTAATGCTGACCTGGTCTAAAACAACTCACATTTAGTTATGAAGAAGATTTCAGGATATAAAGTGCATGATACTTAATGAAGCCTATGGGGAAAACCAATATTCCACGTAGAAGACATTAATTCTGACTTTTTAAGCGGCAGATGCTAATGAAGTCTATCGGGGGAACTGATATATGTCTATATGGTGTGATCATCTTTTATACCTTGAATATTTCTGTAGGCACTAACAAATCCACAAACCAATTTTTCATGCAGCATTTAATGAATAGCTGTTAATTACTAGGCACATCTACCACTGTTTTGTTTAAAAACAAAAGAGGGCTTTAAGACTGGCATACCTAATGAATGCATATATTTAAATGGCGCAGTTAGTCAAATAAAGTAGGGCATTACAATAAAATATAATGTGATCGTGTGATGCATTTAATGAATAGTAATTAAAGAGCATTCATCATGCAGACCTTTAATTAGTTATTAAATTCCACAGCAGGGGATTTTTTTTTTGTTTTTCTATAGAATTGACCCAAACCTAGATGTAGAATGTCAACAAAAGAAGTCATTATAGTTCATCAAATGAGCTCTACTTATTACCTGAAAAGAACAGGGAATAATTTTTGATGAAGTATTTAACTGAGGGAGATGGGTATGGAAAAAAAGAGAAGAGAGTTAAAGAGAAGCTAAACTAAAAAGTTCAACCAGTGACCCAGGCTTTGAGTTTTATGGATCATTCCATGCAGTAGAGGGTTCCTGAGTTCCCAAGAATAAAACTCAACTTCCTTCTGAAGGTGTTTAGACCCATAGTAAGTAAGAATTTGGCACTCTTGCTCCAGACACCTAGCACAATCCCTTGCAGTAATGGGTTCCTGAATCCCCTGCAGAGAAGAAGACTCACCTGCTTTCTTCAGGTGTGTAACCCATAGGCAGTAAGCATTTGGCTACCTTGCTCCAGATATCGGGCACAGACCCTTACCCCATGCATGGAACCAATGGAGCACAATTTTCTCTAGCAATTCTTCTGTAGCACTTGCTGTTGGGAAAATGCAAAATTGAGGCTCTCATACTCCCAGCCCAAAGCCATGTAAGCTGCCATTTACTGTGCTATTTTTGCAAAAGAGAATTTGGAGCATAGTTTGACCATGGAATATCTCAGATGTCTTTTTAGAGCAGAGATCCCCAACCAGTGGCTTGTAAGCAACATGCTGCTCACTAAAACCTTAGATGTTTCTCCCAATGGTATCACAGCAGGTGGTTATTTTTGATTTTCTGATTTGGGGCAAGTTGTGCTGCCAAACAGAGCCTTCTGTAGGCTTTTTTCATGCTTGTCTTGCACACTTTTTAACATTTGAATGTAGCTCACGGGTAAAAAAGGTGTTCACAGTCCGAAAGTGGTTTTACCAGCACATACTGTAGCAACAGTATGTAATCAAACAATCAATTGTGTATTACATCATATGAAAATATTGAACATTAACAGAGGCGTAACTACTCCCTGGTGGGCCCCGGCACAGGATGGGCACCTGGGCCCCCCTGACGGGCCCTTACCTCTATAAATTCCATGCTGGAGTGTTGATAGCATGTGTGCTGTAAAATCTCCCCCTAGATAACCGCCTGCCATAACCATTATCATGGCTCTGATGGGCCCCAAGGGGATGGGGGCCCTGGTGCAATTGCACCCTCTGCACCCCTGGTAGTTACGCCACTGAACATTAACATATTCATACTAACAAAGTTTTGCTTCTTAATTGATCCGTATCCTTTAGTATTGTATTTGGAAATGCAGGTTTTATCAATGCACACTGCTATATTTGGCAAAAAAAAAAAATACACAAGCAATCAATAAAATTAATCTCGGGCTTAGCAAAAAGGACCTGTGAGGAACATAAACTAGCAGATGAAAGCAGCTTTACTACTGAACTCTGATTTATATATGCGTTATGCATTGACAGAAAAATGCTCTGGTATAGAATACATACTATCGGCATATTGCTTGTCTATGGTCTATGCTAGCCTTTATTTTTTTATGGATTAGGGGTTAATTATATTAAAAAATATTTATTATGTGATTAGCTTAACAAACTAGATGTAAAGTAAAAAAAAAAAAAAATGAGTGAGGGACAATAATACCTTCATTTTGATTCAGTTGGTATGATAGATACAAGTCCCAGCTAAGTTGGGTCCTATTTAAAGCCACACCTCATAAACACTAAAGCATACACACTTTATGGCTTTGGAAAGTGACCTGGTTGGGTAAGAGAGGCTTCAACCCCTCCCTCAATTTTAGCTTCATTGCACCAAAGTGTGAAGTTGAACTCACCAGAGCTGGGCCAAGTAGTATTTGCAGCCAAGGCTAACTTGACTTCTCTCTTGCTCCATCTGCCCCCACTGCCACTGCTTGCTCACTTCATGCCAGTCCATGCCATAAACCAGAAACCCTGGAAATACCTCCCCACTCAATGTGATACTAGCTCCAGGGTTCTCCATTGTCAGTGGGTGGCACTGATGAGCCAAATTGGCACGATGGACACAATAAAACGTATCACTGCTCTGCACAAGTGCACAGAGAGTGTTGAATTAACTTAAATGGAGTCAACATGTGCAACATCTTCATTCGTTTTAGCCCAACTGCATTTACAACTGCATTCGTAAAAAAGAAGCTTCTGGACTGCTCAGAAGGCTGCAGATGAAACCTCTATGCTACTGGGATTTGCTGAGCAATATGATCTATTACATTATTAGCAATGATTGGATTGAAAGCTGCAAAGGGCTACAAGGGTATATTCATTACCGTGCACTAAGGATCCAAGAGAGGCTTCTTCAGACATGATAAACCTTTCTAAGAATCAATTAGAGCAAGCCATAAATGTGTTAACTGAAGTCAGTAATTGAGCGAGCTGGATGGGCCGAAGATTCCCAGAACTTAGTGAAAATTATCAGAAAAAAACACATAATGTAAAGCCTCCTCTTAGAACCCCAATGTGTTATACTCGTGCGTCTCACATTCAGTTTATTAACTGGCTGCAAAGGACTGTGGGAAACTATTGTGTGTGAATGAAGGAACTATTGTCCCTGAACGTCCAAGAAATGCAAAGTCACATCAGCCAATGGGTAACAATCAGCATAAAAATTACTAATGGCTTCTCATTGCTGATTCCCATTTTATGTTATAGAGAAGCAAGTGCTAATCTTTTATTTGTTATTAATTATCTAAGAAATCCAATCTAATTACGCCATTCCTTATGACTATTAAAGCTGCAGTTTTTCCTCCCCTTCTATTATTTCCTACTTGCCCCTCAGCAATAAGTCATCAACGTATCTGAAATCAACCTAATTTTATCTTGGCTCCTCAGCTGTTCTCCTGATGTAGCAACTGTCCTTCTGTGTCAATGGCATGACACTTGTGTCAATAACCCAAGCTCATTATCTAGGGGTTCAGCATTCCTCTAATTGTGTCTAATTGAATCAGGTGTTTCTCTACTCCCTGTCATGTTCATCTTTGGCACATCCCTGAAACATGGTGTTGTCAAGCACTGGGTTGAGAAATCTCCCAGATTCCCTCAGTTACCAGAACTTTTGATTATGTAACTTTCTGCCAGTTGATATGCCAGGAAACCATTTTTACCATATTAATATATGCTCATTGCTTTAACTATGCTCTTCCATGTTAGCCACTTATGTTCAAGCTCCCCATAGAAAATTAAAGCTTTATTGGGAAATCCTTGCATTCTTTTTTTCCCATAGAAATGGCTATTGCTTTCAATGATCACAATGGACAGGCATGCCAAGTTATCAAGGATAACCTCATGTGCCCATTCATGGTGGCCCCTATTTTTCCCACAATGCACAACTAGCTAATGCCCCTGGAATCAATGGTCTTCAGTATTCCTTCTCCCTATTTGCTTTCATGTAGGTAGAGACAAGGATCTTCTATCACCACCAGAGAATGCTGGTGAGCATTTCTGCCACAGGTTCCAGGCAGTTCAGCTGTGCCGCATCTTACTGTCACGTCACTGGCAGGGCTGCATCTTTACACCTTGACATGGTGAAAGAAGCACATAATGGGTCAGACAAATTACCACTAGGCACCTCAAGCCTGAGCATCTGGATTTTTTACCTTACAGTATGTATTTGGAGGGGGACCCTGAGGTTAAGCTTCTCAGTTGGGCACCCTAATGGCCCAGTCCAAGACTGCCAACTTTTAGTAGTGCTTGATAACACTGGCACTCATAGGGCATTACATTTATAAGCAGTGTAGGAATGGGGGGTTCGGGCCCACTAGGCCAGCTGCAACACCCCTCTGCCCCCTCACCCCTCACCAGTGTGTACCTTCATTTCACTGCTCTTTGCAATTGGGGTTGGGGTTGGGGTCTGGGCCCACAGGTTTTTACTGGTTCCCCCCATCCAGGTCTTACCATATATTTAAGAGTGTATCTGAATAGAAGTCTAATAAAAGAAAGCTAAGAAAGTAAACACACTTTTATTCCAGATCCATTTTTCTTTAGAGCTGTGGAAATTCTAAATATTTGCAGACAACTTAAATACAAACAGGCCACCCCTAAAAGAATAATATAAATTGAATAACATAACAAAATGTCATAGCCAAGGGAATGAGGCACATCCAGAATATAATGATCTACTCTCAGTGCTCCCTTTTTTTCAACAAATACATCCTGATTTTGCTTTTCAATCCAAAACACTTTATGAAAATATTTTCATTTCTATAAAATAAAATGAGAAATAGATAAAGCCCTCAAATCAGTAGATTGCCAATTAATACTGGAAGATCAATATTATGTCAGCTTCCAGCCTTAGAATTCAGATCACTTTTGGGGATGTTAATATTGCAGCTTACACCTCACCCAAAGATTAGTGAAACACACAGTGATCAGCCCCGCGCATCTGACAAAATCAATAGCCACTGTAATTTAGCAATATCATTTCAGCTTGCAGAACTACAGTGTCGCATCTCCAAACAATGGGATGTGGACACCCTGGCCAGAAAGGGGTTAATTCTGCTGCTCAGATACATGGATGAAGATGGATGAGACAGATACGGATTAGCAAAACTTGACAGACACAATCAATACATGATATATCAACCTCCGATCACAACATGATGCATCATACATCAGTGGAACATCACCCTTCGCAGTTTGGGCTTCGGCTGCCAACGGATCAATGTTCTGCAAGGCCAGTGTGTGTTCGGAAGCTTACACTCAATTCACATATGTACTTTATGAAATGTTGGAACACCTGACAAGTCTAATATAAGTTGGATCCATCCATCCATCCATCCATCTATCTATCTATCTATCTATCTATCATCTATCATCTATCTATCTATAGTAAACCCTAAGGCATGCTGGGCATTGGCAGAGAACAATCTAAATCGTCATTGGACTGAGTGGTCCTTAGGTGACCCACACATATACTCCCGGGCCCCAACTGTGAGGTCAACAGGCACTGTGACCCCCATCCAACCCCTCTCCCCATGCATGTACCTATTTTTGGGACTGTGATCAGTGCTGGAAAAGTCATGAAAAAGCAGCACCCAAAGCTTATATCTATCTATCTATCTATCTATCTATCTATCATCTATCATTCTCTCTTTCTCTCTTTATTTCATTCATCCAGGTCATGGTATAGCTACCATGTGAAGGACATTTTGACTTGAGAACAGTGGCAATGTAAATGAGTACAATGCTGCCAGTGGCAAAACTATATGCCACAGCCCCTATACAGGGGCCAACAAAGAGTGGTGACCTGTGACACCCCAGAATGCTGCCTGCCATGCATATTTTGCTTGACCTATAGCAGGCAGTCAGGACAGGTGGGTTCAGCCCATCTTTTAGACCAGGGGACTCCACAAATTATTTTACCCACAAGCCTTCATCAAATGTAAATATTGGAGAGCAACATAAGCATGCAAAAATTTCTGGGGGTGCCAAATATGAGCTGTGGTTTATTATTGGTAGCCTATTGAGGCTACTGCGAGCAGCATCCAGTGGTTTGGTGAGCAACATATTGCTTAAGAACCACTGGTTGGGGATCCCTTCTTTAGTCAATCAGAAAAATAAAAGTGGTAGACAACCTGAAGAGAATTAAAGCATGGGAACATGTACAGGGTTCAACCATCCTGTAGCCATTTAGATACTTACTGCATAATGTACATAGAGCTAAACCAATCTTTTCTGGGATATTCCAACCTGGAGGCTAATAAGAGCAGAATTATGTTACACACCCTGGAAAGTAGTAGAATGATTAGGAGGCTGGGCATCATGTTGCTAACAAGATTGCTCAAAAATGTACAATTCTAAAATACAAGTGATGGAATATACAGTATAACAACAGCATGCTAAAAATGCATCTCTGTATATAACAGAGGTCCTGCAGGTGGATGAAACATTTGGTTTAGTGTGTCTGTTTAAGTCTTGGGAGTCTTGGAGCATTAGCGTCTTGACTGATTGTTGCATTACTCCTATGAACTTATTTAGTCTGGTGATAATTTATGTAGAATATGTCTGTTCTTGGGAGTCTTGGAGCATTAGGTTAATTAGTTATAGATAAAGCTTGTTGGCTGATGTGTCATTGTTATGTTACTCCTAGGAAGAGGAAGATCTAGTCCTCCAGCAGTGCAGATGAATATTCCTTTAACTGAATCTACACTGGCCACTCTAGGTTAAAGAACCGTGACACCTGCTGTCCTTCCTTCATAAATGACCAGATCTAATCTCCTGTTTTACATAAATCCCTATATGAATTAACAAGGACCTACTGAACATTTCCAGAATGAGAAGTGTATACAACAGACAAATCATGTTGCAACTCCATATGTAATCTGGCATCACGGTGGTTTTCTCCTCCCAGCAATAATTCATGTACAATATATCTGTTCTGGTCTGTAGTTGGGTGATATTGTTGCTGCCGGAGAAAATTAAACCTGCTCCTCAATGCAGAGAAGGTTCAGAATGATTAGATTGTTCACTGAGTTCCCTGTCCTACAACAGTTTTCTCCTCGTTGGCTCTGATCTATCCAAGGAATTTGGCATTTTTTGTGTTTCTGCATTCAGAGAAAAAAAATCAGAACAAAAAAAAAAAAACCAAAACAACAGACAGCCTTTCCTGGGATGTTTTGGTGCCGAAATAATCCTCCCTTTCACATAGTAATTGAAAAGGAAAATCCACTGGGCACAGAAAGATTATGAAAAGATTCACAAGCTGTCAGTTTTTTTTGCTTCTAGAGAAATGCCTACCATGAGGAACAGATGGAATTATGTTATGCAGAAGTAACAATCCCACTGGCTGCGCAAATAATCATCATTTAAAGCCGCATTCTAAAGGTGGAAGCCATGATGCTGAACTTAATGCATGCACATCTGGCTGATATGGCATTTTTTTGGGTAAAAAAATGTTATCCAAAGTGAACGTGTTGCTGCTTTATGTCTCTAGCTTCCTGAAAATCCCTGGAAAGTCTTATAATAGTCTTCTTCCATTGTCCCCAAAATCTATAAAATGTAATACCATAGATGAGTTAACATGTTGAATTCTTTGAGCAAACTGGTTTATGCCTCATAAGATTCATTGTTATCCTTCTTATATTATTATTCCAATAGTTGTTGGACTTCTCTGGTTGAAGACCTCCATAGAGGTGATGATAAAGTTAGGTATATCAGGTATTCAGCTATAGTTATAGATTATAAGATTCATTTTAATTCTCACCTTATAGGATTCAGGCATATCCAGGAGGAAAATAAGAATGTTTCCCAATTCTCACCTTCAGGTTGAGTTTCCCTCCTCACAACTCCCATTTTGAAATACATTGGATTATACTATACTGAGAACTCCCCTACACCAGTCAGTTGAATGGAAGGAGCTGCTCGGATGAGCAATGAAACATCTTCATTAATTTTTTTTTTTTTAATTACTTATATTATGAATTAAAATCTTCATAGTCATTGGACTATACTTGTGTAAAGCTTTACCTGTTCCAGTCATCATATCAACCAATCAGCATTTATCTCTCACCAGTATGGTTATAATAGAGAAAACATGCATCATATTGGTTAAAAAAAAGTCAAATTATATTTTGGAGTCGAATTTGGTTTGCCCAGACACTTAATTGGCTTCTTATTTGCAGTTATAGACACATTAAATAAAATTCTTCACTGGGGAGGGCCTGTTGTGCCACAGTATAAAATATTATAAGTAATAATTTCCAGAAATGGAAACAATGTGCTACAACTTGATATTGACTTTCCCCATGATGGAATTAGAGCCTATCCAAAGCCTCTTCTCCTGATGCCTAGACCTTATTTATCAGTTTAACTTCATGCATCCCAAATCACACCAAACTGATATTATTCTAATCAATTAATAAGACTTCAGTGTGATCATTACAAACTCAAAGTGAACTAATTGTATATAATGCATTTACATAATGATAAAAGCCAAGGTCATGGGACCATTCATGTGAGCTCTAATTGTCTGGCACAGTCATGAAAACAAGTGCGACATAAGGAAAGTCATTTCCAGGGGGTGGCGTCTGGGGAATTGCTTACATTGTTGTCTTGGTTAATTAAAAACAAAACAAAGAGCATGTTGGAGTAGACAGGCTGAAAACGTCATGGTGTTTTATTGATGTGCTCTTCTGAAAAACGGACCACATATGAGCTGTTAAAATTATGTGATGCCTTAAAGTTTTCCTGCTGAACTGTGCTTAGGGAATAGCTATGCCGGCATAGTCATATGGTATGTCTCTATAGAAGCGATGAGCAAATGTAGGGGGTTGTTCCTCTTTCATTGTGTTTGTTGTTATAGTTTTAAGGATCAAAAAATTAACAAAAAATTTTCTGTAAAACTACCAGCTAATGACTAGTTTCCCAACATACAACAGAAGTAAACAATTTCATGCCACTTATGGCCTTGGAATCCTATTCAATGCCAGGAGCCTATTGGGTGGACCTCCCCACCCCCTGACATTGACAATAACTGGAGTTAACAGGAGAAAATTGCCAGATCAGCCTTTCACCAATATGACAAATCTCTATACCTAATGCACAGAATGCAATATTCCAAGGATGACACATAATAAAATAAATTTGAGGGAGGAGAGGGTGGTTTTCTTGCAAGTTTCAATAGTATTTTATTTTAGCTGGAGAACTGCTCTACGTAGGTAGAATTAATTGCTGAACACCTCCATTTATTTAGCAAATATAGGAAAAGAGAATTTGAGATTTTCTTGTTTGCATTTGAAGGGATTTGCATTAAAGGGGACAATATGATTTTGTAAGTGCGTCAAGGACTTGGCTGTTCTTCAAACATGACCAAATAATTATCCAATTAAAAATAAGGTAATGGACAAAATGGTCATATGAGAATATGTAACTGTATCACACACAGTTCTTGGATATAGGTTGGGGCTCTTCTTGGGCCTCAGGGTCTTCTCTCTCCTGTTAATCAATTACTTGGCAATATTGGCCCATTGGGGATAACTATAATTATAAATATCATTTTATATGCGCTGCATCATTAAGGCTATTTGAAGAATTGTAGTGTAATAAGGATGTAGAGTTAAGTGGATCATACGACCCACAGACACCACTATAAAATCAGCCCCTTGTTTAATTTTGAGATGCCCATAGCTCCATCTAAAGTATTTTTTTTAAACCTTGATTGAAGAAAGGTCAATAGTGAGGGAATAAAAGACACAAGAGCAGCTAAAAACTGACTTGTAGAATTTACAACCTTGCCCCTGGGCATGAAGGGACTGTACTAACCAAAGATACATTGTAAGCATCATTTGCGAGTCATATTTATTCCAATGGGCCCTTGACTCTGTCTATCAAAAGAACAGTTAATGGCTTGGGATGTTACTTACCATTTCCAATAAATTCTGCATCAAACACAGACCCTTTCAATATCAAACTGACTAACAGGCATTCTTTTAGCTTGTATGGCAGCGTAGTGAAGCTCTTTTGTTTTTCTTCTAGCCCTAAATATGCACCCTCATGACATATTAAAAATCAATGATGCCAAGCCAAATCAGCATACATTTAAAATGTCAGTTTTGAGCAAAAGATTCAACAACTATATGATCCATGCCCAGCCAGGAAAGCCTGTAGCACAGGGGTGTCCAACCTGTGGCCCGAGGGCCGCATTCGGCCCAGGATGGATATGAATGCGGCCCAGCTGGAGATGCTTGGTTCCCGAGGAAATGTTATATTGCAAAGGATATAGGAGTAGGCAGGAGGGGGGGGGGACTCTGCTCATTGCCCATTTAGTAGTAATAATAAAATAATAATATATCTAGTTCATATCCAGGTGTCCCATATTCCAGTGTATAGCTCCATCAGGTTATCCAATTCGTACTGTAGTTCTTTTCTGTGCATTTTCTTTACTTTTACAAATCTAAAGTGTTTGTGTATTTCATGTGTGGCCCCAGACAATTTTTATTTTTACAATGTGGCCCAGGGAAGCCAAAAGGTTGGACACCCCTGCTGTAGCACATCATAGCTCTGCAATTCATTTGTTGCCAATGGGAGCAATCTGCCCAGATGTCCCAATAATAAAATGTATGGTCCTTTCATCCTCAGATTCACTATGATGTCAGTGTTGATGGTAAGGTGTGTTAAATACTTGTGATGAGGGACACATTTTTTTTTTACTTAAGATGCTCCTTAACCCTGTGCTTGCTCAGCTGCATACCTCTACGGCAGGTGTCCCCAACTTTTTTTTTTTTTACCTGTGAGCCACATTCATATGTAAAAAGAATTGGGGAGCAACACTATCATAAAAAAGTCCCTGGGGATACAGTATAAGGGGCATGTTTACTAAGATTGAAGATAAATATCTGGAGAAATTTCTGGAGATGTTGCCCATAGCAACCAATCAGATCTTTGCTAACTTATAGGTGGCTGTTTAAATCTAATTGCTGATTGGTTGCTATGGGCAACATCTCCAGAAATCTCTCCAAATATTTATCTCCAATCTTAGTAAACATGCCCCTAAGTGTTGTGATTGACTATTTGGTAGGCCCTACTGTGAAATAGCAGACAACTAGATGTTTTGTTTGGCAGTAGATATGGTTTTTATGCAACCAAAACAGGCCTCCAAGTCAGGAATTCAAAAATTAGCACCTGCTTTGAGGCTACGTAGAGCAACATCCAAGGGGTTGGTGACCAACATGTTGCTTATGAGCCGCTGGTTGGTGATTAAAGCTCTAAGGCTTGTGAGAAATATTCACAGTCAGCCCTCAACCTATAAAACTTTGTAAACATAGTCATACAGTGTTAGCCACCATACGGTTGCCTGCATATCCTTCCCAAAGATCAGTGGTGGTACCACTCCAGAGTTGTCCTTTGAGCTAAAGTTAATTATTCACGTATGCAAAAACGAAATAAGCTTTTATGCATCATGGTAGGGATGGAGGAAGGAAACCTCAAGCACCAGGTCGAAATGTAAATGGTGGATGAGGATTGGACAGAAAAAAGATGGCTTTCAACAGTGGGCTTTTGAAGAGTGAGGCTTGAAT
Source organism: Xenopus borealis (assembly GCA_024363595.1). Taxonomy (NCBI): domain Eukaryota; kingdom Metazoa; phylum Chordata; class Amphibia; order Anura; family Pipidae; genus Xenopus; species Xenopus borealis. The sequence goes on along the minus strand of CM044431.1, from coordinate 229,246,656 downwards.
GTCAAGAAAAAATTCTAGTCATTGGTATTGGGCTGATCTGTTGGATGAGCGTAAAGGCAGTCGTAAATTGCTTAACTTGTCATTGGTTCATTTGGGAGTTCTGATTTTCTGTTCAAAAGTTATTGTTTCGTAAATCTACCACCCTATGTGGCTTTGGCCAAAACTTGGCCCCACTTCTGTCAATGTTTTTCTCCCAGAAAGTATTCTCTGGCTTTGAGTAATAAATATGTTATCCTATGGGCCAAAAGGTAGTATGCTATTTTTCACAGGTGACTTCTGGGCTGCCTTAGGAATTATGGTCTGATGGTGGCCTATAGTTTTGGTGATGTTGTAGCCCAGAAGATGCTGATAACAATGGATATTAGGAAGTGAGGGTGGCACAGTTGCATTACTAAAATGGGGTCTATGGCTTTAAGACTCTGAAGTCTCTGAATCTTATTGTCCAGCAAAATATTTTTGTAATGATGACTTTCCCTTAAATTAAAAGTCTATTTTCTCTTTAAAGAATGAGTTGGCCACAGTTAAGAAATGTTCCACTCAGCACATAAGCGTATGTGTAGACCCAGTGGTAGGCTACTTTTCAGCGCCTTGGAGACTGTGCACATAATTGTGTTTGTTATATCTGCCATCTGCTTTTGTCTCTTTTTAATTTCCTGTTGCATAAGTAACCTTTCTTCTGAAGAGGATGACACTCTATTCTGCCAGTGGCGATGGGGAGAACCCACTGAGAAAGGTTTGCTTGGGACTCCAGATTCTTCCTTTCAGTGAGCCTTGAGTGCCAGAGAATTGTTTTAAGAGCAACCAGATGGCTCCAGCGACCAAGTTCAATCCACCACATTGATCATGAATAAATATGTTTGTATTTGCCTTGCATTATTTCACACAGTCAGGGTCACCATAGTTGATATAGCGGAAAGGCTGCAACTGTGATTTGATTGTTTGGTATTCTTTGCCTCTTCATTGCATCTGTCTTAAACTTTTAGCCACTGTAACTTTTACCTTCTTTGATGGAGATACCTTTTTTATGTGAAACAAAGAAGAATTACAGGATACCGAGAACAATTCTCATCAAATATTTTAATCATTTTTTATCAAGACCTAAAATAATATGTATGTTTCTTTTCTAATGCTTGGTGATGGGTCTCTATGAGTGATTGACCATTCTCTTGGACACTGGTCATCCCCACAAGTGAAGGTCTGGGAAGTGCACACCTGGGACCCTTATTTTTGTTGACTTTACTATTATCTTTCTTATTTTCAGCTTGGGAATCTAGAAAGGGAACCAAATGGGTTATGCCTGATTAAATACAGTACATCTACACTGATTCTTTACACATGGCAAGTCTCCTTGCTTCAGAGTTGTGGTCCTAATAGCACAAAGGAGGTTAATCCCAAGTAGACCTAAAAAAAGCATTGAGCACAAACATTCCACATTTAAGTGCACCTTGTTTTCCCCAGCCTGCTTACTTTGGATGAAATTCTCGGTGCTTGCCCTAGGCATCTGGCTCTGTGTGACCCTGATGTACAAGGCAAGAACACTGCTCTTTGGGAAGGCATGGGACACTGCACACTACTAAGCACAGCAAACTAATCTGAGCTGACAGATACAACTAGAATAAAGACGATGAGACATTTCAACAAAAATACAATGTGTGGAGTATGGATTTGTGGGAGAATCCTTCCTGGTGGTTTCTGGTGGAGAAATAGATTTTTTCTTCCAGTTTTTGATAACCCACGACACTCGCCATCCCTAGACTGACACAGAACTTTCTATATTATGTCGTTAGTGTTATCCCAAAATCCCATAGCATATATCACCTTATACAGTCATCTATTCAACCATTTGCTAAATCCATTTGCTAAATTGCAGCTGTCCCATCTCCTGCTGGTAATAGATGGCATGGATGGTTCTGCTTGAGGATGTGGCAGTGGAGGAACAAAACTCTGAAACCCTCTCTCACTAAATTTCCATAACACACAATGACACCCCCAGACATTTTGAATGAATGTATGGCGGAGGGAGTTATGGAATAGGTGACACAAGGTCATTTCTTGAATTAAAGTTAAAAGTTGGTCTATGTCTAAGTCATTTAGATGACTAGATGAGTCAATAAATGAAGCTCAGACCAGTCATGAATCAGCATCAAAACATTCCCTGTGTAGAATAAATCAAGGTGAAATGTAGGGATCAAGATTCATATGAAATAATGTACTCATATCCAAGGTCCTATTTCCCTTTTGCTATTTCCCGTATGTAGTTATACTGTTACATATTAGCCAAGGTTGAGAACTTCTATTTCCATAGGAAGAATAAAAGCACACATCTGGAGCTTCTGATATTGCTTCCTGAATAGCAACTATACCCTTTCCTGGAACAACTATTTATAATATTTTAGGAGTATTAACATTTTTAACCTATTTTATCTGCCCTTTAACTGCCACTTATATCTGCCAGTGAAGCTTTTTCCAGGAGAAAGTTTCAAAATCTCATGATAGATAGATAGACAGATAGATAGTGAAAGGAAGAAAGAAAGAAAGAAAGCTTCTTAGTTGCCTTTTACTGCATGCTCTAGATGGAGTCTTACATGTGCTTTGTAAATGGGGAGAAATACCTTCTCCTTAGTAGTAACTATACCTATTTTAATAAAGCCCAATAACATGCTGGTCATTCCTGTTTTTGGGGTAAGACTGGGCCTGTGGGGCCCCAGGAGAAAACCCGGTGGGTGCCAGCTCTCTGGGTTTCAACAACCCAGGACTGCTGCTGATGGCCAGGGTCTGTGGGCTCCCAAACCCCTGATTCGGGCACCTTTGCTGGCCAGGTCTGTGGGCTGACCCCATTGTTCACTGAGAGCCATGCGGTAGGAGGAGAAAGGAGGTAGGTGCTGGAGCACTCAGTCGGGAGGAGTGGCTAGAGTTCATGAAGGAGATGAGGGTGGTGGTAGGATTGCCACCTTTCCCTACTCCAAAGTCCGAGCAGAGAAATGGGTGCTGATGTCACTGGGCAGGGCAGTGATGTCATGGGGAAGTGGGTCGCAGAGGTGGGGCTATTACTTGGTGTTCGCCAATTGGACAATCCCTAAATCAATATTTGAAGCGTTTTCCTAATCTTGAAAACTGGGCCGGCAGTTTTGACCAGGGCAGCCCTGCTGAAAGTCAGGCTGTCAAAACCAGACTGGTGGCAACCCTAAGCATTGGGCCCTGCCTGTTTTTATCCACGAGAATTCCTCTGTCGTTTTTCATCAATGATTAACCAACTCCAGTTCATTAAGGATACTAGTAACCTCATCTTTTAGAACTTCGCATGTCCATGCTAACATTTATCTACATTAGATTACATCTGCTGTTTCAAAACTCAGCCATGTGCTCACATTTGTGTCCAGATGCCACTGCAAGAAGATGCACATTTGTGTGTTGACCAATAGCTACTATTATTTAGTAAAAAATCTGTCATTTTTTTTCCTTGCAGAGAACATCAATGGGATCAAACCAGAGGAAACTCATACAGAAATTATGCAAATCAGAGCACAACTGCATGAGACTCAGTCTGAATAACAGGACATTTTGCTCAACATTAAATTTTTTTCTCTGTGCTGTGTCTTTTCCCCGAAAAGTTCACTGCTGAAAATATTACATAGCCGCACAATGGGCAAGGCGGATGGATATCTCGCTGCTAGTTATGTATTGTATGAGCATATTCCTGCACCCCATGTTTCCGCCTGGCTGTTTCTGAATTTAAATCAGGTAGTTTTGCATATTTCCTCTGAAAATAGAATTCTCTCCCTCCCACCGAGCCACACAAATTTACCTTAATCAACATCTCTGACTGCGTTTCCCACACTTGTTATGTGCATAAATAGACTGGGTCATGAAAGGTGGGAAATAGATTTTTTTTTAGCTGTTAAAATAATACAGAAAAAAATTATTTTTTTTAACATATCCCAAACTGATCGAAATTCCACTATGTTTTTCTGCTTGTTTAATGAGATTCCCCCCCCACCCCAGTGTGTAAGACTGAATGAACATATCCAAAAACTCATTTACTAAATAGAAAATGAAAATCTGGCTATATACTTGTCATATGGTTTAGGGGTCGGTAAATCTTTCTGTATGGCAGAGAAATGTTATTTTCATTAGTTGACACAGGGTGCAAATAGTTGGGGGGGGGGTTGATGAAAATAGCTATGGATTGGGATGTACAACATGACAAATGTTATTGCTCATGGAAATCCATTATGTGATATGTCTGTGATAATTTCACAATAGGGGAGTCTGGATGTGAACCGACACAAGCAGATAAAAACATGTACATTACACATACACACTTATTACAGTCTATGTTATCAACATGTACAGTACAAATATAATTTAGGTAGAACATGTCTTTCATAGGAGCAAACAATAGGAGATGCACTGAGAATGGAGATATCAACAATAGACTCATCAATCCTAGAGCCCAACATGTAGCAAAGACAATATTTAGCTTGTATTCACAAGGGTATTTGAGTTGGTTGGCGTATAGTCCATAAGGGAAGAACAAATATTACTCTAGACTTCCAGACTGCCATATCCTTCATGTGTTGCACAGTTCCCAGCTTATTAGCCATCTTAGTTTGGCTCGCCTCCTCTGGCAAACATATACAAGAGCCACAAAGACTGATGGCTTCTAAACTCAATCAAGAATGTTTGTTGCCCTTGTTATTCTGTAGGTGACTGTCTATTATTGCACTATTCATAAAGTCTTGAACCATTTTGTTATAATTAATTCATTTTATTGATTAGGTACAGCAGAGTTGCCTATATTGGCCCAAAGTCTAATGTTTCCCAAACTATGCAGCTCCCCACCCTACCAGGGGAGCCAGGAGCATTGGCAGTGGGGCTCATCCTGAAGACCAATAAGGTTGAGATTAGGGGAAAAAGTCTATTTGCTCTATTAGATACTCCTGAATGTTAAGCATGAAGGTTAAATAGAGGGTTAATGAGGGTATGAATTGTTGGAATACTGAATGATTAATATGTAACTTGTTATGAGCTAAGTAAACCCTGAACAAATGTTCCACCTCCCACTGCTGGTCTTGAACTGAAAATGTCTGAAACCCATCACTATGGAGGCCAGTACAAGGCCACCTTTTCACACACACATACAGTATATCCAAATATTATAAAGTTTAATATTAGAGGAATCTCTATCCCAAGGGGATATAAGATATATTCTTCTATGCTATTTTTTAACTTATATGCAAAATTCAAATGGAAACAGGGATGGGGAGCAACACAAGCAGGAAACATGCCAACTACTGTGAGTGATGTGATTGGCTATTTGGTAGCCCCTATGTGGACTGGCAGCCTAAAGGAGGCTCCATTTTACAGTACATTTGTTTTTTATACAACCAAAACTTGCCGCCAAGCCTGAAATTCAAAAATAAGCACCTGCTTTGATGGCACTGTAAGCAGCATCCAAGTGGTTGGTGACTAACATGTTGCTTCTAAACAACTGCTTGGGGACCACTGTTTTAGACCAAAATGACCCCCTGCCCAGTGATCATGTTATGATGAAAATGGTAAGATCCTTGCTTTGCTTTCCAGAGCAATAACTTTAAACAAAGATCTTTAGATCTTGTCCTTTAAATAAAAGGAAGCCTCATTAGTAAATAATACAGAATATTCCCATGGTGACCTGCTTTGGCCAGATAAGCGCTATGAGGTACATCATTACTGAGGTCAGGCCATAGAAATACAGTCTGGGGAAAAATGTAATAATTTCCTATACAGAAAAAGCCTAATCTCAGCTGTCAGATTGGAGCTATTCTGATGAAGCAAACAGATATAGCCACTCCAACCTCACCTTTATATCATGTCTATATTGATTTTAATTAACTATGACTCATTTTCAAGGAACCCCAAACTGTGCACGCTTGCTGAATTTTCCCTTATCTCTGTTTACTTGCAAATCCACATAAAAAAGGGACTAAATATAGGCGCCGGTTGTGGAGACAATTTCCCAAGAAACCGTTAGGTAGACAAATTCTGGAGGTGCCGGAAACACAGCAGACAATTACTTGTGCTAACAGATATTGATGCTAAAGAGGGGCCCCTTGCTCCGTTACATTACTATGACAAACTATGGCATATCCTTGTCTTTTTATATATACATTGATTTATACAGCGCTGGCATTGGCAGCCGAACAACGGTATAAAATAAGGGAATTCAGAAAATGAGGCATAGGAGCGAATAATAGAAAATGCTCCATATCCTTTTCTGCCGCTCAAAAAACACAGCAAGGGACCATAAATCTCCAGGATTAACGACACAAATCAAAGTAACTTCAATAACGAGCGTTTTTGTTTTTCAAGATTTTTTCTCTCTCTGTGTTGATACATAGACTCCACACTTATTGACTTATATTTTTTTCAATTTGAATTTTATTCAGGTGTTTATGAGGGTGGCTAAGATTACAGGACTGGTGTAAGGATTATATTAATTGCTAGTGTTTGTTTAGTAGACAAGTGAAATGTTATTGATACAGATATGGGATCCACTACCCGAAACCTATAGACTCCCATAGACTCCATTTTATCTAAATTTTTATCCATATTCATCTCAACCAAGATATAATTAATCCTTATTCGAAGCAAAACCAGCCTATTGGGTTTATTTAATATTTACCAGATTTTCTAGTAGTACGAAGATCCAAATTATGGCAGGATCCATTATCCGGTAACCCCAGGTCACAAACATTCTGGATAATAGGTCCCAAACCTGTATAGCAAAGTTTGGTTACCTTAATTGATAAAGTGGTGTGTCAAATAATTTTGGTAGGGACATTAACATACTCAGACATGTAACATATCACCCATGTATTCCATATGTTGTTCCTACAAAGGAGGAGTACTGATTTGCCCATTGGCATTTCATTTGGGGAATCTGAAGTAATCATTCTTGTTGGGAAAGCAAGTATAGGCTTTAGGTATTCCCTCTTATTAATATTCATAATATCATATTTAATATACAGGTATGGGATCTGTTATCTAGAATGATCTGTTATCTAGAATGCTCAGGGCCTGTGGTTTTCTGGTTAATGGATCTTTCTGTAATTGTGATCTGTACACCTTAAGTCTATTAGAAAATCATGTAAACATTAAATAAACCCAATAAGCCGGTTTTGCTTATTAATTATATCTTAGGTTTGACCAAGTACAAGCTACTGTATATAATTATTACAGGAAATTATTTTTAAAAATATGGAATATTTGGATAAAATGGAGTCTATGGGAGATGGCCTTTCCATAATTCAGAACTTTCTGGATAATGGCTTTCCGGATAACAATATTAGACATAATTGTCTAAAAGTTCTAAAAGGTAGAATGCAAGGCTGACTTCTGCTTCAATGTTTTAAAGGAATTGTTCAGTATAAAAGTAAAAACTGGGTAAACAGATAGGCTGTGTAAAATAAGACATGTTTTCAATATAGTTAGTTAGGCAAAAATGTAATGTATAAAGGCTGGAGTGACTGTAAGTCTAACATAACAGAACAGAACACTACTTCTTGCTTTTCAGCTCTCTTTTGTTTACACTGACTGGTTACCCTGGTTACCAGGCAGTAACCAATCAATGACTTGAGCGAGGGCCACATGGGTCATAACTGTTGCTTTTGAATCTGAGCTGAATGCTGAGGATCAATTGCAAACTTATTGAACAGTCATGTCCCATGTGCCCCCCCCTCAAGTCGCTGACTTACTCAGAGTTAGAGAGCTGAAAAGCAGGATGTTGTGTTGTATTCTGTTATGTGAGACATCCACCCACTCCAGCTTTCATACATTACATTTTTGGCTAACTAACTATATTAGAAACATTTTTTATTTTATCTATTTACCCAGTTTTTATTTTTACCCTGAACTGTTCCTTTAAGAGACAGAACCAGCCCCCAAAAGATACAGCAATTAAATTTGCAAATATCTTGAAAACGACTTCCAATTTTTATTGAATATATATTGGAATCGAATGCTATTTAATAAATGTAATATTTGATAAATATTCATAATTTAAATATTTATAGCTTTATATATTTCTTAATAAATACAATTGAATACATGTTTCTTTAAATATACGTTTTCATTTACATATTCTTTGAACAATATTTATTTTAATATTCTTTAATAAACATTCTCCTTTGAAATATTTAACAAATATTCTTTATTTAAATATTCTTCAATACACATTTTCATTGAAATATTCTTTGATAAATTTTCTTCATTTAAAGCCAATGTAATAAATATTATTTATTTAAATAGAGTTTAATAAATGTTTTCATTTGAAAATACTTTGAAAAATGTCTTTACATTTTAATATTTTTTAATAAATATTATCCACTAAAATATTTAACAAATATTCTTCAAACCATATTTTCATTTAAATATTATTTGATAAACATTTTTCACTTAAATATTATTTAATACACATTTTTTCATTTAAACATGCTTTTATAAATATTCTTCATTTCAATAATATTTTTAAAAAATACATAATGATTATTTTTTTTTTAATTATAAAGTCACAAGAGATGAAGGCCTTCTGGGCAAATAATTAGAAATGCAATAATGTAAATAATTTCTTTTGATGTTTATGTTCAGTTTCCTGAAGTTTGTGATGTTCTGAGTTCATGTTTTTTTTTCTATACAAGGAATGTTTGAGGTTATCTATAAAGAGTATCAATACAGATATTCTTAAAATATTCATGATTATTCAGTGAGAGAGGGGAATAAAACAGTGGTAAAATTTATTTATCTCAATTCTTGTTTTTAATTTAAAATATTTTAAGAACAAGATTTCCTTACTCCAGAATAAAAAGAGAATAAGGTTTAATGATCTGCCCATAGGAAAACTTAAATTTGACTGAGATTGACAACAGTAGTAAAATAAGATGTTTTATAAGTAGCAGTCAATAGTATTTTGCACAAGTAAAGGAAAAAAAATCAATTTAATATGATTAATAAACAAATGTTGAAAAGTCATCCACATATCCCCTTGTATAAAATTATGTGTGCTAAAAACTAGAGGAATAAAATGCAAATATTCAAACATGGCTTCATGTCCTCTCTCTCTCTCTATCGCTCTACATTACTTTGAATAATGAATAAATTTGCAGGAATATAGCTCAGCGGAAAGTTCTGGCAAAGAGAATGTGTCATTTAAATCAAAGTAGAGAACTCCTTTCTTCATCAACAGAAATTCAATTTATATATCTATACCTATATATGTATATATATATATATATATATATATATATATACACCCCTGTTTATATATATATATACTTTATATAGAGCCACTAAACCACGGAGAAGGCCTTAAAGGAACATTGTCATACAAAAATTTTAATACATCATGATAATAACAATTATTATATAATATTATATAATATAATAAGTTAGCTACGATGTTGTAATTAGATTTCTTTAAAAATGCAGGTATTGGACCTGTTATCCACAATATTGGGGACAATCGGTTTTTTTGATAAGGAGTCTTTCTACAATTTTGATCAATATATCTTAAATCTACTAAAAATTATTTAAACGTTGTTTAAGGGGCAGATTTATCAAGGGTCGAATATCGAGGGCTAAAAACCCTCAAATTCGACCCTTTTACGATTTTTCAAAGTAAAATCCGACAAAATCGAACATTGAATTTGTCGGAATTTAACCGCTATTCTATTAGTCTAAAAAATCGTACGTTCGAAAACTTTTGTTTGTTCCCATAGGCTTCTTTTACAATTCTGTAGCTTTAATCTGGGGAAATAGGCCATCAAATACAAATTTAAAGGGCAAGTACTTCGACCATCGAATGGTCGACTGATCAAATAGATTTTTATTTGATCTATTCAATTTATTCGATAGGATTGAATTTCAAATCCTTCACACGAATTTAGTAAATCTGCCCTTAAGACTTGTTTTACCCCAATAAGTATTAATTATATTTTAGTTGGGACCAAGTTCAAAGTATAGGGAATAGTGATGGAAGAATTTAGCTTAAATAAAAATTCTCTAAACTGCAACACTTCACCGAAATGCTTTGAAGTCTATGGGCGACAATGGGTGTTATTTTTGCAGCCGAATTTGGTGAAAATTTTCACTAATGATATAATTTTTACATTTTTTTTTTAAATTTTAATTACTTGATTAAAATGGAGTCTATGGGACATGGCCTTCCTGTAAATCAATGCTTTGCTGAAGAAGGAGTATCTGGACATTGGATCCCATACCTGTATATTTTATATATATTTGTATTATATTTTTTATAAAGGTAACACCCCTTTTTTAGAAAATTGTAAAATATGTTTCATATGTTTAATGATCTAACAATAGGGGGAAGATTTACTAAGGGTCGAATTTTGAAGTTAAAAAAACTTAGAAATTCGAATATCAAAAGTATTTTTGGCAATAGAAGGATCGAAGTAAAATTAGTCGATCGTACAATTACATCCTTCGAATGGTTCTATTCGAAGCATTTTAGCGATCGATCAAACGATTTTTCTTTGATGTGAAAACACTTCTCTGGAAGGTCCCTATAGGCAATTCTGCAGGTTTAATTTGAAGTCAAAGTTTTTTTTAAAGAGTAGTTTTCAAAGTCAAAGGATTTTACTTCGAATTGAACAATCAAATGGTGCAATGGTCGAAGTATCCAATTAGATGGTTGAAGTATCCAAAAAATGTTTAACTTTGAAATTTCCCTCAAACCTTAGTAAATCTGACCATTGGGGTATGTTTTAGCTCTCTTACCTTTCCACCACTATTTTTATGGAATTGAAAAAGATATTTCCTGGTGATCCTATGACTTTGTATAAACATATTTGGACTAAAAAAACATCTATAACAGAAACCAAAGACGGGGTTATGATGAAGTGATAGATTCAGCTATGGTAAATTTATACATTTGGGGTAGGATTATTGGTTGTGATTGGAGCTTTACAGCTCTACAGGTTCCTGGCCTGAAGCTCACCCTCAGATCACCAGTCATTTGATTAATGATAATAACTAATAATAACATCAAAGAAAAGCTTGTAAAAACTTAAAATACATTAATTTAGGCTATTTTGAGTCTTTTGGTAGTGTGGTTTATCTGATACATCAATCTGGCATAGCCTGGCCTACTACTTCATGGTAACTCTAGCTACATACATGCAACTACTTTCATCCTTTGACATCAGTTGACACTCAGGGGAGGTTGGGATCTTTTTTTTTTTAAAAACAGGGAATCTCACCTTTAAAGTTCCTAAATGTAAACATTATATAAATATAAGTTTGAAACATCAAGTATATGTACCGCTATGCATCGTGTATGATTGTTTATTGCACAATTAAATTGTTTAAGTGCATACAAGTCTTTAAAACATGTTTAAATATTTACCAAGGAATCGTAGAAGTTCTGTAGGGATCTCCTATGGTCTGGCTTGCTCTTTGTTTAGACTTTTACCCACCCCATCAGAAATAAAGCTGACCAATTCTGAGTCGTAGACTCTGCCATCCTGGGACGGACGAGCATGTTCACAATGTCTTGTCAGCAATTGACTCCATGGGGTATATCTACTCTGTTGTCTGACTAAGGCATAAGGGAGCGTGCATCCCCTTCAGGAAGTACAACAAACTAATTAAGAAAGCAGAGATGGCTTTCCTGCAGTCTTCTCAAGGAAATAATAATTAGGATGACAGCAATAAGAGGTGATGCAAGACGCTCCGAGCTGCCCTCAAGGCAATCACTGGAGTCTTTTTTTCTTTTGCATACAACATTGTCATTATTCTGAGGTGTATCCCCTGACATAATTGTAAATAAGATGGGTGAACATGAGGGAAAATAGTGTTTTTATCATAGGTGATAGTTAAGAGTCTCTGAAGTCAGGTTTTGGAAAAGACTAGGAGGGGCTCTATCGCTTTCCATGCCTGAATGTAAACATACTGCATGGGAATGTGTGTAAAGTGTGCTTAGCCCCAGTGATGTATATAATATGATAACTTTCTTTAAGCAGAATTAGGTGGCAGGTTGCTTATATTGGAACTAGCAACTGGCAGAAAGAAAAGTCAGGATGCAAAATACAGCATAATAATATGAAATAAGTTGGGACCAGGTCGGAATGCTGCCATCCAGCCAATGAGATTAATCACAAACTACCCACAACCTCAAGGAGTCAAGGCTTTATTTTCATGCTCATGAAGGATTCTTTCTTGGCTTAATCGGGATAGAAACAAAAAAATAGAAAAATCTATAGTAGCAGATATACCCCCCCCCCGGATGCACACAATTAGAGACACATACCAACACATGTCCAAATATACATTTTAGGTGTAAAATAGGTGGGCTAACCATAAATAGAACTAGTGTCCCTCCTTCCGTGGGGGGTGAGGATGGTGTTTCATCAGGGGTAACGTTGATAGGTTTTTGGCAAGGCGAGTAAGTAACTGGGTAGGCATGGGGTATTTCAAGGTCTGATTAGCCTCAAATGTGGATTTTGGCAAAGGAGGCAGGAAACAGGGTACAATTTTTAGGATATGACTTAGGGCTGGTTAGAATTAGGGCTTGAGGGCATGTTAGCATTGCTTGTTGCTAATGTTCATTGTACAAGTGGTTCTAAGTTAACGATTTTGTTAATAAAATATGGTGCTATTCTGGGTTATTGTGTGTGGAAGTGGTGATGTATGGGTTAGGGGGGAAAGCAGATGTCAACACTACTTTTTTTAAGGGATATAAATGGGGACAGGGGATATCCAGAGTAACAGTGAAAGAGAGAGAGAGAGAAAGAAAGGGAGCTGTGGAAGGAAGAACGTCTGGGTGGGAAAGAAAGAGAGGGAAATAGTGAGACAGAGCAAGAGATAAAAATGTAGGTGCACAAGAGGAAGCGAAAGTGTGGAATAATTAAAAATAAGAGGAAGGAGGAACTTGAAGGGGAAGAAACAGAGGAGGCCTTAGATAAAATGTTCCTTACTTAATTCTTAGATTGTGGGGATAGTATAGGAAACCAATCACAACATTTGTTGGTAACTAGTAATCCACAGCAACTTAATTGACCAGTAAATGTTACCTGGTTGCTCTGGGATACTAGACCTGTAGCACCCTATTATTACATTACACTCTGTTGTATGAATTACAGTTTTACCGGTCCCCATAACGATTATTGCACAGGTCCATTCATAATGATCTCTCTATTCCGATCTAGCAGTGTATGGGAAATGAGCAATTCTTTAAACTGCATTACAGAATGGGATTATGCCATGTGCTTTATTGTGAGTGATCTTTCTTACTCTTTTTTATTCTTCTTTTTATTTGGTACAGTATATCTCGGCTCCACACTGTCCCATAACGGCCATACCGTATTCAGGCGAGCAGCTTCCAAATATCACATATGCCTGGGTATCAATCACTTTCAGCTTCTGTTGTGGCAAGACTTCAAGTTCCTTGCCAAGGTTCTGTAACAGGAATTCTCAGCTCTGGACTGTGCTTTACAGCTCCAAATCCTTGGTTTATTAGGGGTCACTGGGAGTTGCAATCCCAACAACAGCTGGGAGCTGCCATTGGACATCCTTGCTTTCAAATCAAACACCATCAGTAGTGAAGGCACAGGTCACCACAGGCCAAGGTGTTTCAGTCAACTACAATATCTCTAAAAAACAAGGTCTAGTTCTAAAGAAAATGCCCATAAATGACTCTGTTGGTAAAATCACCCCCTACCACAAACACTAAATGAATAAAAGTAAATGGTTCCAACTATAAGAGCCCCAATAGGGGTGTGTAATATCATTTCCTATTTGACCTTAAGAGGCATATTTGCCTTGGGTAGTGATGGGCGAATCTCCTGCGTTCGCGAATTTCCAGAGAAATTAGCGAATTGTCGTTTTTGACGCGCGACTAGTTTTTTGGGCGAATTCTTCGCCGGCAAATTTTTGCTGCCGTTTCGCGAATTTATTCGCCAGCGGCGAATCGCCGGAATTCGCCGCGAATTCGCCCCTGGAGAATAAATTCGCCCATCACTAGCCTTGGGTGATAAATTAAAATTTAATTTTTTTTGCCCATTAGGTCTTTGAGGACCTATTGCCTCATGTGTGGCCATGCCCCATGGAACTGCTATTGTTACTTCCATGACATTGTCCTGTGTTTTGACTATAATTTTTTGTAATTGATGTAAATATGTACAATATAGTAAGAAATGTATCAAGCTCTCCAGTTTGCAATTCCAGCCATCTGGTTACTATGGTCCAAAGTACACTAGCAACCATGGATTTATTTGAATAAGAGACTGGAATATGAATAGGAGAGGACTGAATAGAAAGAAGAGTAACAAAAAGTAGCAATAACAATACATCTGTAGCATTTGTTTTTTTTAAGATGGGGTCAGTGGCTCCCATTTGAAAACTGAGCCAAAAGAAGGCAAATAATTCAAAACTAAAAACTATAAAAAAAAATAAAATAACGAACACCAATTAAAAAGTTGCTTAGAATTAGCCATTCCATAACCTACTTTAAATTTACCTGAAGGTGAACCGCCCCTTTTAAAACATTATTTATTAAGTATTTCTGTTTATTTGTGCTGACAGCATACCTTTTTCTATGTAGTCCCTTTAATAATAGATAACAGTACAACAAAATAATAGTATGATAAAAAAATGTATTAAAAGCCTCTTATTCTTCACAATAAGGGGCAAATTTACTATTATTCCCCCAAAATAATTTGTTTCTATTCGATATTCGATTAGCATTCGATTGTCGATGATCGAACACTTTGATCGTAGGAATCCTATTCGATCAGGACTTAGCCTCAGAAGCCTATGGGAGTGCAATTTGGTAGGTCCAATCTGCTGAAGTAGGCAATTGAATAAACTTTCAAATTTAAATCCTTCGCTGGTCCATTCGACTCTATTCGAATGTATTCGATCGTTCGACCATTCCCTATTGATCGAATATGTCAAAATTCACATATTCGACCAAACGAAGAACTCCTACATTCGAAATTCGATCAAATTCGATCGAACTTCGAATCCTTCACTTGAATTTAGTAAATCGGCCCCTAAGTCTCTACTCTGGGAAGTTTGACCCAGTGAGTCTGACATCAATATAGACTCCCATGTCCTTACCACCCATTAAGCCCTTAGTATACTTTTTTGAAAATGTTCTGGTTACCTATATAGCTCTTTCCATGTTAGAGAACTAAGTTATATTATCAGGAAAATTATCTAAATTATGGAATATACCATTAATTATTATTAGATTTGCCTGTTAGGAGGTGTCACTGTAAGGAGAGCCATTGCCTAAGGGCTACAGTTTAGAACTTCCCACACAATAGAGTGCAAAAAAATACTGTATACAGTGAATGGATTTCTAGTCATCACAATCAGTAAAACCTTCATTTCGAAAGGGAAGTAATATGGCAGCACCCACCTGCATAAATAATTGTATGCAGAGAAGCAAATTTCTTGTTCACAGTAATCTATGCCATCATTTTATACAGTTCATATATATTGTTGTTTAAAAGTCCTATTTTATATGCAAGACATGAGTTAATGGGTGTATTAATTCCAATGACGCATTAAAATATGCAATTTTTATGAGCAGCCCCATTCATTTACATTTTGCATTAAATATGTAACACACTCACTGCTCTTCTAAATGCGTGGGCTGGAAGGTCACTTTCCTAATGCAAAAGAAACACCAGCACCAG
>CM044431.1:229185839-229203726 GCA_024363595.1 Xenopus borealis | reverse complement strand
AACAATGCAGTTTAAAGCAACTTTCCCCCTGTACTCCTTAGCTGCCAGATTGCTCGTCCAATATTGAGCATGTGACAATTAGGAACAGGAGCCAGGATGAGGAATATGACTTCAGTTGGCAAGAAAACATCAGTATATCATGTATCTATATATGTACAGGGTTTGTTTACCACTCATTTATCAGATATGCTTAAAGCAGGTCACACCAACCCCATTACCAGTGTGATGTGCAGAGTTTCCTGGTTGCACTACATCTGCTTCATACGTTTGACCGTCTATTAATCTGTCAGTGTATGGGCAGGTTGCAGCTCACTCACACTGATTTGGGCTGAATGGAAAATCATGATGAGGCATCCACCTACATTTGCCATAGTACGTTCCACAGGTAGACATACTTGTAACATTCAGTTCAATGTAAAAATCATTATTATATCACCCTTTGATAATACATTGAGCAGATTATTTCCATTATGTGCATTCATTTCATTCTTTCTGGCTTTATTTTTTTCTTGATATTGCCAAAGCCATCTGTTGCAGCATGATAAATAAGAAGATCGGAGGGCTGGAGCCAAGGGATTGTGATAACTATGGGTGTTGCCAGCCAAAAGCACCCATGAAAAACTATGAAAAAAGCTATACAACCTTATAAGTATCCTTTTAGCCTGTGCAGAGAGCTATTATAAATTAATATGAAGACGTTTCACTATCCTAAGTCCACTTCAGGAACTGTCCCCTGTTGCTCAAAGCCTTCATAGTAATACCATAAATATTTGTATTGCATATGGCTATTAATCCATTCAATCCTTTTGACTTTGACATGACCTCCATTACTCATACAAATTAAAGGTAACGACTGAAATAACGTTTCTGCTCATATATAAAAGCAGGCAAGACTGCTGTAACATCCATAGGTAAGTATGAAAAAGATTCTTCTGCTTTAGCAAGGAACCATAGATCAGTTAAGTCGTAAAATTTGAGGATACTTGTATAAGCCACCTCTTAGTTTCATGACCTGCAACCACTCGGCCTTCAACCGTGTAGCTGTATTTGGCCAATGAACTTCTTGACAAGTTGTAATATTCATAAATGATAGACAATGCAGATTCCCCCTGCAAACCCTCTTGACGTTGATGGATTCTGGTCTCAAGCTAGTCACTTGTACCCCGGCCTTGAGGGCAAAGCCACCTGTCTGGATGTTAGAGCAGTTGCTTGTTTTTCTGTGCTGTGGAGAAATATCTCTAACTAAAAAAATGTTTCCTTTCACCTGAAGTGGTATTTAGTATCTGAATTTCCCTGACACAACATACAAAAGGGGTACATTATACCCTATATAAAGAGTGATTAGTTATTCCATTAATGTCTTGCCTCATTGAACCTTCTGCACAACACTAAGGGGGAGATTTATCAAGGGTCAAATTCGAGGGTAAAAAATCCCTCAAATTCAACTATCGATATTCTAACGCAATTTGATTAAGCGCAATTCAATTAATCGGACATAAAAAAATTGATTGATCGATTACATTGTTCGAATCCAACAATTTTAACCATTCGATCAATTTTTTTTAATTCAATCTAAAAATGCAGAAATAACCCAATGGGAGCTTCCCATAGGGTTATACAGCAATTAGGTAGGTTTAATCTGGCAAACTAGGCAATCAAATTTTTTTTAAAGGCAAGTACTTCGACCATTAAATGGTCGAATGATCGAATCATTCGAATCAATCAAATTTTTTTTTAAATTCATTGGTCGAAGCACCCAAAAAAGTTATTTGAAATTCGAATTTGAATCTTTTTGAAAATTCAAATTTCGAATCCTTCACACTAATTTAGTAAATCTGCCCCTAATAACATAAGGCCAGCACACCCTTGTCTCATAGTAAGATAAGCTTGGTTGGAACCCTTTTATTACTATTAGACCTACTTGGGCATGCTCTGCTGTGCCACAATATATTTGTCAGTAATAATAATGATTCAGCCTGTGACTTCAATGACACGTTTGTGTGGTCGAGAACATCTGACTCTGACCTGCTTACATTTAAGAATAGGGGTACATAATTCCTGATTATTTCTTCAACTTTAAATTGTTCCTGGACATTGGGCATGAAGTGATGTGCATGAAGAACGGTTCCACTTCCAGATGCAAATTTACATAAGGGTACAGTCATACTCCATCACATAAAAAAAGGGTGTGGACCCTCCTGGAAGTCATAGTAATTACCTTTTAAATCACAACATCTACAGTTGAGCTAGTGAACTGTAGATAGTGTGTCCTCATGCCTTCATATGGTCAAGGAAATTTGACTTCTAATCTCCTTATATTTAACAATTGGGATTCATCATTCCTTTAAAAACAATTACAATTTTTCTGCTTTAAACTGTTCCTGTGCATTGGGCACCAATGATATGCGTGAGGGATTGTTTTCTTACTTCACTGCCATACCTAAATTCACATATGGGCATGATAATACTCCATCTGCAGTTAAGCTAGTAAATCTGACTTGTTTCACGGAAAATTGATTAACCAATTCATTATGCCAGGATGGCTTCTGTTTGAGATCTGGCAAAGTTGCAAAATGAGTGATATCTTCATACAGTATATCAGATTATCTGATATACCTAGCTCTTTGGAAACAAACAGATAAGGGTAGCCTCTAAAGCAAGTGTCCACCTTGTAGACCTCTGGCTTTTGAACAATGTATCAGTGAATGCCAAGAGAGTCAACTTTGTGGTTGCAGCTCATCAAGTCAGGGATTCATAGGTAAGGTGTTCATTGTAAAAACCTTCTTTTAGCTTTGGGAAGCAGCTCATTTGCAAACTGTGCCACATCTAGCCCTCTCTCTGGATTCACTCATACATATAGCAATCTGCTTGGGAAATTTAAATGCATATTTGCATACAATTTTATGGCTATTCCCTATGGTCCCGAGGAAGAAGCTGAAATGTTTGCTCTTTGCCTGAGCTGCTTAAAAAGTTACTAACTGGTATGAAGCTGATGCATATTTAACATTTATATATAATACATCAATTCGAAGCAGGTCCCCATAGCAGACAAGACATAAACTATTACACATAAAATTTAAATAAAAGGTACAATTATAATTATTCTCAGTATTTACATTTATGTGGGGTTTAGGAGAAACTTATGCCACATGTTAAAATAATGTATATTTAGATGAGTGACGGAGGTATATCCGAGAGGCGAAGAAGAGGGGAGAGGGATGCCAAGTAACGCTAACTAGGGAAATTAATACAACCTAATATAGAAAACAGTATGTGTCTCCAAAATATTACAATGCCACCATAAAACCATCTATGTCTCCTCGCAAATAAGACCTGCAACACAATTTGAATAGCATGGCTGCTCAATACTAACAACTCTGGTTCTGATGCTGGAAAATGATTAATTTTGGTTTTTATTTTACTAATATCTGAATTTATCTCATATTTTATTAAAAAACTACAACAATGCCGGATTTTAACCTATTTATTGATAAAAAAACTCAATTTAACTGTATAGCAAAAAATCTCAGTACAATCGAGCAAAAGCCCAAATCACTCAATTTTTGGGATGTTTCCCTAATTGCTTGGATTTTTAACACTTTTTTCAGAATTTCTAAGTTCTTTTTTTAATTTTTGCCAGAAAACCCTGAAAAAAGTTGATCTAAACCCAGTGCAGACTACAATTTCAGAAAAAGGAGCCTCTCTCACTGACTTAGAGTATAGAGGACCTCATCAGGGGTATAATAAATCTCAAAAGAAATTTATTTTTTTCTCTAAAATGTTTAGTTTTTTTTAGGGAATTTTTCAAAATTTTAACATTCAGGTTTTAATAAATAAGTCATACCAAAAGTTAATGAATGGTGAAAATTACACGTTTAGATGACTAAAAGTGAATAAATTGGTAGTACTGCATGGGGTATTCTTAGATGAAAGTGGGAGCTAATACTGGTGAGAACTGACCATGGGTGTTGGGGGCCAGAAAGTGATCGTTCCAATTCTGACTTGAGATTGATCTGGTAGCTGCTCTCTGTCTAGTCAAGAGCGTTGTGCGGCAGGCACTTATGCTGACTGCCTAAAGATTATATTGATGATGCACTAAAAATGTTCTTACTCTGTTTAGCTGCAGTGGGAGTAACCAGTGAGAGATTAAAGAAAATAAAGGAATGAATAATAAAAGCTGTGGGAAAACTAGAGATCAGCCGTTGGTCATTACTTTAGCGTAGTTTTCGGCGCGTCACGTCAAAAACGACGCGCGACTCGTTTTTGCACGGCGAATTTTTGTTAGTGAATTTTTTTGCCCGTTTTGCGAATTTATTCGCCAGCGGCGAATCGCGGGAATTCGCCGCGAATTCGCCCCTGGCGAATAAATTCGCCCATCACTAGTAACTGAATATATATTTTGTGCCTGGAGTGGGGGAGACCAAGAATCTATAGTATAGGTTGTCAAAGTGTAGAGTTGGAGCATAGCATATGGAAGTGAAAATGACCATTGTATGTACATTCACTTATTTTTAATTTACTTATCCTTTAAAATGTTATATTAAATGTAATATTCTCCTCAGAGCCACCCTAGACAGTTACAGTATCATATTGAGTTTCCTAAAACAGATAAATAGCTAGACATCTATAGCTATTTGTATAGTACAGAGAACAATTATTTGCAATTACAGCAATCTGGTTGCTAGGGTTAAATTACCCAAGCAACCATGCATTGGTTTGAACAAGAGACTGGAATACTGTATGAATAGGAGATTCATTATGAGTAATAACAAGTAACAATAAGGGACAGATTTACTAAATTCACGTGTATTCACATGAATGATTTGAAATTTGATAACATTTTCAAAAAGATTTGAATTCGAATTTTGAATATGCAAATTAGGTGACTTTGACTAGGGAATTCTGTAAATTCGATTGAATCGAATGAATCGAATAAAAATCAATTTGAATATTCAAATATTTGGCTAATTTCGCAAATTGTGATTGAATTATAAAAATTCAATCTAATTGTTAAAATCCTTTTTGATTGTTCGATCGAATTTTTATAATTCGATTGTTCAACCAATCGAATTGCGGTAAAATCCTTCTAATTCGAATTCAAATGATTTTAATTCCATAACTATTTTTCAATTCGAAATTCGACCAATAGTAAATCTGCCCCCAAATGTGTAGCAAAGAAGGCAAATAATTAAAAAAAACTATAAAAAAGAAAAAATGAAGACCATCTGAAACGTTACTTGAAATTGGACATTCTATAACATACTAAAAGTGAACCTCCCCTTTAACTTCCTGTTCCGTTCCACTTCTGTTCAAATTCCAGTCTTTCAGTTAGACCACTGCCTGGTTGCTATGGTAAACTGCACTCTAGCAACCCGACAACTGCTGAAATACCAAACTGTAGAGTCTGGAAAGCTGAATAATAAAAACCACAAAAAATGAAGACCAATTGCAAATTGTCTCTGAATATCAATGTCTACATCACCCTAAAAGTTATTTAAAGGTGAAAAACCCCTTTAAAGTCTGGTCATTTTTAAAATTTTGCTCTCAATCCCTCCTCCCCCCTTTAGTCTATTTAAAAACAGTTGTCACTCATAGTTTCTAATTTTTTTCAGCAGTCAAAATGACAAAGATTGGGATTCAATAAGAAACGGGGATAGAGAACGTTTAGACGTTTTAATATCCCGTTTCAGCATAAAAAGCGCTGTAATCAGATTACAGAAAAACTATTCCTCTCTCGCTCCTGCATGTGAGATACGCCCGTCACAACCTGAAAAATATTATTTATACAGAAATACGAAAACAGAGTTGCACCCAGCTTTTCTATCTTTTATTTTTTATTTCTGGATGACAGTAAAAATGAATTCTTTCCTCTTGATTCCAGTCTCACAATGTATCCTGTGGCCTCTGAAAAACGACAGTGTAATAAGCAAGCGTTATTATGGGATATTATTATCCCATAGAGCTGAGGTTAAACCCCATCACTTTGATGAAATAAAATTACAAATACATTTATTGGATCTGGCCACATACCTGACAAATATATATATATATATATATATATACAGTTCCCAGATTTTAGTAGTAACTCTACTGCTACTGTAAATAAAAAATGACTTTTATGAAATAATCCTATAGGACGTGTCAGAGAAAATAAAATCATTGCAATATTTAATATAGAAAATGGGAACATTACAGATTCTGCGATGTATTCAAATGTTGGTCTCTCCTTGAAGAAATATATTTTTCGGCAACTTAATTTGCAATTTGGTTATATTTCTACCAGACAGATTTGAAAATGTAAATTGTTATAATTTAGAAAGTTCTAATTGACTGTTTTGATGGGTAAGATATTGTCTCTGACGTTACTCAGCTTTTATACCCTGAACAGAATGCCAGTTTTGATTGAATACTTGAAGGCCCATTTACAAAAAGTTTAATTTTCAAGGGTTATTTACAAAAAAGCCGAATGAATCTCATTATTTTAATAAAAAAAAACTACCAATCTCCCATACCCGATTTCACATTGTTTATTATTTAAAAAGTTCAACTTCAGTGGTTCAGGGAAAAAACCCTTAACAACAAAATTGTATTGTACAATATTTTAGGTCTTTATCCCAAAATTGTCTGTTTTTTGTTTTGTTTTTTGCCAGAAAAGCCAGAAATGATCAGATTTTCGGGCTAATTCCAGCGCACACAATGCTAACTTCCAATTAGGATAGGGACCTCTGAGATTGACTTATACACAACCTTGGCAGATCTTTTCAGATTCAGGCCTTTTGAAGCATCAGGCTATAATAAATTTCAAAAATTTTGAAAAGTTTTGCTCTAAAAAAAGCCTGAACAGTTAAATAAATAGCCCCCTTGGTGTATTAGAGCTTTTTGAAACCACGATTAAACTAATTTTCTCTAAAATCATGAAGGCCATGAAAGTTATTAAAAGATCTGAACAAAAAAAGAGTGAACTAGCTAAAAAAAAGCCTCTAAAAGTCTGAATGGAGAGCAGCCCTCATTGACTTGTAAAGGACCTGCTATTACTTGGAGAAGTTTTGAATCAGAGTTTTGTGGGATTTACTTTGGTCAAAACTCACAAGTTCAAGTTGGGAATAATGCAAGTTAGAATTTGAATCTGAATTCAGATTCGAGTTTTCTCATAGCTTGACCCAGGGAACAACTTGACTTCATGTATAAGTCAATAGCAGAGGTCCTGCAACCCATTTGAAGATGTTAATAACCTTCATGACATTCAAGTTGTTGGGTTGTAATATTAGTCGTATGAGTTTTAAACGTTCTGAGGTCATTTGAGGTAAAAAAAACTCTCTACGGCGCTACGAAATACGAAGTTGGCGCTATAGAGATACATGTTAATAATAATAACTCTCGACCTTTGATTTATATGAATATCTTTAAAACCTCTAAACATTTTTTTGATTTTTACAATTACAAGCAAAAGAAAATCCAACAACCACTAAAAGTCTGAATGGCTTTAAAAAAATGTCCGATAGGATCAGTGCAGCTCCCACTGACTTTAATAGGACGTCAACTGCTTTTACTTGCTGAAGTTTTGTATTACATTTTTTTGGTTTTTACACTTAATAAATCTCAACTTTTAGAGAAATTTAAAAAAAAAACATTTTTAGAGAAATAATATGATTTGTGAAAAAAATATAAATCCAAATATTAGTAAATCAGCCGCTAAAAATCTATTTTAAATGAAATGGAAATACCACACTAGTTACAGACAGTACTTAAATTCAAACATCGGGCCACTGCCAGCATATTATATTTAAGAATATTTCCTTATGTTATTCAGCTAGTAGTTTATGCAATAGAATTATCAGCACATTCTATAAAAGGAATAATTCACTCTGAAGCATTTCTAAGATCAATTTAAATTCATATTTTTCTCTTATTTTCTTTTTTGTAGAATCATTTTGAATTAGATACTGAGCATTTCATTGATCTGTGCTAGGGGTTAATTACCTGAGCAAGGGCTTACACCTAAAACAATCATTTAAGTCATGCACACAATCTGTGCTTTGGACACTGGGTTCAGCTTTTTAGTTAGAGGTTGGAAAGGGACTATTTAAGAGTTATAATTATACATTATTTCAGTAAATAACTTGCTGCCCTATGGCACTTACAATCTGAGGCCCTATCACATTCACACTCATTATGGGACTTTTTATCAGTAGCCAGTTAACATGCGTATATGTTTTTGATACATGGGAGGAAACAGGAAAAAACCCATGCAGAAAACATGCGATTTGCTGCCGGTGAATAAATTCACGAAATGGCAGTGAAAATTCGCTGGTGTAAAAAAAAAACAAGATGCAACGCGCAGAAAATGATGCGACGTGTGTCAAAAACGAGACACAACTCATTTCGCAAATTTTTCGCCAGTTCGCTAATTTCAATGGAAATTCGAAAAATTTTTGACAAAGTGAAACAGGATAGATTCACCCATCACTAATCAAAAAACACATGTAGAATAAAAAAAAATATTTAGCAGGTCCATCTATTACATACTTAGGGGGTTATTTACAAAAACTTTAATTTATCTCATCTTTTTATGAAACCAAGCTCGACCAAATTGCCATCCACGAATTTATCTTTAAATAACTAGAAAAAGTCAGAAAAATACTCAATAAAACCAAGCGAAAACTCGAATAATACAATTTTTTTAGATTTCATGCCCGAATCATCCAATGTTTTTGGGTTATCTCCTCTAAAAATCAAGGTTTAGTAAGTAACCCCAGAAAAGTCAATGCAGATGTGAACTTTCCCTTTATAATGAAATAAAATATACATTTGCATAAGTAGTCTAAAGGAAGAATAAAAGGATAAATAAATATGTAGACTGTCTCCCACATCTAATCAGGTGAATCACATTATTTTTAAAGGGAACATTTTAAGACATTTTTAGCGATGAAGTTAATGGCTGTATTGACTGGCCCCTGAAAGTGTCTACTCCAATGAACCGCTTTATATGTAAATCTATATTAATATTTGTGAAAGGTAATAAGTTCAGATATGCGTCTCCTGAGCTCAACAGAGATGTTAATGCCAAACAGCAGAGAGATCAAGACTACAAAAGTTACATTTTTGGCGAAGCATCAGCAGCGTTGCTTTGAATTCCAAGCACTACACATAAGCAATTAGAGGCAACTGAGTTGCCCAGTAGCTTGTACTGATGGCAGCATCCAACAGGGCATGATGGGAGATGCATATTATTATAGATTATGGTGCATGGTATATATTATAAAGGCATGGGACTTTTTATCCAGAATGTTTTAAACCTGGGGTTTTCCAGAAAACAGCTATTGTATAATACTGTAGAATAGGCTGGTTTTGCTTCCAATAAGGATTCATTATATCTTAGTTGGGATCAAGTACAAGCTACTGTTTTATTATTACACAGAAAAAGGAAATTATTTTTCAAAACAGGTATGATACAAAGCTGAGTGACTCAGGAGCTTAGAATCTTATTGCCCTTCTTCTGGAACACACATCACAAACTGATTAACCTAATGCACGGGGGATGATTTATTGTTAATCAAGGGTTGGGATTGGGTAAAATGAGATAATTAGAAAATTAAGT
This sequence comes from Xenopus borealis, assembly GCA_024363595.1. Classification (NCBI taxonomy): domain Eukaryota; kingdom Metazoa; phylum Chordata; class Amphibia; order Anura; family Pipidae; genus Xenopus; species Xenopus borealis. Next base: position 229,194,128 of record CM044431.1, on the reverse strand, counting down.
TAGGTTAAAAAAACAATAATGTTTTGCCTCAGCCCAACATTTTATCTTTTGTTTTTTTTAAGAAAAAACACAATCTACAAAAAAAAAAAAGTTTTGCCTGTGATTAAAAATAAATCATCATCTACATTGAGATGAAACTGAATCATTGGGAGGTTAAAGGCCATCTAGAAGGTTAGGATCGAACCCAAGACCCCCCCAATGTCAAAAGGCTGTAATTCCGGTCCTACCACCATTGATTCCTTTTTACAGATGTGTTCATTGTTTTTAAATATTTAATGCACATTTATTTTATTTTTTAGATTTTTTTTTTCAATAAATAAATAGTAATGATCATATTGGAGGTGAAATGGCAGGTTGAAATGCAACTGGGCACCATTATGAGTTTCTCTGCAGGAGGACCACACCAGCAATATTACAATAAAAAGAAAAATACTCCAAAGTTGCCAACAAATAAAAAGTTTGGTGAAGCAGTAACTCTGAAGCTCCGTGCTTGAGAGCGGATGCACAGTTGTGGCCTGCATTAAATTATACATCTGTAGCTCATGGAGGCGTTGGAGCAGAAATGCATGAAAGGGAAAGAAGAAAAAGAAAGAACTCAGAAGGAGAAGCAGCCTGACATTTCACAGAGCTGGAATTCCTCAACAGATGGGGTGGTACAGTCCAACTATTACTACATTTTTCTTAGCTTTAAGACCAAAATTGGAGGTTTTTCCATTCTGCTCCTTTGTACCAATAGCATTGCTGTGTGCATTTATATATAAAAAAAAAAATATTATTGAGAACTACTGGTTCTCGGGGGATTGAATAAAATTCAGTTCAATATGCTACAGCTGTAATTTAACACAGGTAGGGAATTAGTTATTTGGAAACCCATTATCCAGAAAGATTTAATTATGAAGTCTTTCTTTTTATCCCAATAATTCAAATATTTAAAAATGATTTCCTTTTCTCTGTAATAATAAAACAGAACCTTGGACTGGATCCAAACTAAGATATCATTAATCCTTATTGGAGGCAACTAATAATGTTTGAATTCATTTTTAGCAGATTAAGTTATGGAGATCCGAGATCTGGATAACAGGTCCCCATACCTCTAATATATTGAACTGTTATCTATATTTCCATTGTGTCATCAGCTAATCTGGAAACCCATTATCCAAAAAGCTCCAAATTACAGGAAGTCTAACTCCCTTGGATTGTATTTTATCCAAACAATCCAAATTTTAAAAAATAATTCCCTTTTTTCTCTGTAATAATAAAACAGTAGATTAATCCCTTAATTTTTATCCCAACTAATATACAAGTAATCCTTATTGGAAGCAAAACCATCTTATTGGCTTTATTAAATTAAGGGGCACATTTACTAAGGGTCGAAGTGAAAATTTGAATTTAAAAAATTTTAATCAATGAAGTAATTTCTGGCAACTTCAATCATCGAATAGGCCAAAATTCGATTTGAATCAAAAAAATTTGAATTGAATTTTGAAATTCGACCATTCAAAAATCGAAGTTCCTTCTCTTTAAAAAATGTAAATGCCACCTTAAAGCTGCTGAATTGCTATTTTAGCCTATGGGGACCATCCTGGAACCTGGAGTGTTTTCGATATTTTTGGAAAATCTATTTTTTTTTTTTTTTTTACGAAAATCGTTTGAATCGTCAGAAACAAATGATGCATTCGAATGATTTTTATTCAATCGAAAAAGGACCTATTCGAATGAAAAATTTGATGATCAAATTTCGATTTTTTTTTTTTTTTAATTTGACCCTTAGTAAATCTGCTCCTAAATTATTTTTTAGTAGATTTACGTTATGATGATCCAAATTACGGAAAAATATGTTATCGGGAACACCCCAGGTCCCATGCATTCTGTATAACAGGTCCCATACCTGTATTTGTGTACGAGGTCATGATTTTTTGTCTTGATTACAAACTATTGCAAACTATAGAGATTTTGGATATTGGAATCCTCAACTTGTAATAACACAAGATTATCTCTGCCGATCCCCATGGAGTTTAATATGCTGAACAAAAAATGTAATCTGCTTTTATGTTACAATTTATTCAAGTGTTATCCATATTTAGAACCCATGTGGATGACACAAGCAACAAACAATGTGGATATATGGATCCCTAAGGATTCATTCTGGATGCATGCATATACAGTTGCTTTATAAAAAAACTTAAAAACAAAGAGAGAGGGAATTTGCTAAAGAATTATTTTGGGAAAGAAAACTGCTCTTCCCCTAATAAGACTGTTATAAAACATTAATTCTAGTATAAAAGAATAATACTCGTACAGATATCAAAATAATGCCATTCCGAATATTTTGGACCGCAGCATAATTTCATGACCTCCTGACCAGGACGTAACATGTAAAATGAAGGGGCTGATATGGATCTTGTTTTATAAGAAAAAAAATCACACAATAAAAAACCCTTAGCACTCGAGGTTCAATCTCCAGCCTGTGGATGGATCTAGCTCCTCTAATTCCAGATTGATGCTTTGCTCAAAGGGAAAGACAGGGTCAGAGAAACATAACTAGCACTTTAAAGCGAGGAAGCCAGGGGTTTGTTCTTGCATTCTCTTTGTGCTCTCGTTGTTTGTAAAGATCGGGATGATTACGCTCCCACATATATGCCATATTCAGTCAAGTCATTTCCATGAGAACGCTGAGAGATTGCCCTCGCTGCTTGTAAAAATGCATTCTGCCTTGAACACATCGGAATCAAAAATTGCATGTCCCTGCTGTGCATAACTATAAACCATGCTCTACACCGTGCAGCCAAGAATGAACATTCTCTCCTACTTATTTGTGTTTCAAAACGTCACCCTCTACTTTGCCCAGAAACAGCGAGGCTACTAGGAAAGGTGATGCACGTCTGAGAACAAAGCAATCGCCTCTTCTGTTGTAGAAGGAAATAGAACTCCCAGAATATTCCCAAAGTCAACTGCTGCTGGGGGAATGTGTGGAGCTACAGGTCAGACAGAAACTGCACAATACTATCCTTTAGATTTGATATTGTGTTTTAATTATCTCTTTACGGCTGGGGAAGAGTCACTGTCTGGAGGATACAGAGAAGAGAGGCAGAATAAACTGATCAAAGCAAACCATAAAATACATACAAAACATTTTTCCAAAAAAGTCCTACTGAATTGTTGTAATTTAGTCCAAAGAGTGCCCCCCACACACACACCACAAAGAATTAGCAATATTAATAAAGCCTTGCATAGACTCCACTATGGTGAATTTAATTACTTTGTACAATTCCAGTAGGATCTCCCAGTAGTTTATTCCCTTATTCCTTCTTTTACAGTAATTGATCACAGATCATTCTTCTGGGACTGAATTCCTATGAGAATATAAGCCAAAATTCTATAATGCTTACAGAAGACACCTTAACTGTTCCATGCCCCCAATCTGTCAACCTCAGTGCCCCAACCTCAGATTCTCTAGTACAGCTATGGGATCTGTTATCCATAAAAACATTATCCGTTACCCTGTTAACAGGTCTTCAGCTTTCTATCTGCTTATTTTTGCTTTGCTCCAATTCTACACTTTGGCTTTCTATACTATACATTTTTTGTCTGCCCAATCAAGGCACAAGATGTATATTCAGATCCACTCTAGTATTTAATTAAACACATGAAAGTGATACAGGTATGGGATCCATTATCTGGAAACCCCATTATCCAGAAGACTCCAAATTAAGGCCATCTCCCATAGACCCCATTTTATCCAAATAATCCTAATTTTTAAATATAATTTCCGTTTCTCTGTAGTAACAAAACAGTACCTTGTACCTGATCCCAACTAAGATATAATTAATCCTTAGTGGAAGGAAAAACAGTCTGTTAGCTTTGTTTTACATGGTTTTCTAGTAGACTTAAAGAGATACTAACACCAGAAATGAAAACTTTTTTTCTATCATAATATTGTCTTTGCATGTTATCTATAATTTTGCCATAAAAGTATTTGCAGATTCATTTACATTACCCATCTGATCCCCCATGTTCCTCTATGAGGGGGCTTCCATATTTGAGCTTCAGCAGTCTGCTCACATTAGAAACTCTAACTGACATGTTGAGAAGGATCAGTCGGGTCGACAAAACAGTCCGGTATAGAAGCTTCAAGTAACAATTACTTAGAAAAGCAACTGTTTCATTGAAAAATGGTCAACATGAGCCATAGGTAAGTTTTGATGTACATAAATATTTTGTATAATTATTTTTTTGTCAGTATCACTTTAAGATTCAAATTATGGAAAGACCTGTTATCTGGAAAACCCCAGACCCGTAGCATTCTGGATGGCAGGTCTATACCTCTACTAAACATAATTAAATAAGAACAAAGCTCTAAGGTTTGATCATAAACCGTACACAGACATTATACAAAACTATGCCAGTATAGACACTTCCTTCTCCTAAGGCCAATTCAGCAGGAACAGCCCTTGAAGTTTTCTCATAGTCTATACACAGAAAGAGTAAAACAAGGTCTACATTGTTTTCCGCTTGTACTTAGCATAATTCTCTAGGAAACCCGTAGACTTACAGCCTGTACCATAAAGCCATAAGCATCATGAGTTGAGGGTATAGTGGTCTTTTAACTTCCCGTTTAATATTTTTGTTGTTTTTTTTTCAACTGAGAACAGCCCACATGAACTGCTCAGAAAGACCCTCTACTGATCAGCATTGCTAATGTTTAGAAGATGGAATGGCATTTGCTAAGCTATAGGTCTACCTTTTGCTGTCCAACTTACACATCATGCATTAGTAATAGCCGAAGGCTCGGCGAAACAATTCACTTGACATAGGTTTGTTCTATAGCTTGAAGCAAAGAGCGGATATCTCGTGACTTCCCCTCTTCCAGCTCCTCAGACACACTAGTTTCTATTGCTGAGCCTTTTAACCTCTCTGGCACCTGTAATTCACTGCATTGGCCCATTCCCTTCCTGTCCATCATCGGATGCCATTGTCTGTCCGTTGTCACATTTACGGTAGTTTAGCCCGGCCAATGTGTTTTATCTCTCCTTCACAGTAAGCTCATCCCAGGGACTTAATCACTAGTCCTCAATAATTCCTTTTCACTTATGTAGCCATTTATAGCCAATGTCCTCGAACAGCTTCGGAGACGCATTGTGTGGATTGTGCTTATACCGTTCTTTTAAAAGTCTATGCTGAAAGGGGGTTTAATGCATTGAAAAAAACAGTTTGTCTGACTTTTTTATCGGTTGATGACTGCAAATGTATGAACTAACAGAATAAAGGTAATAAAGACATCGTAGTTGGTGACAAATATTAACCATACATCAGCAAATGTCTTGGCGTCTTTGAATATCTATTTTAACTACACAGTCATATAATATGTTCTAAAAAGTCTCCAATGACCAGTGGAGACTATTAAGAAAAAAATGTTGACTTGAATCTATCTATTATCTATCCTATATATCTATTAATCTATCTATCATATATCTACTATATCTATCATCTATGTCTCTGCATCCCCCCTGCATCCCCCCTCTATATATCAATATACATTTTTTAAATTGGAATTTGCAGATATTTTAGGCAGTTGAGTGTTACATTATAGCCTTATAAATGCTCATTGCACAGAAGCAAACTAGGACAGATTCCTTGGAAGAAGCACAAACTGCTAAATTTGGGGGTTGACACACTTTTTTAACCTTAAGCCTCATGAAATTTTTACAAAAACACTAAACATAATTAGCATTGCTATGAAATTAAATGAAAGGACACCCAGCTTCACTGTATTAGAAAGAGTAGTAGAGCATAGGGTACTAACATTAGCTAGACCGATACTTTATGAAGGTAGGTATCCAAACTGTCAATTTAGTGCCAGTTAAACCAAAGAGTCTTAAACATCTCTAAACACAGAATGCTTACATGTTAGTTTTACACATAAATTATTTGATGCCCAGTCAAAAAAAGCAATTTAAACCCCGGTTAATATGTCAACTAAAGCCTTGGTTGCACCCAACATGGTCTTTGTCTTTTCTGTAACTCTAAGGGGCAAATTTACTATTATTCCCCAAAATTCCCTCGATCTTACTCGAAATTCGATAAGCATTCGACCATCGAATGCTTATCGAATTGTTTTAGGCTATCATTTTGTTCGCTGTTCGATTTCTCAATGAATTTGTATGATTTGATACCGATAATTCGATTTCTCGAAAAATCATAAAATTTCCTTTGAGCTTCCAAAAAATTTGTACTATTCGAAGATCGAACGCTTCGATCGTACAAACGGTATTCGAGCAGGACTCAGAAGCCTATGGGGGTTTTCCCATAGGCTTCTATTGCAATTCGGTAGGTTCGATCTGGCGAAGTAGGCATTCGAAGAATTTAAAAATTTTGATTCCTTCGATCATTCGGTATTCGATAATCGAAGAGGCCAAATTAGAATATCCGAAAAATTTGTACAATCGTTATTCAATCGTATTCGATGGAACTTCGATCATTTCACATGAATTTTGTAAATTTGCCCCCAAGCTTTCTGGATTACAGATCCCATACCCGTATACAGTATTTTCCAATGAAGAGGGAAGAAAAAAAATCATGAAACATAATGATTTAATAAGATACAAATCCATTTTCCTTTTGTACTTTTTAACAATGATTCTCCCTTGTCCCTTTTGATAGAAAGATCTAGCTTCTGTCCCTCTGTCTATAAAGTAGGTCTTTTGTACTTGAGTAAACAGAGCTCAGCTTGTTGTACAGGGCTCGGCCCTTCTGCATTCTTGTCCCAGCACCTTGTTAGTGGAATTATTTAAATATTGTATATAGATAGCGACTGTACGATGCGCATGGATGAGAGCAGGCATAAAGGGAGGCATGCTTAATACAGCAAATGCTTGCAAACAATTTTTTTTTTGATGAAACAATCTTCAAGTGTGTAATAACATGCGGTATGATGCAGCAAAAATGTTTCAGCTGAGTGATGGGTTATCTCTCTTCTTTGCTGCTATGAAACATCTCTGGACCCTACCTGACTGAATGGCAAGACATGTTATTAATATTTCATTGATTCAGGCAAGTTGGACCCTTACATATCTGTCTATGAATTCAAAATGTCCATAAAATAGATATATTTCCCCATGTTGTACTGCAATAATGGTATAGCTGTTGTATGATAGGAAAACACTGTTACCACTATTACCTACTGACTCAGAAGGTTTGAAGTTTTCAGCCACTTTGTAAGGTTGTTCCTGCTTGTACTGGTCAACCACAATATTGATGAAATTAATAATGGATATGTATAGTTTGACCTTTGCACACAGGACTGAATCTTTAGTCTCTATGGCTGTCAGGTTTCTCATAGAGGTATTGATAAGCTCATTACTGCCGTTCTTCAAATGATTTTAGGTGTCTGATATTCCTTAACCTTGAAGCTTCCTCGTCTCGTAACCTTCGTCTTCGTTATTGTTAACATAAAGCCGTGACCCTTTAAGAACCCGTCACGTTGCCAGTGAAGCCTCCTGAATGGAAATACGCAATGGGGACTCAAAGAAATACATGGCAATATATCTTGTGACAGGCTCCATTTAGCAGGTGAAAGGTAAAACAGAAGTGTATGGGCTGCTACAACACACACAGATGTTGCGCTCTGAATTTTTATGATTCATGTGCCAATAAGATTCATTTTTTGGGGGGGGGAACAGCGGGTTGGCTGTCGAGTCAATCATGACAACACTTGATTTCCGAATATGCACTGATGGGGAGACGCTATTTACTGCATGTCACAGAATATTTTTTTATATATATTTATTTATTAATTTTTTTTCAATAGATTTTACTGTCCCAAAAACAGGCCAAGAACGGGTCTTTCAGAAATGCTTTCTATCTTTCCTTCAAACTCACTAAAATAAAAAAGAAATACATAAAACAAAATGTAAAATATATATAAAAAATATATATATAAGTGACAATACATATAGACATATAAATATATATATATATATATTTTTTTTGTTAAAAAAATATTTAAGCATATATTTATATATCTAAAACATGAAATATAAAAAAAAATAAAACGTAAGCAAAAGTGAAAATGATATAGATAAAGTAGATTACAAATATAAATATATGTATAAATAAATATAAATATAGATTACAATATATATATATATATATAAATAATAACAAATGGTATGGGGTCCGTTATCCAGAAACCCCTTATCCAGAAAGTTCCAATTACGGAAAGGCTGTCTCCCATAGACTCCATTATGATGAAATAATCCAAATTTATTTTGTTTTTCTGTGTAATAATAA